>OZ026818.1:10917473-11362527 GCA_964023185.1 Macaria liturata
TCACAGGTGTTTGTTACTGCGTAGAATACAAAGAAATGGATGTGAGGAGGCAGACGTGATGCAAAAACTGTTCTAGTTTCTGGCAGTTGCACCCTTTGAATAGAATTATCAGCGTTATTTATCAGAGTGTTGTGTTGGGCTTTGCTAACTGCTTTCATCACGAAAAGCTGACGAACTGTCATTACTTGAGCTTCTTTATATAGTTGTTCAGTGGGAAACCGCCGTGGCTTTCCAAGAAGTACTTTAAGTACAGCTCGTTGAGCACGTTCTAGGGAAATCATAAACGATTTGGCGGCTCCTCCCCACACACTAATACAGTACTGAAGTAGTGATTGGCACAGTGCTGTATATACTAGTTTTTTCACTTCGAAATTTGCTACAGGTCGTAGCGTCTTCATTAAGTATATCTGCTTGCGAACTTTCTTTGATAGACTTGCGATGTGGGCTTCAAATGTGAGCTTTTCGTCAATTTCAATGCCTAAATATTTTGTTTTAGGTACTTTGCTGATTTTCTGACACGCACATTTTTGCAAAATAGGGAAGGAAATCACCGGACATCCCTTTGAGTGAATCCTGATGTCCTGAATATCAGGCGCTGTGGCACTTGTAATATGAAAACCTATAAAATTTGATTTCTTCACATTCAAGGTGAGAAGATTGGTGTTTAACCACTCTTCTATTTGTAGCATACCTCTCTCAGCAGCAGATTTTACAGCTCTCCAGGTGCTGCTTCGGTACAGAACGGTCGTATCATCCGCATAACAGATTATATCAGCGCCTGGGATTTTGAGCCTTAAGATTCCGTCCATATAGATAGTGAATAGAGTCGGTGATAGTATGCCACCCTGAGGCACACCGTAAGAAATGATTTTTTCATCACTGAGCAAATTTCCGATTTTCAAACGCTGTTTTCTGTTACTGAGATAGCTGGTGAACCATGACAGAGCAATTCCTCGTACGCCAAAACCTTCCAGCTTCCGCAGCAAGATCTTTATTGAGACGCTATCGAAAGCCTTAGCGAGATCAAGGAATACTCCCACGCATCTCTCTCCATTATCCAGACTTTTAGCGATAATTGAAGTTAGTAATTCGATGGCATCTTCTGTCCCTCTACCTCTTCTGAACCCGTATTGCTGGTCAGATAATAACTGGTTCTTGTCTAGGAAACTTACGAGTCGGACATTGATTATCTTTTCCAGTATTTTAGCGAGAGTGGGCAGAAGAGATATAGGTCGGTAGTTGTCTATTTTATCTTTAGGTCCCGATTTGTGGATAGGACAAACAACCGCTGTCTTCCAGCACTCAGGAAAGATCCCAGTTTCAATACTTAGGTTAAATATATAGGTAAGAGGACCCAGGATAGCTGATTTGATATGCTTGAGCAAAGCCGAAGAAATGTCATCTATTCCTGGGGCACTATTATTTTTTAAGTTGGAGATTATTTCATTTACCTCTTCCATGTCCGTTGGAGCTAGAAAAAGGGAACCAGTCTTTACAGATGCGATGGTTACCGTCTTGTGCAGAGAATCTTCAGTTTCATTCAGGTTTGTCAGTATGGCTGAGGCAAGGTTGGATCCTGAATCTGCTAGGAATTTATTACAAGAATTAATCGCTGTTTGTGGGGAATCATATCCTTGAAGGAGTTCTTGAGGAACCTTCTTTGGTTTTTTCATGTCGCATAATTCTTTTATTGTTTTCCAAAGCTGTTTGGGATCTCTGTGTGTATTTGTGATCTTCTGATTTTCGTAGTCTTCTTTACGCTTCTGCATTAAAGATTTACAGAAATTGCGGTATCTAGTATAGGTAAGCTTTAGGCGATCGTTGGTCGGTTGCTGTTTAACCTGGAGATGTAGGTTGTCTCGGTGACGTAAACATCGGATCAGACCTGGCTTCATCCACGGTTTTAAAATGTGTTTAGTTCTGCTAGTCTTAGTTGTATGTGTGTGCTTATCTACCAAATCAGTAACTATTTTAGTGAATATTTCTGCCGCATTGTTGACGTCCTCGGTTTTAAGTAAGTAGCTCCAATCTTTGTTTTTAAGGTCTTCTAGTATCCTGGAAAAATCTGTCCGTCGTCTTGTCCTACTGGTTTCAGCGTTTACCGATTTCTTCTTGTTTATTAACATGCCAATCATTGTCAAATCGTGATCTGTTACAGTGCAATTACAGACATAACCTATGCAGTTTTCAAAGTTTTTGAGGAATATATGATCTAGGCAAGTACTATCACGGGTTGGTATGGTAATGGCTGGGAGAAACCCGTATTCATTTAGAACGCATTGGTATTTTTCACTACTACTGTCAGGGGAATCGTCTAGTAGGTTTATATTCATATCACCAGCGACAATGGTATTTTTTAAGTGTTTCGTGGTGTCCAGTAAAGTTTCTAGGGAGGTTGTGAAATTTGTAGTATTGATATTAGGCGGTCTGTATATACCTATGACGGTTACTACGTTGGAGACTTTTACAAGGAGACAGTTGGCGTCATCCAAATTGGGCTCTTCCGCCTGGGCTGACCAGCAATCTCGTACATAAATTGCTACACCACTGCATTTATTTATTACTTTAGTCGTGTGGAATCCACAGTATCCTGGAATAGTTGGTAAGTATGGATTAGTAGAGTTAAACCAGCATTCTGAAAATACCAACACATCAAAAGGGATGGCAAGACGATTCAAGGCGACATTCAGCTGACCAGTTTGCGCTTTGTTATTTAAACTCCTGATGTTGCACGACAGAACAGTAAAGTTGAAGTTCTTAACTTCCTGCTTACAATCTTCAAGTCTGAGAAGTGGGCGACACTTAATACTCAATGTTTCGTCAATTTCTCTATATATATCAGACTTATCCATAATCAGGGTTGAAGATAACAATACGGAGAGGTGCAGTACGAGTTATGTTCGCTATGTAATGTAAGAATGTGCTTTGTAAATCGTTTGAAGATTGTTGTGTGGTTTTTGTGTCATCTAAAGATAAGCCTACATATGTTTGTGTGTATTGTGTGGAGAAATAGCTTCGCGTGTGCATAGTGTAAGTAAATGTGTATTGTGCGGAAGGATTGAAGGATAATAGAAGGAACAATGTTAGACAGAGTAACCTACTTAATACGGAATGAATTGTAAACAGCTTAAAGTTTAGTGTATGGTTTAGATTACATAATATAAAATATAACAACAGAGGTAGCAATATTCTGAGTTCATTTAGGTAGTTTGGTCTATATTCGTTTTTGAATCTTCTCGAGATCCCCGAGACAGCTGATGGTGATAGCCGGGGTTCCTTCTGCACGACGCACGTAGATTTTCCCATTGCTGGTCCAGCAGAAACGATATTCTTGATCTCTGGCCCGTGTACGTGCGTCGCGAAATAAGAGTCTGTTCGTCTTGGTGAGGTGCTCATTGACATAAAGTTTCCTTTGTGGGCTTGGCAAGTCAATGTCCCCTGAAGAAAGATTTCGACGGGATTTAGACGCCCTCAGCAGCTCGTCTCTTTTGGTCCTTCTAACTAGCTTTACTATGACTGGTCTTGGAGCGGTTTCATTTACAGCTTGTTTTTGCAGTACATTCACATTGGCCCTAACTTTAGGCCCTGCTCGAGATACCCAGTCGATATCAGCATCTTCCAATCTTACCCCTAGTTTAGACGCGATAAGCATTGCTGTGTGTGCCAAGTTTTCGTTAGCACCTTCTTCTATCCCCAATATTTCAATCTCATTCCTAATAGTGTATTGAGATTGACGGGCTAGTTGGTCTTGCAACTGAGCAATGGTGGCTTCAAGTACTGGGATAATAGCTACTTTATCTTCGATGATATTGATCCGTTGATCAAAGTTTTCTAGTCTATCCATAAACTTGTCGAGCCTGTCCGTGATTGAGGATTTGTGCTCATTCGCTTCCTGGCGTAAAAGTCGTAGTTCAGAAATGATAGTGTTAGAGTTTTCATCCGAAGTTTGTGTGTGCGTAGTAGGACTGCTATCCGGTACAGTGGGGGAGCCCTCTGCAAATCGCTTAGCTGCACGAGGTGTATCCGAGATACTCGCGCTGGCAGTATTAGACGCG
Organism: Macaria liturata; assembly: GCA_964023185.1. NCBI lineage: Eukaryota > Metazoa > Arthropoda > Insecta > Lepidoptera > Geometridae > Macaria > Macaria liturata. The sequence goes on from OZ026818.1 coordinate 10,921,529, forward strand.
CAGCTGGGCGAGCCTGTCGCACGCGGAAGCACGCTGGTCCGGCATTCCATGCACAGCCAGTTTTTCATTTGTTTTGTATCACCAGTCATTAAATTCACGCAAATCGGATGAAAATATGCCTGGCAGCTTGTGCAGTTTAGGTATCGGGCTGCAGTTATTTCATGTTTACATTTAGAGCATGATTTCTTCATTGTGAATGTGAATTTAAAGTGCGGTGGTCGTACAAAAACAATGGGAAGTAACCGGTATACAATTATGAGCAGGAGCGAAAGATCTGTGTAGCCGTGTGAGCGAGCGAGACAGTGGCGAACGTTATGCCGGTGAGTCGTGACAATCGCTTATCAGTGTTTAAATCCGAGTTTACTCGATTGTTGTGCACTTGGTATAGTATTATATTATCGTACCTTAGAATAAAATTGTCCGTGAGTCGTCCACAATCAGCTTTACTTTGTTTTTCAACGTTTTTTCACTTTTAATCAGTAGAATTACGTATTGAGTAAGTTCGCTTGGCGCGATCCAAGATGGAAGTCCCCAAATTATCTTTAAAGTATTTTTTGTAATGTAATCCAAAGTAGCTTATTTCAAACAACTTTTATTATAGCTACCTCTCCGTGGCTGAAATATCGTGTAAAAGTCAGTCGGGGTCAATGTCCGTCGTTATAAACTACACCGGGACCTTCCGCCATCATACTACGTTACGAGGTAATATTTCTCTACGCCAGGGGGTTACTGTAAGATGTTGTAACACGTTATTAAATTGATACAAAATTTCCGCCGTACAGTGTCTGACCAAATCATTTTCGCGGTGTCTCTTGTACCTACTGACTTTTTTTGATGTGAAACAAGTTCGCGTTTACTTACAGCTAAATAATTCTGCAGCTTGATTATAGCCGCTTACCTAGAAGGTATTAAATAAAATAAAAAATTGAACGTGATTGTTAATACATATAAGGGTGCGGGTTCGATTCCCGCATAACACAAGTAATTATGAATATTAAAATTTATTATTACTTGTGTTGAGTCTGGTCGTTTCTATGTATAATAAGTATGTATTTACAAAAGAAAAGTATTTATGTATTATATCAGTTATCTAGTACCCATGATACAAGCGTAAGCTTAGTATGGGGCTAGATGGCGCTGTGTGATTATGTCCTGAAATATTTATTATTATTATTTTATATTTTGCTATTTCTAGGCGCTTTGGTAAGATATCTTTTTGTGATCTCTCAAGAAACTTAATTTCATAACTTGACTGTTTTTTTTTTGTTTAAATGTTGACTTCTTTTATGCTTCACTTCGATCATTTCAATGTAATCGTGTATTTGGCGTTATACTGACAAATATTTTAACAGAAATCCAAAGTCATCCGAACTAGTTAATAACTGAGTTTCGTTAACGTAACTTTATTATGGAGATAGTATCCCCTTTTTCTATTGTAAGGCTTTGTTGTACTGTAATGTTGCGTAAAATGGCGGATATTTCGAAAAAATGTGCCTCCGGTGATGAATTGTAGAGGCCATTGTGTCTGCGGCTTAGTGTTCTTATTGTCATTGGTTTTGGGAGCGACAATGTTGTGTTCTTATTATTTGAGTGAGTAATGAAGATTGTCGTGTAATACCTAAGACTTAGATAATTCAATAAAAGTAAGATTTTTTTGATTAAATCTTTTTTAACTGGGAAATTTGAGATTGTCATTTTTTTAAAATGACAATCTCAAATTTCCTTCTACATACATGTGTAAGGTGTGATGCTCCTCTATGGTTTTCTTCTGACTCGGAAATGAAACACTCGGTTTCTGTATAGTGACGTTACTTAACATTCTCGCGTGCTTAGCTAGAAACAATCTGTTCAGTTTACATTCCTTTTATTGGTAAAGAATCTATCAATGTTATTTTTAGCATATAACTTGGATCCTGGTTTTAATTAGTGATCAATTAGATAATTAAATTACCCAGATTCCACGGTATCTTTAGACAAGTAAATGATAGATACCTAGCTAGCAAGAAGTCTTTAGCTTTATTTCATCCACGTATTTATCCAGCCCCAACCCCAAATTCCCTGTTTTGTTTATGCCATATCATTAGCCATGTTCTGTTCTCAATCTCGTATGTAAACACAGTGACGTGTCAGCAAGTTGTGACGTCATAGGAATATATCCAGAACGTTCCGAGAAGGTTTCTGATTGGATTGTGTTGCTGAGACGTGGTGGAAATGTTTGTAAGGGAATTTATTGTGGTATTTGTGTGGTGAATTATTTTTATCAAGTATTTTTTATTTGAGTAGGTACAGGACATACTTTGGGCAATGGCGTTGGTAGTGCGGATATCACTTTATGTAACCAGTCCAGCAAAAAAAAAGTGCATGTTGTTCCAGTTTCTAGCTAGTTCTTTGAAAGATTTGAAAACTTTTGACGCTAGTTTTTCGCCTCTCTCAGACAAACTTATTTATTTTGGATCAGATCTGGTCGAGCTTTATTACAATGGGACTGATCTTAGAATTTCAGTCTATCATTTCGCATCTGTCAAAGAACAACTAACTGTGTGTTAGTATCTTTGGTGAACACTAAGCTAGCAAAGAGTGAGAGTGTTATCGTGAGGAAACCGACATGTCTGAGGACCACAATATCCGAGGAAATGTGTCTTCCGTGGAAGGACCTGGGCACCCACCACGATGTATCTTCCCAAGAAAACTCTCCAAACGTATTAATTCTGCAGGGGAGTCACGACCCTCAGTCATAAGGAAATATGACTCAAGAGAGAAGATAGCAAAGTAGTAAAAAACTATTTCTCTATAGTTCACAACTTAACCCGTCTTTCACCTCTCAATAAATATCGTCAAGTGACCTTTTCACAGTAATATAATTCAGATGGCGCCGCTGGCGGCCTGCCAGGGTTGACTCATCATCTGCTCGATACTTGAGGGCGGGGCTTAGGTTGATGGACAATTGATGTCTTATTGACAACCCTGCTGCATATAAACGTACCTACATAAATTGACATTTCATCGACTGAAAATGCGATTTGTAGCTATAATTTTTTATTATGACAAGTTGATTTAACCCGCAATAGAAGCTAGGTAATGGTAGGATTCTCATTAAATTAATTGGATTTTCCAAATACAGATTCGTTCTCGCTTTGAAGATCGCCAAATTGTAGTTAGCAGGGAACGTAATAGGAATGTGTTTACTATAGCATAAACAACAAATACCTACAAAAAAATACATATAAAAATCTTCATCTTTTCAGACCAAACTTCAGCTACCATTAACCTTGCGTGTGTTATTTAGTTTATTAGGCGGGGCTAATTTAGTTGGGCGTGCATTGTTCCCGCCCCGCGCTGATTGGTAGTTGACACAGCGCCCGCGCATGTTTTAATGACACCGTGACGCTATGGGTGGTTTTATTAGTTTGGCGAGCAATATATAGGAAATAGTACTGTATGTGGGTGTGATGAGATGTCGCTTTGTTTTAAATTTGCTTTAGTTCGAAGCACCGCTTAGCAGTTTATTTTATTGTCATATTTTTTTTTTATCACATACTTATATCTGTGTTCTCAATTTTTATAATAATTTGGGTTATTGTCAGTGCTGTAGGCAGCTAAAACTTTAATAAATGTATTAAGTACCAATTAATCTAATAGTAACATATTCATAGGACATAATCATTATTTAAAAAAAATACAAAAACTGACTTCAAGTCTACTGACACTTTACTAAAAGTAACTTTCAGAAGACTAGATAACCTCTTTTTTGAAGTCGGTTAAAAAGGGCCACATTTCGATCGATAGATGACTAATATGAAACTTTTGACATAATACGTAAAATAGATAAAATTAATTCATTTGCTAAACAAATCTAAGCCTATCAGAGAAAACCGCATCAAAATCGGGCTGATAATTCAGAAGATATAATGTATACAGCAGCGCCCCCTAGTGAATTGTCATCGTAATACATAGCTTAAAAGATGCACCCGTTAAACCTCAACACATCACAGAAAACTGTATCAAAATCGGACTAGTAGTTTTGGAAATATGGGTAAAATTGTTTTGCATAAACTTTATCAATTTGTTGGTTTATTGGTTTTTTCTCAAAAAGTACTAAATTGAATGAAAAACAATTTTTATGGGACCATCTCAGAAACTATCCCCGTCGAATAAAAAAATATTTTTTGAAATCTCTTGATAAACAACGGAGTAATCGCGTAACATCCCCCCAAAAAAATGAAAAACTTTCAGAAGACTTGATAACCTCCTTTTTTTGGAAGTCGGTTAAAAAAGGGATAACAATCCCTTGGCAATGGCAAAATCAATGGCAATTTTCTTGCCAAATACTCGATTTAGTGATGATGATGTCACTGTAGCGTATAACCACTAGGCGGCCCGCTTGTTTATTTGTATCTCTTTCTCTCTTCATTCTTATCTCTTATCTCTATCATTCTAAATTCACACCCTCGCTAACATAACCTGCCCCATACTAGCCACATATCAAATGTCACCTGGGAATGTATCACGTGAGATAAAAACGTGACATGTCACAAATGTCACATTACGAAAAATAGTTTTGGTGATGTCGGTATAATTGACCATAGCGGGGTAAAGGTCAGGTCAGTATGTGGGTGACCTTTAGTGGTTCAAGATTTATGTACCCATACATTAGTGAAAGCGTTTTGGTCTCTTAAGACCAATTCAGTTATTTCGTAGTAAATCTATACTAATATTATAAAGCTGAAGAGTTTGTTTGTTTGTTTGTTTGAACGCGCTAAACTCAGGAACTACTGGTGCGAATTGAAAAAATCTTTTTGTGTTGAATAGATCATATATTGAGGAAGGCTTTAGGCTATATAACATTACGCTGCAACTAATAAGAGCGATGAAACAATGGAAAATGTGGAAGAAACGGGGAAAATGATTCATTTTTGAGGGCTTCCGTTGCGTGCGCTACGAAAACGGTTCAAGATATCAAAAAAATGTGTAGGAAAGAATTATTCCTCTTGAAATGATCTAACAAAATGTCCGCAACAGTATATGTCTATCTTTTAAGATTAACTGAATATAACCGTTTTTATGGTAATAACTATTCCACGCGGACGAAGTCGCAGGCACCAGCTAGTTCATAATATAAGTTTATTGAGTGTATTAACAGTATTGATGAGGCTAGTAGCTTTATCTCTTTTCTTGGTTATATGATGTAGTTAAGTATGGTATGAGTATTTTTTTCGCGAACTTACCGTTAGGTACACTTTATTACCTTAGTAGCCGTGTTTTTTTTTTTTACATTAATAAGGCTCACGTTTGACTATAGCCTGCCTGATGTTAAGCACCACTATAGTCTAAGATGTAGCACGCTTGCCTAGAAGAAACCTATTTACTCTAAATTTGAAGACCCCTGGGTTATAATTTTCTGGGAACAGGGCTCCAGGTAGAGAGTTCCATAGTCTCGCTGTCCTTACTATGAAGGTAGAATATAACAATATTATCAAGCAAGCCTATAGTGGAGACTTATTAGTTTTAGATATATGATACTGATTTTAGAGGATAAAAGTAAAACTAAACATAACACACCATTGCAAAGGTAATGTAAGCGTGTTACGCCCTAGGCTGCAGCAATACTTAACATCAAGCAGACTGTAGTCGAACTAAACCTATCCTAGTAAAAAAAAACTAAAGGCTGCTCACATTTTTTATTTAAATTCAGTAAGTCTATGAATATCAATTTCTGAATTTGTTAAACATACACATCTGTATTGCTTCTTATTATCACCAAGAATAACAAACGGTGCTCTTATAGTTTCTAATCGCCCTTACATTGTCATAAACTGGCGATGGTCCAGCTCACCTGTTGCATATGTATCGGAAATACATTTATTTGTGTCATTCAGTTCTGAAATGTGAAACCTGTATTGTATTATGTACCTACATAAGCATAATAAAACAGGTTTGACATCTTGTAGTGGAAATAAATAGCACCTGTACGAATGCCTTTAAAATTATTTTTCTAATAATCGTCTTATTGCATTCCACTTATGACTGGGACGCCTGATACAAATAGCAAAGCAATTGACTTAATAATCAAATCTGTAACTTTCTTACATTAAAAAGAAGTTCCTAAAGTCATTTAATTCTAGCCTTTACTTTGTCAGAAAGAGTGCGTCAAATAGTAAAATAGAATCATATCAACATTATCGCCATTATTCACATTATTCGCCATATTAACGCACAAACACAATAATAAAACAAACCACAAACAACTAATCCAGCAATATCAACATTAGTAATTAAAAACCACTTACAAAAGTCCTTTATAAAACTCATATATTATAACCGGCTAATCTGAAAACGCGCGAATAAATCTAAAAACAAATTAATCAACTCGACATGCTTAGTGGTCGGTACTCGAGAGCGATTAGTTGAATCAAACGGCCTCTTAACACCAGTGATGTATGATTTGTGATGGACTGTTACAATGTAAACGTTCACTTGCATATTAGCTCTAGCACGGTGCGATGAATTGCATCGCCGATTGAGTCAAATAGAAATACAGCAATGATTCACAGTTTTCAAATTGACGTAAGGCGTATTTTATACAATACTAGTCAATCTTACAAGAATTAATTGTTAGTGTCAATCGTGTACAGAGATAATTTTGTGATTCACTGTCTTTAAGATTGTAATCTACGCAAAGTCTTATTATACTACGAACGACGACGTTACATGCTCGAGATTTCTTTATTAACTATGTAGTCTCACTTCTGTATGTACTAGGCGTCACACTTTTTATAGCTGTGAAAATAAAAACTCAAAAAAAAACTTTTGAACAAATGTCACTGTCAATGTCGCGCCTGTAGCGCCGTCCTCCTGTCAAACCTCATTCATTTCTTGTGTGCGGGCGTCGCAACATCATAAATTTCGTTGAATTTTACTATATTAATTTTTCGTGGAAAAAAGTGTTTATTTCAAGTGTTCAAGTGGTAAATTAGGAAAAAGAGCATCGGAATTTTAAAATAACGTCGAAAATTCGACGTTTGGTACAAAAACTAAGTAATTCATCAACCACCTCAAAGGATAAAGGTTAGTGCAACTACTAACTTATCAAAGCAATCTTACTGCATTTATTCATCATCGATTTTAATTTTCTTGGTATAATCTTATATATTTTATAAAACTATACCGAATAGATCATAAATATAGTTTTTTTTTTCAACAAATGATATAACTATCTTTTTTTGAAATACCCACATTTTTGTCATGTAGATCGGAAACATGACTATTCTAGCAATGTTTCTGTAACGATCTTTTTTCAATGTACCGACATATTTGTTGTTTTTGTAACAAATACAATACAACAAAATATGAATTTATTTATTACCATTTTCTTACATACATTGTTCTACAGTTTATTCAATGTAAAAAGAACTAGATTTTCTAACCTATAACGGTTATTTTGTTTGTGATTCATATTTATTTGAGCACGGTTGATAACAAACTAGTCTAGTGGCATAACGTGATTATGTACAATGACTTTAAAAGTGTAACTGCTTTATAGCAAATAAACAATTATTCAATTGAGTGGCATACATTACCTATATTCAATGTACATTGAGGCGTTATACTCCGTGACATTAGAGCGCGGTTGATAACGAACTAGTCTAGTGGCGTAACGTGAGTACGTACAATGACTTTAAAAGTGTTTCTGCTTCGTAGCAAATTAACAAATATTTAATTTAATGGCAAATAGTGCATCCAATGTACCTACATTGAAGCGTTATACTCCGGGACATTGGAGCCCGGTTGATAACGAATTAGTCTAGTGGCGTAACGTGTTACGTACAATGACTTGAAAATGTTAATGCTTATGACAAATTGTCAAATATACAGCCCATATACAGCGGCATAAGGGGAGCACGTATAATGATGATGTGAGAAAGTTAGAATACTTTTCTTTCCACAATGATACTAATGATCTTTATATTTCTGTTGTAACAAAATATGATTGCTATTACACAAGGTCACGGTCAAGAGACACAGTGCCAGACAACGATTACCAGATTGGAGCAAACTCAATATTTCCTAACTATCCTGCCAGGTATGTTTGCGAGCAATTCAAATCGAAGCAATTCATCTAGCCAGGTCTATGCACTTATAATGCACGAGATGTTTCTGCTTCAGTATCATTACCGATGGAAATACCTACGTGAAACGTGGAGGATCCACTTAGAAGAAATATTAGGTCATGACATTATTGAAGAATTATCTAAACTTTGGGGTAAAGTCCTAATGGAAGGAATTATTTAAAACTAATATTAAACTTGAAGGATAAAGAAAATTTTATTTCCTGAAAATTTCAGCCACTAAAGCGCCAAAGCTCAACTTAAAAATGACATAATTTTTTATGGGAAGTATCAAGCTTCGCTACAATTTATTGGAAACCAATTAGGATTGCGTATTGCTGGACTAACTAATTTAGCGTCTTCATTGTTTAAGACAACTTAAAACAAAGCTGGAATTTCTGAATAAGCTCTTCTTTGTGTATAAGTGACGTATTGTCACATTTATATTTGAAGGACAGACAGCTTTAAGGCGACTTAACATCACCGCGATCTAGTACAAGCGTGTCGTCTAAAGAGAGCGACGTGTACACAGTACTTTGTGTAACTGATGTGTGCAAATGATGAATTGTCACACTTACGACCTGTCGTCTGCGCAGACGACGTTGGCTGTTTCCCAGGAGACATGTCGTCTGCGAACAGACGACGAACGCTAGAATAGACTCAGGGCTTTCCTGAGATTTCTAACCGCCACGGGGCTTTCCTGTGCGTTAACAGGCGCATAATGCGTTAATACAGGGCTTTCCTGCGCATTTGGAGGTGCACAATGCATTTATACAGGGCTTTCCTGAGAAGTCTAACTAGCACTATAATTCTAAGACAGGGCTTTCCTGAGCGTTAGAAGGTGCATAATGCACATTAACAGGGCTTTCCTGCTTTATTAAAAAGATTAAAAGTTGTTAAAACAATAAATGTTCACTTACATTTTCGTAGGAGTCACAGTAGTGTTAACACGTCAAAAATCCAAGACGTACTGAGGAAGCGAGTCACTTGAGTCTCGCGACAGACTTGAGTGGAGCCACGAATAGCGCCGAACGCGCCCGACTAATAGCCGAGCGCATCGAGTTGGCTCCGCGATGGTTGATGCGAGCGAAACGGCGGAGCTGTCAAAATTGATGTTATTGTTCAAAACAATGATTAAATTAATTGATTATGAATGTTAATAAGATAATAAATAACTCGTTAACAATTATTATTTGTTCCTGTGTAATATTTGCTGACAAACAGTTTATTATTTTATTAAAACTAAAAACCACTTGGAATTGGTTTATTGATTTTCGGACCGGTCCGCGCGTTCGATCAAAATGGTTCGCGCGGTTCCCGTCGCACTTGCAATCGATTTTAATGATTTGTATTATCGTTTCCACACCACTCTATGAAGTAGATAATATTGGCGCGTTTTTTTATAGTGGTATCCCCGATAGGCCTACATCTACTAGTACTACACTCTCTGAAACTATACAAATAACAATATTAAAACTTGTATCTTTTATTCAAAACAACTTACATGACACAGAGCAGTAATCGTAACTAATTAAAAACTAAACCTTATAATAAACTTAAAAATACATTAAATCAACAACTATATAAACTAGAATATATACAACCTTACAAATAATATACTAAACTGAATTAACTAAAAATATTAATAAAACTAATTAATCAAACAATATGAAACAATAATAAACATTCAACATTCAACAACAAAGGATTTAACACCTGCGCGCAGGTGTTAAATCCTTTGTGGTGTTTAATCCTCCTTAAGAAGATTTGTGGCTACGAAAATACCAAAATAATTAATGTTGTTATTTGTATAGTTTCAGAGAGTGTAGTAGTAGTGGATGTAGGCCTATCGAGGATACCACTATAAAAAACGCGCCAATATTATCGACTTCTTAGAGTGGTGTGGAAACGATTATACAAATCAATCGCAAGTGCAACGGTCAGCGCGAGCGATTTTGATTGAACGCGCGGACCCGTCCAAAAATCAATAAAATCAATTCCAAGTGGTTTTAGTTTCAATTAAATAATAAACTATTGGTCAGCAAATAAAACACAAGAACAAATAATAATTGTTACCAATAATATTGTATTTATTTATTACGCGCTAACCATTTAATAATTAAAATTTATAATCAATTCATTTAATCGTTGTTTTAAACAATTAACATCAATTTTAACAGCTCCGCCGCTATCGCTCGTATCAACCATTGCGGGTCCAACTCGATGCGCTCGGCTATAGTCGGGCGCGATCGGCGCAATTCGTGGCTCCACTCAAGTCTGGCGCGAGACTCAAGTAAGCGAGTCCGCCCGGCGCTGCGCGAGCGTTGTGCGGGAGGGGGGTGCCGATCGATACCGAGTCGAGCCGACATGACTCGACGCATGGAAAGGGCGCCATAGAGCAAAATAGTGTTGCCACACGTAAAATCCAAGATGTTATCTCAATAAGTGGGTCAAGCGAAGGCTCGGACACTTAAATAAAAAAAAACATAATATTCGCTGATAACAGGGATAAAAATATCTGTGAAGGGTTGAAACTTGGAGTAACTGTGCTTGACAAATTATATAAAAAGTGTTCTGAATTGTGAAAAAAAAAAAAAAAAAAAAAGACAACAACAGAACACGTTGTATATAATTTGTCAAGCACAGTTACTCCAAGTTTCAACCCTTCACAGATATTTTTATCCCTGTTATCAGCGAATATCATGTTTTTTTTTATTTTAAAACCGCCAAACATTATCAAAACTAACGTTAAACTCAATTTGCGTGATGGTAAGCAGAAAATATGGCATATGATGGTACGTACTCACCCAGTAGCAACCTGTTTACTCTAGCTTTTATGAAACCAGAAATTATGAAACTGTTAATGAAATCGAGATCCTAATGACAATTGGTTTTAGTTATACCGTAATAATTTATCTCTGAGGTTCTTTAGTGACATTTCTGGAATTAACAATTCAGTTCTATGTGCTAATGCTAAGGACGTGGCCACTTACGATAAGCACCTCATCGCTATCAGCTAGATTGCCAATTTAATTTGACGCGTCAATTATTGGACTAAAAATTACTGCAAAACTCAACCAAATTGGTGTTAAATCTCTTATCAAATTTAATTAAGCATCATGTCTATTTTTGTGGATTATGAAATCTACAGTCAAATGAATCCAAGAACATAATTATTAATCCAACAGATCAAAAACAATTAAAAAGTGTCTCAAACGAAATCGTCACGCTCTGCCGTCCCTTTGTCTATTTATTGTTCGACATTCCTCTTGTAACAACAAAAGCCAATCTCCTTTAAACATTTTATAGTTCCTTTAGGCGATAGCTTTAAAAAGTAGACTCATAGTTTATTTGTAATGAATTGGTTTCGGGACATTGATGCGTCCGCATTGTGGTTGAGAATTATTGCCGACAGGTGGCGTCTGCGCTCTGTCACGCAGTATCATTAAAAGCAGTAACACAATTAGCGTTATTTGGGACGCGTTCTAAGAGATTTCGGCCATTTAGCGTTTATTGGGAATGCGTTTTAAGAAATCCCGGAAATTAGTTTAGGGAAATAATTGGATGATGTGTAATTGTATTGGAATGCTTTTTGCTTAGTTAACGTAGAATGTCATTTGTATGTGATTTTGTAGTAGTAAATAATGTGGGTTGAACGTAAAAGTAATACATAATTTTTAAAATAACTAGTGGAAAGTAGAAGTGGAATATATAACGTTTCTCAAATATAATATTATGTTTGAAACTTTAGCATATTGCAATATCTCTATTGTTTCCGTAAAAAATATTAATTATATCTGTTTCTGTCTTGTTCCAGGTAAGCAGAAATTATGTGAACGCTGTTCGATAATTGCGTTGGTACGTTTTTATATGAAATGGTTAAGTGTTATGAGGTATAAAAAAATATTTTACTAATCAGAAGAAAGGACACGGTAGATCTTGAAATCATAAACTTGAGATACTGAAATTATCTGTAAGTTGACCAAATTGCGTTTTTAATAGCGCGCGTGAAATGTTAATTCATTGTAGTAGTTTTATGTGTAAGTTTTATCGCCTAACGTGATCTAGGGCAGGAGCTTTGCTTCTCCTGATTTTAATGTCTCTATCGACCTTGGGCGGCTTTTTATTTTATTACATAGGTACTAGTGGCGCTCCGCGGTGTTACCTGCATTAATTCGGGATAAAAAATAGCATCTGGCGCCAAATCAACACTCTCACAGCCGAGTATGAAATGCTACAATGTACTCGTAATTGGTAAATTATCCTATGTGTTAAATCAAAGTAAATTTATTTAAACATATATGTATCCAATTTCATCAAAATCGGCTCAGCTGTTTGAGCGTGAAGAAGTAACACACATACGTACAAAATTTATCTTTATAATAGTAGTGGAACTAGTGGATGGCCACGGCTTCGTCCGTGTTGTAATGGTATCAAAAGTAGCTAGTGTTACTCACACGACACTAAACTACCATCATATAAAAAATCTTGATTACCCGTCGCTCTATTGCGGCATAAAAGACAAACAAACACACTTTCCCTTGTACATATAGTAAGTGGTATGATTCTTTTCTGTAATTTCTGTTTTGACTGAGGAAATCATTTTATGAGCAAGTCATTCTAACGTCGTTACTTGTTAATTTAAGGGATATTTAACTAAAATGTTTTTTTACTCGACTTTTGCATGAAAATGCTTTTGTTCGCTTTAGTCGAAATTGGTTGTTTCCTTTGAACGGATATTAATCCTTTTACAAAGGGGAAGATGGAGTTGTATAGAAAATTTTATATAATATAATTTGATAAATAATACCTACGTTTTTTTTTCACATGTTGTTGTATATGTAGGTATTTTTACTATCGCACTATGTAATGTTATGAAGGCGATATTTTGTGCTTGCGTTAGTGTGTGTGCTTATTACTTCTTCACGTTTAAAAAACTCAACTGATTTGGAAAATATGTTTTTATTTTTATTTTTTTAAATACTTATCTGTTTTTTTTTAGTATTTCTGTATGTTTAAGTCATTTTTGTATATACTTGTGGAATATATATTATATAAATATTGGTTACTGATTTGGATAAAAATATGGTATATAGGCAGATTAGACTCTGGATTAACGCATAGGCTATTAATACCTGATTAACGCGAGCAACACGGCAAGACGGTGCTAGTCAGTATTATCTAAGTACTTATTTATTGAATCAGATTAAAAATATCTAGATCAAACGTGCCAACGGACAGTTTAGACGTATTCATCTAACAATAGGTATTTGTACGCCGTCTATTTCAAAGAACAAGCAGATGTGTAGAAGGAGCATATCAACATGACTTACCTAGTAATATGACAAGTGTTTGCTTTGTATGTGGTTAGATGGCGCTGTATGAATTGTAACGGAATATATACTTATAAACTTCTGGCACTTTTAGTTTGACATGTTTTTTGTCAATATTGACCAAATTTCAAAATCAACAAAAAAATCTGTTAGTTTGTTGTCAGTTACAAGCGAGTGTCAATTTTTTTTCAAGGAATGAATTTGCAGTTGGTCATAATTCGCCTGATGGTAAGCAATCATTACGGTCTAGGATGGAGCGTGCTTATACCCAGTAAGAATCGAATCACTCTTGTTCTGAAGATCGCAAGATTTTATAAATCGTTGCTTGGTTTCTCTCTAACGTATTACAAAGTCATTGGTCTGTCCTATATCGGACCATATGTTCGAGCTGTCAAAGTTAATGACAGCAAAAACTTTACATGTAAGTATACTATAGGTTTATACATCTGGGCTGGGACGATCAGTGGGTATTATAATAAATCTAGTTTCTTACTTCCATACACCGTCCGTGAATAGAAAATATTTCTTAACATCTGAATTAAAATTTTTGCAATCAGTTGTGTTTAATTTCTGTTAAAAGTGCTAAATGAAAAATTTGAATTAGAATTTATTTCATGTAATTTAAGCATATAGTTTTGCGAGTTACTTAGAAACTGAATAATCACAGTTATTTGGAAGTGATCAATGTCTAACAATATCTTTCGTATCGAATTTCTTTTGTATACCAATCTAATAAACCAAAATAGACCAAACGAGCATACCACAACAAAAATGACAAGCTATATCTCTTCTAGTTTACTGCTACATATAGTTTTTTTGCAATTTATTCCAAGACACTTAGTTACAATAAGTCACAAGTAGCTCGGTGCTTGATTTTTTTTGCTTATCGTCGTGTAGAGTCCACCAATCAACATTTACACAAACGAGAAATGCTAAATTACTTGTAACACGTAAATAGTTCTCCTTTTGTGTTTTTGTTGACCGTAGTGTTTCTAGAAATATCTGGATAGGTTACGCTTGAATGCCACTAGACCAGCACATTAGGACATTGACTGAAAACAGATCGCGATTTAAAAAAATAACACAGATTAGTGAAAATAATAAGACCTAAAATAAAAAATATAGGTTGATACGAGTACGCAAAATTGATATGTTTTTTTAATGGGCCAACTATGATGCACGTAGCCTGAAACCTGTCGTTCATGTATAACTATGACGAACAGAACGTCTACAATTTACGCTTTAGTTGACAATTGCTTAATTTTAGTTATCGTTGTGTTGTTTCTCAAGCCACGCTTTGCCCTATAATACGAGTATATATTATGTTTACTCTGAACAGGAAGGCATTTGCTCATCAAGCCTCTTGAAGCAACACAATACAAGCAAACACTGTAATCGAAGGTGGACCGTGTATTCCTGTACTGGTATAGAATTAGTAAGATTAGAAGAGCTTTCTTAGTAGAGTAAACCGTCGTGTGTCCATAAGTGTAGTCTGTGGCTGCGACAGATGGCTTGGACGCTAGCCAGTGGGATCGATCATTTGGCCGCCGGCCAAGAGAAAGTTAAGAAATGGTAACAATTCTACGTCTAATATTTAGTATTTCCACTAGCACGTGGGTGTTATTTGTTATCTGTTTGTCCTGCACTTGTTTTGCTGACTGCCTGGACAAAGTTGATCAGTTTTGTTCTTTTATTTCATTCGAGTTGTTTGGAACGATTCGGTGTTTTAATCAAGTTTGGCGACGTTTTCTGCGATTGATGAGACGGTGATTTGGAATTCTGTTTCATTGTTTTTAGAACCATAATATTATATAATCTAAAAATTACAAACAAGCAGCATATTCTGATCATTAGCGTGTTCTGTCAAGTATGAATTTGGCTCTCCTCCTTAGTCGTATTCCTCATTATTGAGGGTCGTGATTCCCCCCCAGAACCAATTCATTGGGAGAGTTCTCTTGGACAGATCGTGGTGGGCGCCCAGGTTCTTCCACAAAAGACACAATGTCCTCGAATTTATGACACTCGTGAATAGTTATACGCGACTTAAAGATTAGTTATGTACAAGTAATATATACTTACTCTGGGCTCTTGAAGTAGTCTAGCTAAAACTGATTCGGGAAAACTTTTGTAGTAATGTAGTTAGTGTAGTTATAACTTAGACAGGTGTGTGGGAGGAATAATCGATGGAATCACGTCGTAATATACTCCCACGATGAATTAATGTTTAGATGCCGTCATAGTCTGCATTATTACATAATATGTAAGAGAGCTATAAATTATGTTTTCGATTTTCAAGCAACCTTGAGAAACATGGGCTTACTTACCTAAAAAACTTTTCTTTGTGTATTTTTTTGTAAACTATTTAGCCATGATTTCACGATCGCTGTTACTTGAAGAAAAAAACATCAATATGATTTGTAAATTACATTTTTATGTTATCTTTTTTAATTAATAACTAAGACGTGCATATCATCGTAATTTAGAAAACCCAAACAACATCATAACATTACGGCCTAATCACCCAGTTTTAATAAAGTTATATAAACGTCATCTAATCCCAAATGTCAATAGGGTAAAACAACAGTTCGAAATACCGTTACAGATTCGTTTTCAGTAAAGAAAATACACCCAATTGGCGGTCTGCCATTGCAGTTGTATTGAATCCGAGTAGCATTAATATACGCTCGTTGTGTGCGCCTGCGATGCAAACGTATCTGTTTTGTGTTAGGATTTGAACAGTAACAGCTTTTGACAGCGCTAATTTAGTAATTGAAATAAGAATATGGGGTTTAATTGAGTTGTGGTTAATGCTTGTGTATTATCAAGCTTTGTATGAGTGTATATAATATATGTACGTATGTATTTATAAAAACATTGTTTTTTCAAATTCGGCGTAATACAATAGTCGTGCAATTTTTATAAACATTTCCATCCGGCATTTCGAATACTCGACAGGCAAGTTTGAAACTCTCGAAAATGGATACTCTATTTTTTCCAAATTCAATTATTGTATATAAGTAATTCTTCTTCTTCTTATCAAATGAGAGTGGCCAGCTCTGGTGTCGAGAGTTAGAGGGCCAGACATAGCTTAATGACTGCCGTACTAGACAAACAGCCGAGACCTACAATTTAACGTGTCATCCGACCCACGAAAGCGCCCAAAATGGAATGCCACTTTCCGGTCACCCATCCAAGGACTAACCGCGTTGACCTTTGTACATAAGTAATGAACCGTTATTGGATACCTAATGTTATTAATCGATATCACTCATATTATGATACTCTGGAGAAATATGTAGTGTTTTTCCGCTGCGACTGCTCCTTAACCGGCTTCAAACAACACACTTGGTGGTTTTTAGGTAGGTATTGTTTGAAGTCTCAGCTGAAAAACACTACATGTTTCACAAGAGTTTCATTTACAATGAATTTCCGCAAAGTAACGCGTGATTCAATAATAGAACATTGTTCACCGAGAGGAGAAAGTGACCGGTTACCGTCGAGGGTGTCGTTTGAAGCCCGAGTCGTAGGCGAGGGCTTTAAAACACCCGAGATCGGGAATCGCACTTTCTCTTGAGTGATACATAGTGCTTTATACTACAGCTACGATCAAAATAAAAAACTAAATTATTACTAATTAAAATTTATACGAAAACTGAATCCTCAAACAACACACAAATTGAAAATGGCGCCAATGGCGTTTGCAATTTTCACATGTTCTTTTTTCAAATTGTTTGACACCATCCAACACACAGCTAGTGGCCAGTGTCATTTTGCGAACTTGGAGATAAAAACTCACTGTAAAAACTTTTTGGCTTTTGATATTTAGGTTACCGGCGCATAGCCTTACCCAAAAAAAAAAAAATCACGTAAGAAATGGATTTTCATACACTTTTCTCTCCCGCTCAGATGCGTTTTCTCCCCGCATATTTGTTCGATATGCAATGACGTACTTTCTACCGTAAATTTGATAAAGTATCAAGGTACTTTCCGAGCAGGTGTTGTATAAAATATCTTATTTACTCATATCACTTACTAGATACTGATTCAACTTTCCTTATTACCACAGAAGGTACAACAGAGTTCAACAGATAGGAAATACTTCTAAAGCGTTCATCGTTACCCAGAAGAGTTGTTAAAAATATAAAGTTCAAAACCCCAGCGGGTTAACTCTGTAATTTCAAATTAAAAGACTTCAGAGCAGTCAGTTAACTTTGGCGAGCGAGTGAAAATTTAATAAATCGGTGTAAAAGTTCCTTCTCGAATCTCAATCAAGCAGTATTGTTCTACAAAACAATAGCTCATGGGCCGTCAAGAAGGAACTAGCAGAACTGCATGCTGTAGACCTCGTGAATTTATTTTGGCTTTTGCAACCCTTTTGCACAACGATGGTCAGACAAAATCACACAGAAAAATTTCTTACACGTGCCTTAGAATAGTTGTACAGGTAGGCCTAAATGTTCTTAGCAAAGTTTCAAAACCAAACACAACATATGATATTCATAGTTTTTTAATACATGTGTGGTGGTTTATAAAGAATAAATCGGCATATCATCCAAATTTATAAACCACAACACAATATCATTCTTTCCTCAAGTAACTATCTATGAGTAACTAGCGGACCCGACAGACTTCGTCCTGTCTGTTGACTCTTTCGTTAGTTAGAAAACGTTTGTATGGGAAAAAGAAAAAGGCGGTTTTTAGAGATTTTTCGGCATTTTTCGAATTTTTCTCGCCGTAAAAACCATCCTAGAACTTCAACGAATATTAAAAAAAATGAATTGGCCAAATCGGTCCCGACGTTGTTGAGCTATGCGCTTACCAACACATTTTGCGATTCATTTTTATATATAAGAAGAAAACGATTTTAGGAATACAAAAAGAACTACATTTGACGTATCTATTAGAGTTCACATTTTAATTGTGTTAGATCTAGCTGTCATTTTCCAACTAGCGCCATGCTTGAAGATTATTGTTTTTTGACAATTTTACTATTTCATGAAATGAATATTCACCTCAATCGCTCGGACAAATTTTCTACTATTCTGAGTCCAATCCTATCCTTTTTGATACCGTGCATTTCACGAAGGATTTGGTACATCAGCAAAAATTTCATCCGCAAAGTATTGAAGGATGTTTTTAATTGAAATATAGAACAAAGGCAGCCATTGTCGAAGAACAAAGGGCGATGGGGAAAGAATGGTGATGTACTCTTTTAAGGCTGAGTGTAAACTGCGACAGAAAGTTTCAATAAAATGCAGATATTGCAAAGGCTCGAATTTTCCGTCAGACGAGCATTCATAATCCCATCTCCCCTAACATTATAAAGGTAAAGAAAGTTTGTGAGTACTGGGTAAGTTACATATTTACTTTTTGACGCGTTCATTGAAACAATAGTTTAGAACCTTGATCATCATCATCCACAGCCCTTGTGATCTCACTGCTGGGCATAGACCTCACCTAAAACCTTGATAACTTTGATTAACTCATTGTCTTTTTCGGAACCAAATTAACAAATTAAACAAAGATACACCGCAGAGTATTATTTGTTAAAACTATATTCATTTGCGTTAATTTAATATGGTATTCAATAGTTTATAGTTCATAGTCATAGTTCATAGTTCATAGTCATAGTTCATAGTCATAGTTCATAGTTTAAACTAAATGTAGTAGGCAGGCATATGTACGAGTACACTTGTGTTGTAAGAATATTTGTTTAAATGTCACTATCTTGTAAACTCAGATCAAAACTATTCTAGATCTTGCCTAAAATTGCAATAAGAAACCAGATTCTTATAGAATTGTGAAAGTTTCATTCGTAAATTTCCGTAACTTTGGCTCTTACCATAATTGTTATAGAGTGCCACTTCTCGCATTCAAGTTGGACTGTAAAAACGTTTTTATGGCACATATTTTGCGTGGAGATGAAGTAACTTGCAGTTTATGGATTAAATTTACTTGCATATACCTTTTTCCAACCTGAAAAAAATATTATTTAGGTTTAAGGGGTGATAAAAATACAAAAATAGCATTAAAAACAATATTTGTTTAGTTTAGTATACGAAAAACGTTTGAAACCAAATCTCGTGGAATGCATTTAGCATGTTGACAGCCACTATATAAGAATAAATAAAATATAAATAAATATTTCAGGACATATCACACAGCGCCATCTAGCCCCATACTAAGCTTACGCTTGTATCATGGGTAGGTACTAGATAACGGATATAATACATATATACTTTTTCTTTTGTAAATACATACTTATTATACATAGAAACGACCAGACTTAACACAAATAATTTCATTTTTTTTAAATATTCATAATTACTTGTGCCATGCGGGAATCGAACCCGCACCCCTAGATTGCCACTACATTGTTCCACATAGTAATTAATCATGTCCACTGTATATTGTATTTATTCCAGTAGTAAATTACTTACAGATCTAAACCCAAATCTCATAAAAACAATAAACCGTTTCAAAATCAAACTACGTTCGATCGACACGCAACATCAAATACTCTTCCCAATTCATTTTAACTCAACAAGTATCCGCAAAAAATTTAGACATCGAATTCAACACGTAATACGTTAGGGGAGGGATAGGGGGGAAACGTAAACAAAACAATGTAAAGACTCTTAACTATATGGTTTGTCCATTAAAGGATGATAAGTTGACAACTGTTATCTACGTACAATTTTTAAGTTAAAAACAAGCGTCCGTAATGTTTGGTCGCGAAACTAGCAGATGTTGTGGCGTTTGTACTAAAGCAATTGAGACTCGACGAGCGACAGCAATACGTTCGTTTCACAAATAGAATCTTTAAATCCTTTGACCGAACTACAATCAGTACAAAGTTTACAAACCATGTGTTTTATGACGACCAATGAGCGTTTGGAACTATCACATGCCCATGACGACAAGCCAATCTGCCTATGCGAGTGCCTATTATAACTTGGTTGTATGCTAGTTTATTTATGAATTTATAATATTATGTAAAATGGAAAATTACAGCTACCTATCTAACATTTTCATTATAGTTTAGCACAAGTGGGCTTTAGACTAAAGCTAAATCGCATCTGTACATATGTATGTATTGCAATGTTTCCTCGTTAATGAGGAGTCTTCTAGTACGTAATGTTTTTAGGGAGATGGCGGGGGGTAGCAATGTAGCTCTGATGCAAACAGCGAGGAAACAAAAACGCTTCTGACGATCGTCGATTGTCGAGAACGTTCGAATAAATACTGCGTAGTGGAGAAATTGATGCAGTTATTGAAGTCTTACTTTATTACTGTAATGTACTCACTATTTTTTAATTAATTGCCAGAATATGTTATTTATTGTCCCAAACATATCAGTCCAGGACTTTGAAAATAAAAAGTCGGTCCATGTTGTTCAAACATCACATACGAACAATCAAATGTCAACTTCAAATCGGGACTTTGATTTTTTTTTTATTTTTTTTTATTATTAATGGACTCTGCGGCACCACCGCAATTTCGGGGACTTTGATTTATCATTGGTAACATTTTGACAGTTTGATTATTATGACAGTAGACAGGCAAATTTCGAATAACAAAAACGGACTGCATATTTTCATAGTTCTGGACTAAAAGTTAAACCACGTTTTGCAATAAGACCCTATGTGTCGATTTTAAAATACCCAGTGTAATGTGTAATGACCTTATATTCTTTTCAGGGTGATTAACATGCAAGGTAAAGAGATAATTACCAACCAAATAAAGTTTAGTGTTTTTTTACGCATGGATTAGTTTAGTTACCCATTGCGGGACGGGACCCTGTATGTAATGTTACAAAAAAGCTTTTGACAAAAATAGTGAATAAAATACCTTTAGCCGTATACCTATTATTTAAACGTTTATATACTATTCATACACGACTACCCTCATCCAACCACATGCTCCTATCCCCGAGGTGGTAACAGTGAGAGCAAGTTATATTGAGATGACGGCAACCAATCTCCGCAGTTGGAAACTTGCGCGTCTTTAGCGAGGCTTAGTTGTTAGTTAAATGGGGCTTAGTTTCGTTGCACCTGAAACTGCTACTGATAGATCGTGTCTGTTGTGTGTTTTTAAGTGTTGATAAGTTGTGGGTGACCTTGGCTTGACTTGTGATGTTTAGGAATGTAATGGAACTAAAGACACTCTCGAGAGCATTATTAACAAATACCAACATACTAAAAATTCTAGATACTATAAACGTTATTATAAGTTATTAGTTATTTTCAGTAAAGTCAAAAAAATAAACGATTTCTTTTGTATAAAATAGTAAAGAGTAAGATGTATTTATATAGCACCAACATTATAAATAAATATAGATTGACACAATACTCTTATAAAATTGTGTTTGCAAATAATGTAAGTTATAATGCAAGCTGTGCTTAACTTCGACATGTGACACAATCTACTATTAACCTTAATTGTCTGTTATAATTATATTGTATGTACTATTGTGTTTACAAATGTTAAGCCTTAATAAATAATTATAAATAAATTTACAAATCATGATTTTATAATAATTGGTCCGTATTATGCGTGAGATGAACTGCAAAAGTAGACCGCAGTATAACGGTAAATTATATCGTGGTCTACCATTGCAGACCACACAATCATTAACCGATATACTATTTTACAACTAATTAATTACGGATAACGTTTCCAACATTGTGAATATGATTTCATAATTTTAAAAACGTAAGTATGTGGTTTGTTTTTTTTTACTGAAACGGGTTTGCACTAGGCCACAGTTTGCCTGTTGGTAAGCAAAGGCTATGCATGACCTAAGATGGAGCGTGCTTACCCGATTAGAACCGGTTCACTCTCGCTTTGAAGATCGATGGAATATAGTGCGTGTTACCCAAAATAATGTTTTCAATCGCATAGGTAGGACCTACAAACGAAGCTAACAATGTGTATGCAAATACATAATACGAATTATCAATATATTAACTAAACGGTTTTCACTCACGTGTAAATCGCGTAAGTTGTTTACGCGTTTCGGATGTTATGACATCCATCTTCAGAACGTATGTTCTGGGACCGCGGCAGCACGCAGACTGCGCGTCGCCGCGCGAGCGGCCCGCCGGGACAAGGGCGCGGGGGCCTGGGGTGGTGGGGGTGGAGGCGAGGCGATGTTACTACTCCCGGCTGCTTCGTCCTCGGGTCGCTCCACTGCTTCATCAGGGACAGCAACATCGACCGATGTACCAGCGCATACAAAACTGACCGTATCTTGATCCAAAGTTTCAATGATCCTTCTCTTTGTCATCGTATTAAGAGCTCACGAAAGTTTTAATATTAAAATATGAATTATGTACAAATATATTTCAAGTTTTATACACAAACATTACATCGATGGACCCTTCACAGACTCTCCCTCGTACTTAAATCTTAGATAAACATAAGTAACATATCAAAACCTACCTCTTAATTGCATAGTTATATAGTATAGTTATAGTTAGTATAGTTATAGTTATATATACGTAACTTAGAATTTAATCCCACTGCATGCATGTTACATCTCAACTTAAGTTATTCAAGTTGAAGCGACGGCATGAGATGTTCGCTATTCATATGCTAGTTATAATTAAGTGAGACTGAGTTGCAATCTAATGAAAATTACACTTGATGTATGAAATAAGTATGTTCTTGTTGACACATATCATGGGTGCGGCAGTATACAATAAGTTACCTGCAAATGTTACAGCTTCAGTCAGTCTGCAAAGTTTTAAATGGTCCCTGAAACGTTGGCTCATCGAGCAATCTTACTATACCTTCGAGGAATTCATTCCAGACGTAAGATAATTGTGTTAGTGCGATGTTGTTGTCCATGTTGTGTTCGTTTTTTGAATACTCGATGTTTTTTTAAATTATTTCATCAATAATGGTAATTTAAAATGCATTGTTTTTTACGTTGTTATACTTACTTAATAACTTTTGTTATTTTGACGTGTATTATTAAGTTATATGAATAAATGAACTTTGAACTTTCTGGTTGGTTGCCTGGAAGAGATCGCTTTTAGCGATAAGGCCGCCACTTGTGGCACTATATAAGTTTATGTTTGATGTATTTCTTTGTATTTTATTTTTATTTCGTGTGTTACAATAAAGAATATTCTATCTATCTATCTATCTATCTTTCTTGTTGGCATTAAGTAGACAATAAATTAACAATAAGAACATACTTATTTCATTACATTCATGTAAAGCGTCATTTGAAGAGAAATGGATTGCTGTTCAAATGTGACAAACTAATTTCGTCACTCAAATTTAATACAGTCTTGTTTAGAACCTTATGGAACCGACAAAAAATACTTAGTTAATCAAACGGTTAACTAAAAAACCATTTTGTTTTCGTAAAAGAGTGGACAACTCTATTGTCAAGAGCATTAAAACCGCCGTGACCTCTGGCACGGCTTAGGAACTTCCACAATGTAATATTAAGGCAGTTTTTTTTTAATTTCAATTTAAAGCCTTGAATTTTCTGTCGAGTTGTCAAAAGTCAATTTGTTTGATTGGTCAAATATCTAGCGACTTTCCCCACTCCAATTGTTAATCTAAAATAACTTCCCTTTTACAATCTTTCCTGAAAATAAATTGCTCGCGTATTCCAAACGAAATCATTTTCAATTTTTAATTTCGGCCCGTAGATTAATAAAGTTCTATACAAATATTCTTGTTGAGTTTGTAAAATAACAAAAGATTTTTCTGTTAATTTTTTTGTAGTAGGTACTAGTAAAATACTGGTAGGTTTGTATTAGATTTTGTGAAGTAACTTTTGCACGAAGTTGAACTATGTAATTCATTCGTGTTACCTTATGTGTCAAAACGGTTTTACTAGTAAATAATGATAACTGTCTGAATTAAATTGCTACATTAGGAGCAATACCATTAATTTTCTTATAACATTAGTTAACTCGCTAAATAAACTATTGTTTCATGTAAAAAATTATCATGTAATAAGCTTCCTTTTTTGATTCTTGAATTTTCAAAAACTTCTCACCCTATAATATGTACATGAAGACTAGTTATTTTCATCATTTCCTGTCCTACACTACAAGAAATCTCAAAACAAATGCTTCCCCGCTTCCACAAAGACATTTTTCAACGAAGGCTTGTCTCTTACGTTCAAATTGGGAGTTCCGGTGTAATAAATTGGGAAAATGTCAGGACAAATTGGTCAAGTGCGGCCTCCGGGTGGTAAGTGGCTTTCAGAGCGGGGGAAGGAAGCTCTGGACTAGAATATATAACAGAGAGATACATGCACACGTTTGATATTAATTAGAAGTATTTTATGTATTTTTAGAGCTCCTCGACATTTCCGCTTATAGCAAATATCTGTTATTTCAAACTTATAGCATGATTATTATTATTATTCAAGTCGAGAGTAAACCGGTTTCTTCTAGGCAAGCGCGCTAGATCGTAGATTACAACGTTGCTTAACATCAGGCAAGTTGTGGTCAAGCGTGAGCCTATCTCATGTAAAAAAGAAAAAATGATTACACTTCACGGTCAGGAATTTAATCAAAATGTGACCTGAAACAAAGTCCGAAAGTGAATCTTCGGTGGTAGAAGTCACATTTGTGTTCCAGTTTTGTTAGTTGATTGATTTCATACGTGATGGCGCACATAATGTATTGTATGAAATCGACTTACAAAGACTGTCTAATATAAGTAACTTTTGGATCAATCAGAATAAATAAATACTTTACAACAATACAAAGATTAACCTTCCACCTTCGAATCTTCGTTCATTTATTACGAACCCCTTAAAATAAAGTAACATTTGTTTCTGTCCCATCATATTTTGTGAATTCAGGCTGTATATCTAAAATATGTCAGTTCCTGCAGAATATTCATGACAATATACGGCAGGGTGGCTAAATATGGTCTCTTTGAAGGCACCGCCGCTGAGTAATTGCATTGTACTCGTCTCTCTGTAACTCGCTTTTGGTTTAACTAACCGAGTCTTCTAGAGGCTTCTGTAGTAGTCTGACTATTCTACTTCTTGCTGCTCTATAGTCCTTTTTTAACTAAAACGGGTTTGCACTTAACTTTATTTGCCTGACGGTAAGCAAAAGATATGGCCTAAGACGAGCGTGCTTACCCAATAAGAAACGATTCTTTTTGCTTCAAAGATTGCCGAATTTATACATAGTTTGCCGTAAATATCTATAATAGACTATTCTAGTACCTTCTTTTGTTGTAGAACGCTAAAAATAATTTAGTGAAGCTATTTTTTCCTCGAATTACTAATAGTCGACTAACAAAAAAGGAAAGCTTTGATATTTTAGAAATACTTAAATAATGCTCTATACGATGACAGTATCTAATTTATCATTAAAATACAAATAAATCTAGAAATTTAGTACGGCAGCCTTTAATACATGAACAATGATTAATATCTTACCCTGTAATTAAAATTCTTGACACTGAAGCTACAACTCTTATTATGAACTCGCTCACTAATTCTATAATGTTTAAATGTCAAGCAAATTACGCGGCTTTCAAAGAACAAATTTCGGTAACAATAACAAAATGTTCGAGCTTTCAAATTGTTTCAAACAAAAATCGAAGTTGCCAGAACACAAAAACAACATTACCTAATCAAGGAATCTGTCGCGAGTTTGTTAACTTGTTCTTTAATAATGCCGGAACAAAATGAGTGATTTGAGTGAAATCAACATGATTTGTTATACCTGAAGAAATGAAGAGAGGTTGTTTCATAGCGAAAATATTATCTTTTAATATTAAGTACCTGTGGTTTTTAATGTCCGTTTTTAATAAAACAATCTACTGAATGGTACCCACAGCTTGGTAAGCGAAGTGTAGGAAGACCTGTGCAACGGTGGATGGTAACATCTAGGCAAGAACAGCGAGAACAGCAAGAACATCCTCCCTCTTACGCCAAGACATGAGAGTATTGGCGTAAGAGGGAGGAGGCCTATACCTACAGTGGGTCTCATTAGGCTGATGATGACGAATTAATCAAAGCCAAACATACTAGTTTTTTGTTTCATTTTACTAAACTCTTTTTGCAGCTTCATCAACTAAAAACGATCCTCTTAAAATTATTCAAATATTTGTTAGTTTTTTTTTTGTTTTTTAAATTTTAATTATCGAAAGTTTCGTGTTGGCTGGCTACATCCATATTCGTGCCGTAACTATACGTATTCATACTCGAGTAGTTATGACATGAAATACCCCGGAAACGTGCTTCATTTATCAAATAGTTCGTCCAGTTTCATACGTTTTTATCAGGATCCAGAGGGTTACAGTATATACGAGGCTATTCAATATCCATGTGTGTTGACCGAGTGAATGAAGTGATGTGATGGCGTGTTATTCAACAGCAAACTTTTTTTATAAATAGTGGCAAATAGGCAAATGGCCCGCACGATGGTAAGCAGTCACCGTCGCCTATGGACACTTGCAACTCCAGAGGTGCAACGCTTTACCAACTCAGAGAGGTGTTTCAGATTACCCTTATTAAATCTTCCCATGTTATAGTTCTAATATTCATCATAGTAAGTACATCGGCACTGTGGAACACTTTACCAGGAGCCCTGTTTCCTGAAAATTACAACCCACGGACTAAATAAGTTTCTTATAGACAAGCGTGGCTTATCTTAGACTACAGTGGTGCTTAACATCAGGCGGGCTATAGTCAAACAAAGAGCCATTATTTTTTTATTATTTATTTATTATTAATGACGGTGGGTCTTTTCATCAATGGTCCATTTTCCAATATGGATTATATATTTATACATACATATATGTAGCGTCTATTTGCTTTTGACATCTGCATTCATCATGTCTGAACAAACAAGGTGTTCTGTTCCCAGAACTAGCATTATCATTATAGGTACCTATTCATAAAATTCAATGGAAATTCTTTGACAGAGCCCAGTCGGAAGCCGATGCAAATGATTTGCTTGCTGTTTAGCATTTGATTTGCTTAGCTGTTTTTGAATGCGAATTTACAAGCTATTTCTCTTTGGGAAACTTGAAATGCTTTCAGAAATGTTGTGAATTATTTTCTATTTTAAGTTTTCTGCGAAATGTGTTCGTGTAAACCGAATGGCAGTATTTTGAGCGTGAAAAACTGCGGCTGACAGACTGACTAACTGACAGCCATTTTCGTGTTGAGGTTAGTTTGGAAATGTTTTAGAATTTTGTGGGTTTTGTGAAAAGGTTAAAGGTTGCTTATAATTGTTTTGTTTTAAATTAGTTGGTAGTTTGGTATAAAAACTTAAATTACACTTTTATTTAGTACTATCTTTATCACTTGTTTTAAGTACTAAATGCATGTATACCTACTTGAAACTATTCCCAAAATCTCAAAACATAATTCTACTTACATAAGTACTGAATTGATTCATTGTGTAAGTACTCTCAAGTAGCTGCTACAAGACCGAGTCAGGAATACTGAAATCCGACGCCGTACCAAGGTACGTGATGTCGGATTGGCAGTAATGAATCTTAAATGGAGTTGGGCGGGACATGTGGCTAGACGTAACGACAATAGATGGAGCAAAACTGTTACTGAGTGGTGGCCAAGAACAGGCAGACGAGGAATGGGTCGTCCGGCAGCGAGATGGGTCGACGACATTGTACGAGTCGCGGGTTCTTTATGGATGAGGTCTGCACAAGATCGACGCAGCTGGCACATTCAAATAGAGGCCTATGCCCAGTAGTGGGATAGAGAAGGCTGTGGATGATGATGATGAATTAAGTACTCGGGTAAGTTTAAATCAATGAAGCAAGTAAAGCTCATCAATAATCCATATCAATTTGAACTCAAACCTTTGTTATTCTATACTTGGTTGAATAAAACATTGCCAGTAGATATTGGAAACGATAATCGACTCACATTTTTCATCATTATTGCGCGAACGTTGCGAACAAGGTTTTATTATTCAGGCAGGAAATGCTTCAGAAGAGGTGATAATATAATAGTAATAGGTTATGCATTGTGCTTAGCTTTTATCGGTCACAAGCTATTTTTGGGAATAGTGATGTGCCTCTAAGAACGTTCGCCGATTGTTTAATGAACAAGTTTATTTTATTACGATTGTATGTTGATGAAATTACTTACGAATATTTAATTATTTAAATGATTATCAGAAAATGGATTTATGTGTAATGAATGAAACATAAATAAATCAAATTATTATAAAAAATCTGTTTCAGTACGAAACTAAATACAAATTCTTAGTTAGTTATTTTTTTTAGTAAAGTCCCTAAATCAAATAACCAAAGCAGCAAATCGGTGGGCATACATTATCGTCTCAATTGTGAAACACTTATAAAGATTAGTTGAATGTATTTTTCGCAGTTTTCAACATTAGCTAAACTTTTGAAATGCAATACCTACCAACCACTTCCCTACAATAATCTGCCCTAATAGAATATGCAAATGAATTGGGCCGAGTTTCAATAAGTTTGATTTTATACGTATGTTTGTCTCCGAACCCAGTTATAGGCCGAATGGAATTTGTTTTCCTCTGGATGCAGAGATAAAAGTTTGCTTTTATTACTTTCCTGTATTAAGGTGTACGAGAAAAGTCCTTTGTATTTTCTATGTTATCGTAAATCATAATTTGTGTTTATTTTTAAGTAAAAGTGCATAGAATTTAGATTAAGAGTGTAATTCGGTACTATTTTTATAATATATGCCATCGAAATTAGAAAAAAACTAAAAATCATACAAACAATGTTTTGGTTTGTACTGTATGATGTTGCTTTTTATCTCTTAATTATTATGTTTATTCCTTTCTTTACAGTGGCATAAATTAATGTATACAAAATAAAAGTTACAGAATAAAAATAAGTGACATACATTCACCGTGTGTATTGTTTATGTCAGATAATATTAATTACTTACTCAGAAAACTAAAAAGATGCTTAAATCCAAAAATGTGTAAAATAACATGTGCTTTTTCTCCACCAGTTTTCTCGGAGGATGAAAATAAGATCATATAACACACGATACACGTTTAATATGGCTAACATTTTTCGCAAAGTATTTATCGGCGCCTCCTGGCGGTTCTAAAAATAGTTTGTAATACAGTGTTACGTGAATTGAATATACACTTGTAGTATAACAGCTGTTATATAAAAAGAATGAGAACACAGATTTTTACTTAATAATTTGACAGTAAATATCATAGATAGCGCAGCAAAGACACCGATAGAAGACACGCCCATATAATACAGGGGCTGAGTCAACTGTAGGTCCCGGATGTTTGTCATAGTGCGGCAATCGTTAAGCTATGTCAGAGGCCTTTAGGGTGGCTTGATATACTCTCGGCACCAGAGTTGGCCACTCTCATTCGATAAAAAGAAGAAGGGCTGAGTGTTTAAATAGGAGTATGAGATTTAAATACTTGTTGGTTGTTTTTAAAGTACGACAATAACGGCATGATGAGACGGCTGAAAAATTTACAATATCTTTAATTTCAAATAATTTTTCATACCTACTTGATTTTAACAACTTCATTATTTGCGTTTAGCTACTCCTTACAACAGTTCATTTGCCTTACAATTACTCCCAAATCTTGTCATCTACTGTGTCACTAAGTACACAACACCCTAAAAAGCACCCTGTACAGTGTACATACAGTGGGTGTACTAAAAAACACCCTGTACAGTGTACATACAGTGGGTGTACTAAATAGCACCCTGTACAGTGTACATACAGTGGGTGTACTAAAAAGCACCCTGTACAGTGTACATACAGTGGGTGTACTAAAAAGCACCCTGTACAGTGTACATACAGTGGGTGTAGTAAAAATGGTGCAAATAAAAGTGCTCGTTAGCTGTAGGCGCTGAGCCGTTAACTCTGACGGTGAGACCCTCTACGCCTGAGAGAGGGCGCCAGTGAATGGGGAACGCGGTTTTAGGTTGAGGAAATAATACATAAGTTGTTAAATTAAAAGACTGTAATGTAAATTTTTGCTCTATTTACAATAATAAAATATAAAAACAAGGAAAGAAAAACTAAACATACTACTTCTAACTACTACAAAAAATGGGACATTTAGATTTTTTTTAGAAAAACCTAAAGATAATAAAATAATAACAATACCTGTAATATTGTGTTTGATTATTTGTCGACTCTGTATGTTTGTCTACACGATATAATATGTAACTGCCGCTTATTGGAGAACACAATTTATGAGTCACGCAAAAAATACAAAAACCAGAAAATGACGAGAGAAACCACAGTGATGAAAATATGATTGACTTATCAAAGCTCAAAATCAAATGACGTACAATACGTACACGTGCACACATACGTTCATATTGTAAAGAATGTTGTTACAATAAAAGTATTTTATAGTCGTTTTATCTATGTGTTTTATTCCAAAGTTTAACCTAATGTTGTTAGTAAAAAGGAGAGTATGAGCCATAACTAGTTATGTCAAAAACGGCTGTAGATCATGATGATGATGATTCGATAAATTCGCTAGAGTTTATTATTTGGGCCTTTCTCAACTTTTAGCACAAGGTATTCGTATACAAAATAATAAGCGTTTAAACGAATAGAATCCTGGAAAACTTTGCATCAAGAGTAGTCGGAAAAATGTGAGAGGGGAAAATATTACAGTATGTTTTTTATATTATAATAATATATCTTGGGTTGTAAAATTGAATAAGCTACTTACTTGTGATATATATTTTTAAAATTTTGTTTTTTTCACATAACTATCGAACGCTTTACTCGGATTATTTAAAAAATAATTATTGTTCTCATGAGCACAAAAAATAAGCATAAGTGATAAGATTTCTTGACATTAAGTATAACATAGCTTGAATCTCTAGGTAATTGTAGGTAAGAAAATTTCAAATATAATAAAAACCAACTAAGATGTGTGTGTGTGTGTGTGTGTGTTGCTGTAGCTATTGCAAAATATATAGAAACCTTGTTTTGAATTTTTGATGCTGAAATAAAACTATACAATAGTTTCATAACTAAACCACTCAAACGTTTACACAGTGGCTGCAAAACAACAATGCATCTGGGTTGAATTACTAGGGCTGTCTCTACAATACAGAATATTGTCGAGGTTATGATAAAATACTTACGAGCTTGCTCCTTTTTTATGCGAAGTAAATGTTTTGTAAGATTCTCACATTTATCGGGAGTTTTAACTTTTGTGTAAGCCCGCTTCATCTTAGGTCATAGATATTGCTAACTATTAGGCAATTGTGGTTAAATAATAAATAAATAAATATTTCATGACATATCACACAGCGCCATCTAGCCTCTAGGTTATGTGTAGATATATTGCAGTTAAAAAAATTCGATACATACTCGTAAGTAAATCATGTGTATATAATATTAAAAAACTACTTTTTGTGAGACTTTACACCTCAAGCTTTTCTAGCAGGTAATTCACACGCGGAAGCCAATGGTATGGTGAATTTAGTTTCTTTTAGAATAGACCTAAGTCTTATCTGATACTTTATGAATTAAAAATAGTTAACATATATACATAATTATAGAGATTTTTGGCGCTTATACGCTACTACAGCCGTGTTACAAACATACGTACGTATAGTACGTTTTCATAGAAAGCCGTAGTGGGCAGAAGATGATAATGATGAACGTGCTGTCAACCCTAAAGGCCAGCATTTCGCATTCCCCTGAAGAGGCTGACTTCCCGCAGGTTAATGAGCACAGTTGCGCACTTTCCGCTGTTTTTATTTAGCTGCTAAATAAACAGGGCACTGCCTTGCTTACTTGCACTTACTACACTTGGCTGTGGTTATATGTGTGATGGCACACTGTGTCGGAAATTGTGTTTTTTTTGTGTAAATTTTTGATAGATGTATCTGAAGTAAAAATAATAAAAAATAGTAGGTACCTCTGTTCGGTATCTTTGTTTTAGAAAACCAATTAAAATCTGTAAAATTTATTGCGTATGTTATTTTTATTAAAAAAAAAACCCAGTGTGTGTCAATAGAAAGTCAAATCAAAGTTAAACACAATAAATGGTATTTTTGCGCTTCATAAATAAATTTAAAGAAATCAATACTTTGACAGTGGCAAAAAGTTTTCCATAGCTGAATAATTGAGCTTAGCAATAGCAACGCCGATATGGAATGTTTTATTTTTGTATTGTATAATGATTTAATTTTGACTGATGTTATTAGTAGAATTTAATTTATATCAACATTTATCATTAGAGTAATTCGCTTTAAGCGGTTCTGATTATGAGAATAATAAATGGAAAAATGTGCAAAACTCTACCAGTCCATATTATACTTAGCCAGTTTAATGTGTAAGTAAACATCCCTAAACACACTCCGAATCAGCATCAGGTGTAAACAAACCTGACAAAACACAAAAAGAAAACCCTTAAAACTTCCAACAATCGTATTAAAAAGTTGCCAACTCCAAAAGCCGAACAAATATAAACACACGCACAAAAAACTGAGTCCGACTCAAAATTACACATCAGGATTAAATAGAACTTTTTTTCCGACAGACAAAGTGGTTTTGTTTTTGAAACATTGCCTTCATAATCTGTCCGAGCCTTTGTACGTGCCATCTTTTCAGTAGCAATAGAATGACAAGCTAATTTAACCTGTATGGCTTGGGTATAGAGTTGAATGTGTGATTTAAATATTTGTATATGCAGGCCCTTTGATTGTGTAATAATGTGCCCTTTTCCGTATTGAAGTCCTTTGTAAGCAATGGCCAGAACTGGACCTTTACGTTTCTCAAGAGTCGTATCTTTCAATGCATGCACAGGATTTTCTATACCTACTTCAGCTACAGGCTGATCGTTAGTTCGGAACGTAAAGTGTTTTGAGAATTTTATTGTATTGCTGTCAGCGTACTAGGACCATATGAGTAGTATAGCTTACCTATATGGGTAAATAAACTGAACTTAATAATAAATAAGACGATTCTAATCAATTCTTGAAGCAGAAGTAAGCTGGACCGTGTAAAATAAACAAGCTTTTTCATAAACTACAGAAAGTTTCAACCATATAATCGGTGTGTAAACTTAATATAATGTGCCTTTAAAATAATAAATGCATGCTAGTACATATTTATAACGGATATAACAATTTCCCGAACCAATAGCCAAATAACTTTCAAACCTATAAAATCTTGACAAAATACATTTGTAAACTGTTTTTTCCAATATAAAATACGATAGAGCTGAAACGCACGGTCATTCGATGACATAACTGTAATAAAATATGCGTATAAATATAAATAAACAGAGAGATTTTCTCGGATTTTCTCCTATGCGGTTGTATGTCTTTCAACGAATCGGTCAAAACCACTGTAAGACGATCCAGTGATAGATGTTTTAACAAATATTATTTTTCTTTTAGTAACAATTCTTGCTAAGAGATGACGCCACCCAAGCGCGCTGGATTTTGGCTCCTCTTAAACTGATGTCCAAATAGTACTAGATAAAAATCCAAAACCAAAAACAAACAAATACTGCAAATAGTTTTTATATATATAATTTTTAACAAATAGTAACTACTTGCTCAGTTTCTTTATTCAAAAATATAAATATCAGATAGCAACGATACTGCATTCATGCAGTTGGAATTAGAAATGTGTATCAAATCATTATTCTGGATGAAAAACGTCTTATGCAGCAGTTGACAGTTACAAAAATTGTAAGCTAATGATGTCACCATACCTGAGAAAGACTTAGCAAAGGTGACTCATATTTGTCATAACAGTGTTTTAATCATATGATGTTATTAAAATATTACTCAAAAACTTTCATTCATGCTTATGATTTTAGCACATAACAACATACACAAGATGTATTGAATACGATATTATGTGTCTGTTTTGACCGCAAAATATTATGATCTGAATTTTAGCTAAACTTGTACTACTGACTCTAGAGTATACAATGCACTTAGCCACCAGCATATTTGCACTCTCTACATCATTTTCGTAGATTTCTTGGCTAAATTTCGTCGAGCTTTGATTTGAATATGAGTAACGGCGGCCATTACTTATACGGTTGAGTTATGAAGTAATTACGGAGATATTTTGACGTTTCACTAGTTTTGACACGTCATCTATTTTGTTTATTATTGTTGTATGCTAAAAATGTTTGCTGTAAGTCAGTGTTTGCTGTGAATACTTGTGCGTACCTACATGATAAAATATTATGTTTAATAATGTTAAGGCTGTTTTAAATGGATTCAAATTAACTTGGTAAGTACAAAACAAACTTTTTTTTTTAAAACATGCCAAAACTGGTTTCTGTAATCAGCGATTTGTCTGCATTACAAAAGTTTCTATTAAGTAACAAGATTTTTCTAGATCCTTTTGCGCAATTACTAAGTATTCATAAATGTACTTTACCTATTATTTTCCTAGCTGTAACTCTCATTTGTCTCCCACAAGACGTATTGGCAGCGCTATTCATCACGCAAACGACTTGCTCGTAATATTCCTGAATGAAATCTGGTAGAACGCCCTGCTGTTTACATGTTTACAGCCGAAGCAAATCACCAATACGTTTGAACGCGGTTGCGACAGTAAGTCGTATTTTAGTATTCATTGCTGGCACAATAAAGGCGCATACAATGTCGGTTTATTGACGCGCTTCCGTGGAAGCTAACTGCAATATTGTCGCTGATATCTAGGGTCAAAGTGTGGTGGATAGGAATGTGTCGCGTGCGACTAGATTTCTTAATTAGTCTTTAAATCTAGAGTTAATAGGTAACTTCTACGAGTAGGTAAGCGTGTTACGCCCTAGGCTGCAGCAATGCTTAACATCAGGTTTGCTGTAGTCAAACGCAAACCTATCCCACGTGAAAAAAACTATTAGCTTTGCGAGTTTTTCGTTTGAGGCATGAATCTGTTTAATAATGACTAGGTAGTGCCACGTGAACAGAAAGAGAGAGAGAGAAACTCATAGGTAAAAATAATCAAATTTATAGTTTAAAAGGTTTAAGCACTATGTGACAAAGTGTTTGTTATCACAAAATTTCTATTTTGTTTAAATTGCAAGTAAGTTTAGTTCGGCCCATCAAAACTAGATGGCGCCACTTGTTCGTTTAAATCACGCAAAGTAGAATTTTAAGCATATTTGTAACATATATGCCTCGAGCGAGACGTTACGGGTTTGTTTTTAAATCACTCCCAGACTTAGTAGACCCCATGACAATTTTGTTGTACGTACCTGCGACATCTTCACAATTCACATGTGCAAGCAAGAAACGAATTGATTTTTTGGCCCATAAAAATTTAAATATGTTTTTTTGTCGTGTCGTATCAGTTCACAAAACTACATCGTAGTGGTATTTACCACAAAGTGCAATATTGTCGCTTACTTACGTAGAAGCTCGCCGTAAATCATTATTTAATGGTGAAAATATATTAGAGCTAATCCTAACATAACGTGCTTGAAGATTATTAAGTCGTGGGAATGTGTGTTTAACATATTTTCTTATTAAAATGTTTGAGTTAGTTAAAAAGACTTAATATGTGTTTGTAAGCTTTTATGTTACTTAACTTACTTAGTTACAAAATATTTTTGGGCGATATAGTCAAGTAAATTTTAAATAATTAAATACTATCACGCGTCATAAAAAAATATTTAAGTTCGAGTAAACGTCATATTTTTGACTACCCATAATTTTTCGACCGATATCGATAACATTTGGTTATCAGCATTATTAATGATTTATCTTTTACATAAGCTTTTGTATAAAGTATGTATATGTATGAATTTTTAAATTTATAATTACTTGTGTTGAGTCTGGTCGTTTTTATGTATAATAAGTATGTATTTACAAAAGAAAAGTATATAAGTAATATATCCGCTAGTACCCACGACACAAGCGTTTGCTTAGTGTGGGGCTAGATGGCGCTGTGTGCAATGTCCTGGAATATTTATTTATTTATTTCGTAAATACCATGCGTAATTTGTGTAAAATTTACTCCCTAAACCCAAACTGGCAAATAAGTCGATACGAATTTGTGTCTTTGTTGTAATTTTTTCGAAACATCTTCGGATCGAGACGTGTTTTCCGACTAACGAAGATAATTTGACACACCGCTAAGATTTTATTAATTCAGCCAAGTCGAATGATTTGCGTTTACAAGAGCTGAAAAAACCGGGGAAAATGTACTTGAAATAGGCAATAATTAGACAAGCTTACTATCAGACAAGCAAGTTGCTCATCTAATAAAATAAACGTGAGTCATGAATTAAAATCCACCACTGCCAGTGCGTACCTACATACATCTATCTGAATCGAGAATTATACTAGTCACCGATTTAGTTTCTTTTACTAGAAACTGGGGGTAAGTATACCATAATCAGTTTAAAATAAATTTATGCAATTTATTATTAATTCTATATTGTTTAATCTGTCGCCTTTTTAATTTGTCTTTGTTTATTAGTTGTATATTCGTGTGTTATATGTGTTTATTGTGTTATTGTTTTGTTTGTTTTACGTAGTTCAAGTCGTCACCCGTCGGTCTCAACGGAAGACCAGCGCTGACTGTTCGCAGTCAGCACATGCTGAGTTGAGGCCGGCTTGTGATAGGAAATTGTGTATGTGCAAAATGTGTTTGTCTTTTTTTTCTTGAATGTGTTCGTATGTAATTTCTTGTCACAAAATAAATAAATAAATAATTAAAATAAATAAATACCTATATAAGATATATTGACACATTTGTATCTCATCTTAGTCAAATGTAATTATCTTGTTCGAGTTCAAATACAATATAATATTATCAGTTGGCTTAAAGAAAATAGTTCATTCATGTATGTATTCACAAATTTGTTTATTGTTTATTCTTAAATTTAATACTATTGTCTTAATGTAATCTAACGATTGTGCGTGTGTGAGTGACTGCCTACATTGCTTGCCTACACTGTTTGTTGTCATACCATTTGAATTTGTATACAAATTGAGGGTAGTTAGATATTGAAATAAAATAAAAACATTGTTTGTGTAACCTAGCTCATAAGACGTAATTATAATTAATCTATATATATACTGGGAGATGACTCTGGCCTCGTAACACAGCCTAACGGCTTCCACGAGGTCAGAGGATTCCAAACATTTTGTGACGTAATTTCTTTGGCAAATAAATGATTTTGTATTTGTAATGTAGGACGTGTATACGAATAATATCAACAACGTTACACCTGTCCCATAAAGCTAGATTGTGGCTATTTATCCAGTAGCATGTATAATTAGCAACACCATTAATTATACCCTTAAAGGGTTAACACATGGTAACCCATGGCTTTGTACAGTCAGCGTAAGAATATGTTGCACAAAATCTAGGACTAGCATAAATGCGTTTAAATATATGCAGTTTAAGTGGTGTTCTTATTTCTAAGGTTCTTTTTAAATGCTGCTTATTTTATTTATTTTTTATGTTTTTTTTATCTAATCACCTAGCTACGCGCTACTGGCGATTTTAAGCATAGTAATGTCATATTTTTTTTACGTTTTATGTCCTACGATTCCGATGTGTACCCGACGCTCTAATCACCTAGCTAGCTACTGGCGATTTTAAGCGTAGTAATGTCATATTTTTTTTACGTTTTATGTCCTACAATTCCGATGTGTACCCGACGCTGCCCAAACTAATACAAAAACGGTCGTATACGGTCCCTCGCATTTATTAGTAAAATCCTTATATTTAACATAATGTTGCCAGTTACTAGCCACCATTTGCCACTCGCGGCCAGATTTAAGGGCTCCATTAAGGGCAAGACAAATTAGTTCATTACCTTCTATAGCGTTGTTAACACGACCATTGTAACTTGAGCCGTAATTTTACAATTTCGGGAAACACACAACATAATTTGCCAGATTTAATCACGCATGGTGAAAATTTAAGGGTCTAATTAGGCTGGTGGGTTAGGCCTGACTCGGAGATGACGTTATCGTTGCTCGGAAAATGACGCTAGTGTTTTTTGGTAACAAAAATTGTCGCCGAGTTTTTAGACATCGTTTTAATTACATAAAACATATATGTAGCTTGCATATGAACATATATAGCTTGCGATTACTTTATCAAAACTCCCTAAATTCTTCTTATCGAATGAGACGAAGCGTCCGGAGCTCAGCTAGCGGAGGCAATCGCAAGGGATTACCAATGTTAAGCAAAGATCGAAGTACTTGGATGGGTGACCGAAAAGTGGCATTCATTCATTCATTCATTCTTCTGTGGGTCGGATGACACGTCAAATTGCAGGTCCCGGCTGTTTGACTAGTACGGCCTTTAGGCCCTTAGGGCTTGATAAACTCTCGAAACCAGAGTTGACTACTCTCATTCGATAAGAAAAAGAAAACGCCCTATATAAGTTAAATATACAATAACACACTTTTAAATTTATTGATCACTTTTTACAATATGTATGGATTTGTGTTATTTTTTATCTAAGAGAAATCAACGCTAAATTACATAATGAATTTATCTGAATCCTTTATTTCGCAGTTTACTTTTTGCTTATCGAAAATCTTACCAATTAAATTTATTATATATTTTCTCTCTTGACGCTTCCTTACAAATTAATTCAGTACACATTGAAGAGAAACTTACATACAAATTCGGCGAAAACTGCTCAAAGCCCAACATTATGCAACGTTCAGAAATAACTCGAGATAAAGGCGGGCTTACACTTCCCTGTAAACAAAGGGCTTTGTACACACATCGCTCAACGGAATCGATCAATTTTATCACGATGTTTGGTTAGCAAAATCGGTTAAATGTTGAATTTAAATTAAAACGCGGGATGAAAAAAAATTGTTACTACTAATTGTCAAAAATTGCAGATACAATCACATGTACATAACTCATGAAACTATTTGTTTAGTGCTATAGATAATACAAAAAAGTCTTTAATTTGATAACTATCTTATTGTGTGTCTCTGTTTGGGATAAAATCCTATGTCTCTGATTAGGATAAAATCTTGAAAGACTGTAAGTAAGTATAAAATGTAACTCGTTAATAAACGCATCGATTGAAAATAATAACGAATCACTTTTCATCGAATAAAGACTCGTAATAACCACTTATCATCGATTAAACTTCGTTTACACACACAGATAATAGAACTCGTACATATCGTTCATCAGAAACGATAAATGTGTTATTGCACACATTCTGCAAGATCGTAAGTTCAAATAGAGAACAAGATTCGCGCCTACTGTAAATATTTACGTATGATGCGTATTCGTATACAAAATGTTGCGTTGTGTAGTGATTGGTGCAGTAGCTGAAGTTGTGCCCTTTAAGGTACAACTGCACATTTAACAGAAAAATATAAAGACGGAAAAAACTTAAACCAGAAAGAATGCTTATATTTACAATATAAGCATTTACCCGCGTTAATCTAGGATAATACGTACCGCATGTTAATCCATGGTCTAATCTACTTCCATACAAATTTAAAAACATACACACACGCACAAACTTTCGCTTAATAATAGCAGTGTGTTACATTGAATAGTACCTATACAATAGAGAAACTATGTTATCTATAAAGCTCGGCAAGTTTTTAATAACGTTTGATTGAATCACGTGACAAATAAAAACTTTATCCAAAACAACTAAATGCACTGAACAATTTTTAAATTAAATCTTTTAGCTTGAAACTGCATCGAAAAACGAACAGTTTTTTGGCTAGAAACCAGACCGAGCAATTCATCA
Organism: Macaria liturata; assembly: GCA_964023185.1. NCBI lineage: Eukaryota > Metazoa > Arthropoda > Insecta > Lepidoptera > Geometridae > Macaria > Macaria liturata. The sequence goes on from OZ026818.1 coordinate 10,961,672, forward strand.
CAACCGTTTCACCGGATCTTAATCACTGTCCTCCACTGCGACCACAATGTCACCGTTGTATTAAATGTGGTCAAAGCATAATAAATCTTGTCGCTTACGTAACAAAGTGTATAACTGCTTGAGCCATTATTCACTACATATAACTATATGCTACATTATTTGTTCTTGTAATTAAACTGGAAGTGGTTGAGCGAAATTAATGTTAATTTCGTCGTGTGTTCGCGATTGTTCGCAAGTGGATTAGCGCAAGTTTTTGACGAACGTCTCAGGTTTCTTTGAAACGTGAATATTTTCTGAGTGTCTCCGAATTCAAGTTTACTTTGTGAATATTGTGTACATATTCTTTGACTTCTGAGCATTTGGAATTATGTTTGCGAATTTAATAATATAATGAAAATATTACTAAATTTTGATCAGGCTTTGACTTTTACAACCTTATAAATTGCATCTCTAATTTAAATTAGTCCTTAATACTATAAGTATGTACATATATGCATGCATATGTAGATACAGTTATATATATATGTTATATATACAAACTATGTGCACATGAACTGCTATATACTATGTATTAATTACGTGTGTAGTAGAAATTATATAACTGTTAAAATGTAATTTCAGCAATCTGAACACTTTGAACTGACAATGTAAATGTATCATCTGAATTAATTACGGAAGTTTCAGGATTGTTAAATTACGCTACTTATGTACAGTACTGTACACGGTAGTTTTACTAAACAAATTTATTATAACAATAGCTATTTATTTCATTTGAGCTATTCATCAACCTATAACTTGGCTAAGTACCATAAAATTATGTATATGTATAGCGATTGTCGAAATTAAGCTACGAAAAACCGGATTGACGCTTGGATGGGTGACAAAAAAGTTACATTTGGGTGTATTAAAGAGTTGATGGACAAAATAGATACGTTTTCACCCAAAGTTTCTTCTAATTTTCTAATTGCCCTACGTCAGTATAGCCTCAGATTATAATTTCCTAGACCATAAAAACACTCTCTTTTCGAAAATCATTCAATTGGTCAAAATAAACTAAAATCATATTGTTTTCCCAATAACTAACGAAATAAATGCTAACTGTTACATACAAAGTAAACAGCCATTATTTCACCGGAAACCATTCCACATATACCAGAGCATATTAAATTAAATAGGTTGGTGTAATAAAATTATATTTCTACAAAATAATACATTTTTAAACAAATACCTATATTACTTATAGTACGTGTAAGTTGGTTAATCACATTAGAACTGAATGTACATTGAGGTAATGGATAAAATTATTGTACAAATCTATTAAAAACTAGTGGACGCCCGTGGCTTCGCTCGCATTATTTCAGGATAAAAAGTACCCTATGCCATTCCTAAGACCTCATACTACCTACACACCAAAAATCATGATGACCCATTCGGCCGTTTTTGCATGATGGGCGTTTTAATAAACAGACAAATTTCTAAAATTTTTTGCAACGTAGCATACGTTCAATCAATAATCAATACGACGTATCTCCAAACATTGGGCAGACTTTCAACCCTCTTCAGCTTTATTATATCTATAGACCCTACGAATTGTGATAAACGATACCGAAGAGCCAAAATAGTATTGATAAGCCGATAGAAATTATAACAAAAGTATAAAACAAAAATGTTTATGTTTTTATGCCTTCTAAATAAAATGATTAAATAAGGTTTTTCTTTCTGTTTCAGGTAAGTAACGTGTTTTGTAGTCAACGTGTCATTGCAAGTATTCCGCAATCAGAAATGAATTTCATAATTTTGTAATTGGTGATATATTTCTTCTTTTTACAATAATACAGTTAAGATAAAATCAGTATAACTCAAATCCAAGCTTTGATGTAAGTAAATCGAGAAAAAATACAGTACTCTAATGCGCTTCGATTGATTTCAGCGAGAGCACAGATCCCTCTTGTGGTTTTTTTAGGTTAGGTACTTTAAAAGAACTGTCTCTAAAATTTTCTGTAAAGCAAAAACATTTATATACAAACAAATTGGTCAACTACAACGTATAATTTTATTTATAACTCTGCCATCACTTTCTGTTAGTCTCTATAGATGGATACATTTATTTATTATGCACTAAAAATGCATAATGGGTTAATATGTTTGTCACGTTTAAATATTTTGCTGAATAGACCACAAAGTTGTCTGGTTTTTTGATGGCTTTGAGATCCGCTTGTAATATTTTAGAGCATTACACCTGTATTTTAAGTGTCTTATTTTAAGCAAAGGTCGACGCGGTCAGTACTTAGATCGGTGACCGAAAAGTGGCATTCCATTTTGGGCGCTTCAGTGGGTCTGATGACTCGTTAAATTGTAGGTCCCGGCTGTTTGTCTAGTGCGGCAATCGTTAAGCCCTGTCAGAGTCCCTTAGGGCGGCTTGACATACTCTAGACACCAGAGTTGGCCACTCTCATTTAATAAGAAGAAGAAGAAGTGTCTTATAATTAAACTATTTATAAGTGAAATAGTCACAAATGTTTTTCGTTACGTCTGAAAATCAATTTCAAATAACTCATTATTACATAAAATATGTAAATAAAGGATTACATAATAATACGCAGGTAGCACCTGGATTCAATCTGCACAGGACCAGGATGAGTGGAGTACAAGAAGAGAGGCCTATGCTCAGCAGTGGGCGATAGCGGGCTGATGATGATGATGATGAAGTAAATAAATATCCCTTAAAATTGAGATTTAATTGTCTTCATCAGAGAATAATAAATATGAAAGAACAATACAGTACACATTTTATATCTTAATTAATTAAAGACAACTAATAGACTCATATCATTTGAGTACATAAGTTTGAACTTTATAACAGCTAAGATGTTCATAAATAAATCTCATGCACCTACATTGCCGTCTTATATTTATTTCCTCGTAATATTTTAACGAAAAATCCGAGCACCTTCACCAAATATCAAGAGAACTTTTATCTCAACCACTAAAGGTGATAAAGACTTTTGCTACGCGATTTTAGTTCTTATCAGTATGGAGTAGGGTTGAAAATAATCACTAGTTGTTTTTACGTGGAGTAGTCGACAAAGTTCGAGGTAGCCACAGACTTGTTCAAAGAATCCCCTTTGCGTATTTCTTAGGAAGTTCATTTTTGTTTGTACATATACATGTATTTGTATATAGTGACCACATGTTGCAAAGCGGTCATCATAAATTTGATACGACAGTAGGTGCAATCTGTTTTTTTATCACATATTCTTATATTCCATCCCACAAATATTAAGAAAGGCGAAAGTGTGTGTGTGTATGTGTTTGTTACTCGTTCACGTTCGAACGGCTAAACCGATTTGGATGAAATTTACTTTGGTGATCAGTTAGACCATGGATGAAAACATGTGCTACTTTTATCCTGAATTTAACGAAGCCAAGTCCGCGGGTGCCGCTAACACAACAAAGTCAGTTCGTCAGTAGCCAACTCTGGTGCAGAGTTTTCAAACCGCCCTAGGGGCCTTAGTAGTAGTAAGTAGTAGCTGTAAGTAAGTAAGTAGTACGATGCAAGCGGTTCTTTTTAGGGAGTACGCTTTGTCTTAGGCCGCAGCTATTGCTTACTATCAGGCTAACTATAGGTATAGTAAAGTACAAACCCATTGCAGTTAAAAAATACCTAATATATCCATTTGACGACTAACTTGCTTCAAACTATCGCTTAGTTTTATCGCAACAGTACAACATAAAACTCGATTTGACTGCAGGTCGTTAATTTAAAAACCTTTTTAGTTAATCGGGGACGCAGTGAAAAGTTTACTTCGGAGTTTAACTCACTCTCTACGAAACTTGAGTTGAACAGAAGCTATTAAGTATATAGCTAGTGATTCTGACTTGTATATTATATATTTTAATGGCGCCCCTTAGACATGTGGGAAAATTCGGAAAGTATACTATCACATAATACTTATAGGATAGAATGACTGATGTATGGGATTGACATCACGATGCGCTCCGCGGAGCAATTAGTTAAGTCAATCCCATACATTTGTTTCTCTATTCTATTATATAGGAATGTGTTTTATTTATTTTTAAGTTTAAATTGACTTTTAACTGCGTATAATAATACTGCACAAAATAATTTTCAATTTGTTATAATGTGGAAACTATTACAAATTGAAACTTTTGTCTAGTGTCATAATTTAAAACGAGTTGTGTGTACATTCGACATGTCTATTTATCTGTTGGTGTTTTTCTGTGTGATATCTTATAAATGAAACAAGTGATTTTCAATTGGTTTTGGCAAACACCACCAATATATTTTCACCCTAGGCTGCAGCAATGCTTAAACCTCAGGCGGGCTGTTGTCAAACGCAAACCTATCCCGCTTAAAAAAACATGATTTCAGACAACCCTTTACCATAATAATGTTTCGTTTTTCCATATTATGGTATAAACCAAATAATCCGCACCGCTTCTACTATGTCACGGTTTTATTATGATAGTTTTTATCCATTCAATCCCTCGCATAACATTTTATGGTTTTTCTGGTACGGTTTTTTATATGGGCTTTTTACGGTGTGATTGGATGTCTTTTAATACGCTTACAGTGTAATATGATAAAGTTATTAGCTGTATGTATATTATTATTACGTAAATAGCTGAATACTGACTAAGCAATTAAAACACATGTGGCATACATAAACCGATACAAATTTATTGCACGTCACAATACAAAAAATAACATAATAAAAGGACTTAAACTATGTATGTACAAGAATGCAGCCTTATCACCTAGAGAGATCTCTGCCATGCATATCTTACGTAGCTCTAGCAGCTCAGCTGGCGGAGGCAATCGCATGTGATTTTGTCGTCGCGGTCAGTCCTTGGATGGGTGACCGAAAAGTGACATTCCATCATGAGCGCTTCTGTAGAGCGGATTTCATGTTAAATCGTTGGTCTCGGCTGTAAGTCATAATGTGAAAGACGTTTAGCAATGACAGAGGCCCTAATGCGGTTTGAAAAAAATCACACCAGAGTTGGCCAGTTCATACAAACTTCTTACTTCACTAGATGTACCATAATCTTTTGCTTGGTTTATAAATATTGACACTAGAGTTTGCCAAGCTTATACGAATTTTAACTGTCGCCGTAAAATATTCGTTCCTCTCCATCTCTTCCAAAGTTTCCCGGAAATCGCTGCAAATTATCACAAAGTTTATTACTACTTGAAGGCAATAAATTCGACATTGCAAGTTAACTGGCCATTCGAAAACTATTGCTCTATTTCCAACATTAATCAAGGCCTTAACCACCTACTGCTTTTCAGTTTAAAAAGTAACTGCTATTTGCTGAAGTTTATTTCTCGAGCACTTGCAAGTTTAGACGTTTTAAAGCTATTTTTATACAGGGATAAAGTTTTTTTTAGTATTATAGGCGACATTTTATTCTGCTAAGACAATAATGTTTATCTCGACTGTATTAGGGCCCATATGATATGCCTTAGTAATTAACATAGCTTGTACATATTAAATGATGTCCATTCCTAATATTTATTTATGCATTAAAATACATAACAAATTCCTGATTACATTTTTCATTTCACTAATATATTATTTCATCATCATCATCAGCTTATCTTTATCTATAGCTAAATATCAGTCTTCTGTTGGACGTATATATGCCACATATTATTCATCAAGTTTTTTTTTATTTCAAACTAGCTGTCCCGGCAGACTTCGTACTGCGACCTAAACTTTTGTATAAATTAATTTCATTTTATATTTTTTATTTTTTTTTCCCTTTTAAACCTTTCCTAGACCTCCACGAACATTTCAAGACTAAGATAAGATAAATCCGTTCAGCCGTTCTCGAGTTTTAATCAGACTAACGAACAACAATTCATTTTTATTTATAAAGAAAGAAGATTAAAAACAGTATTGAACATTTAAAAGGATTTCAAATCTACATTACAAACTGAAACACTCATAAACTATGACGTAGCGCGTTATTTTCAGAGTTCGCTCAACCAATCGAATGGCAATAAACCAATCAGGTCGTAATTATCTTTATCGGTTTAGTACAAAATTGAACACATCCCATGCGAGATCAAAAGACTTGATTGAAAGTAATACATTTATTTACAATATGTTTAACTGGAGTTCAGATAAAGTTGAACTTTTTATTGAGATAGTTAACTACTTAGAAATGGGATCATTTTTCAATGCTTCAGTTCATCACTTTTACTAAACCTACATGCGAAAGTTTGTGAGTATGTATGTTTCATAATTCACGATATAACGGCTGAACCAGTTTAGATTCGATTTAGTATGGAGATTACTGGATCAACCCAAAGTATTACATTTTTTTTCTAGTTAACCAATAAAAAAAATCTTTAGATTCTAATCATGTAACACAGCATTAAGCCTCTGCGAATTAAAATACGTTTTCAGCGCTTTTATATTTAATATCTGAAAGCACGTGTAACCAAACATTTGTCCAACTGCATGATTCCGGGATTAATTGAAAGGCTGGCAAAATTCGCGAAAACAATGAAATCCGAGCCCAATATTGCTGAAAACAATTAACGTTTCAGATTAAAAATTTAAAAGCTTTGCCTGAAACCGGCGTGTTAAGGTGCGACCGCATTAAAGTGCAAACACATACAATAGTTGGGGTGAAATTGTGTTTATACAGAACGACAGTTGCGAAACTTTCCTCTGTAAATTATATTCACGGATGTGAGTAAAAATAAGCTAAAGAACTTGATAGCATTGTGGAAATTCGGAAAGTGTTTAATTACCAAAAAATAAAACTGCAGAGAGTAATGGCAAAATCAAGGGCTTCCATAATAATTATGGTTTTGATATCGTGTTAATTAAATATTTTCAGCTATGACGATTTTCTAATGGTTGCAGTTTGTTATAGTCAAAACGATTTCTAATACGCGACTTTGTTTCTAATAAGGATAGTATAACAAGAGTTAAATGGATGAAGAAGCATTTTTTAATTAATTAAAGTCAATTTATTATTTATGTGTGGAAGTCGAATGGCGAATAAACCGCCCTTAATTTTTTTATCATAATCTATACGCGCTGTCTGAGTAACTATTTACTCTTCAATATACAAGGACAAACTTCTTATACTGCTTTACATTGTATGTCACCTCGATACGAACAATAGTAATGACTACAAGCGGTTTTCCAGTTTCTAGCGGTTTTGCAAGCGTGCGATCCTGTTTGTTCAGATATTCAAACGAATATAGTTTCTCAACTATATGTGGTTAGCCAAACGCTCAATTTCTGTTTATATCGGTGCTATAGTTTAGTTGGATTCTAGGGCAGACTAATTTGTTGTTTGTTGTTGAAACAATACAATATAACTCTTTTGTACACCAGAAAATATATACTTAAAACAATTTAAAGAGACATAACTTAGCCTAGGTACATTGGGCGGTCTTAAGGCATAGAGATAGATGTGCTTATTGTTTTTTTTTGGGATCCCAAGGGCTGTAAATGATGATGTTGATGATTGATTTTTTATTTAGCGTATAGGGTAAAAGCAATGTATTAAGACAGATTTAAGCAATGATTGGTGTCCGACTCAACTATTAATATGGTAAGTCACGTTGGGGGTTTCGTGCAGTTTAAATTATTACTAGTAGTACGTGCAGTCTTTTTTTTATTTTTTAACCTAAAAGTCATCAAACAAACTGCATAACGTCTCCGCTACGTTGACATTCATGCTAGAATGTTTCTATAAAAGTCTACAAAATAAAACCAAATTCATGAGACGTTACTTTTGCGCTTACATTTCGGAACGATGCTACTTTTCTGCTGCCAGATGGCATTTTAATATGGAATAACGTTCGTTACGACCATCGAATAGACATTTTACTTCCTGGAGCTGTTAGTAAATTAACTATGCGATTTAGTCGAGCTCAGATACCGAGAGTTATAAATGACACTGCGATAGAGTAAAGTAAAATTGTATTGTACGACATGAACAGTGTAAGTACCTACTGAGATACATATTTAACAAATGTTCTGCCTTCTGTAGTTAAAAAACCGTATAAAGGCAACTCTTTCCAATTACATATTATACACTCATCGGATCAGACAGTTAAAAAATTACACTCTTACTTAACTTAACGTTCTGACAAAATTTAGTAATTTAAAATTCAAATTTAGTAATTTACGCAAAGTAACAAAAAAGTTTGTTTCACTTAAATTAGACACATGTCCATTATTTTATTTACATTTGCAGATTTAGTTAACATCGTTGCCTTGTCTGTAGTAATCGGTTAAGTTTGTTATGTAGTATTTACTTGTAAACTACTGTTTCTTAACTGTGGGTCTGGATATCCGGAGTACAAAATTCCCTTCCCATTTTACACAAAGTGTTTTGCAGCCTTTTAGTAAGTACGCTCAGTGATCAAAGGTTCGAAGGATTCTACATTTTTGAGATGAGTGCGGATTTAATTAAATAAGCTTTAGGCAGTCTTTGTGCGTTCATGGAATATTTGCAGCCAATTTCGGGCACATTCTGCGCTTAGTTTTTTTTTTAACAATTGAAGGGAATTGAATTAACAAGTCCTTAGCTAAAAGTTAAGTTTCATGTTTGATAATAAAAAAATGTTGTAAATTTTGTCTGATAATGCATAATAAGGTTCGCGTATTAACATTGTTAAAGACATAATAAAGTGCAATATTATATGTATGAGTAGTATATATATGTATATGCATATGTATATATCCTTTATCCAATACATAGTTTCGTTGGAATATAGATAAAGGTTTTTCGTAACAAATGCTACCTAAGTAAGTTTTCTTGTTTTATGAAATTGACATCTGAAAAGGCTAGAAAAGTTTCGGGGCTAACGTTGAGAAAATCCTTAGAACGTAAGAGTAAAAAACCAGAATATCAAACTGAGAATAAAAATCGAAGTCAAATTTATACCAACACAATTTCAATGCATAGTTTATTTTATTTGTTATATTTGTATAGGAGCAATCTGATCCAAATCTGTTGTACTTATAATAAAAGATATCTTAATTATTATGTACCAGCTTAATTAGAATACTTAGACACATTATAAATATCACCATCTATACTATATAATATACAAATTATAAAGCTGAAGAGTTTGTTTGTTTGTTTGTTTGAACGCGCTAATCTCAGGAACTACTGGTGCGAATTGAAAAATTCTTTTTGTGTTGAATAGACCATTTATCGAGGAAGGCTTTAGGCTATATAACACCACGCTGCGACTAATAGGAGAGAAGAAACAATGGAAAATGTGGAAAAACGGGGAAAATTATTCATCTTTGAGGGCTTCCGTTGCGTGCGCTGCGAAAATGGTTCAAGATATCAAAAAAATATGTATGAAAAATTATCCCTCTTGAAATGATCTAACAAAATATTTGCAACAATATATGTCTATATTTTAAGATTAACTCACTAGAACCGTTTTTATGGCAATAACTCTTCCACGCGGACGAAGTCGCGAGCACAGCTAGTACTTAATAAAATGTAAAAAAATACTATTTAACATACATATATGATAGAAACTTTTAAACGTTTGCTCTGGTTATATCCAAACTCTTTCTAACATTTCTTGAATGACTATCCTTTAACAAAAAAGGCTTCGTAAGAGCAGATCTAATAGAATATTTGAGGAGACATCGAGTGAGATCCTTTTCTCGGTATCTAGTGGGTAACCAAGAAATAGGCGTCCTGTTTCAGGAGAATATAACTAAATAACACGGATTCCACGTCCGGGAATGGTGGTCAAGATAGCTCCATAAAATATTTATACTTCCAAGTTTTCATAAAATGTGAGGATATTTTGTTTGAAGAATAAATGTTTGAAATATTTTTGTCAAAATTTGAAATATTTTATGAGTATTATGAAATAGTAGGTAATCTTCATGTAACATACCTAGTTACATTTTACACTTATGAAAATGCTGCTGTTCCTGATATTAAATAATTCATAATTAGAATCATGTCTGCGAGCAAAAGCGTTCCATTAAAAAAGCTATTTTTGATCTTAGGAGAGTAAATCTAAACTTTAAAAAATATCCTGAACCTAAGGACGGATCGGTGAAGGGCACAGAAATAATTTAATAAGTAAACTTACGTTTACTTATTAACTAATTTCTGTGGTAAAAAGACATCATTTCATCATTTGCCTTTTGTTTCCATATACCTATTTATGTCACTCTGTCAGTGCGGTTTCTACACCATTCATTTTGCTTGAAGTTTTACCTATATCAGATTGGAACGTCAGAATTGGTTAACATGACCTTTTCCTTCATAGCAGACATATTGAAAAGTGAGAGTTAGGTCGATTCTTTATCAAATATTTACAAAAATTCAAGTGTAAATAAAAAGATAATGAAAGGAAAATAAGTTAGTCAGCGAGACTATGGAACTCTCTACCTGGAGCCCTGTTCCCAGAAAATTATAACCCAGGGGTCTTCAAATCTAGAGTAAATAAGTTTCTTCTAGGCAAGCGTGCTACATCTTAGACTATAGTGGTGCTTAACATCAGGCAGGCTATAGTCAAACGTAAGCCTATTTAATGTAAAAAAAAAGTTACTCGAAGTTTCTATTACGATTTTCATTGTTTAATAAAGCAGATATTCATGTAAAAGATGTGTAAGAAAACCCTGTATCATATATACACTTACTTACCCCGCTTACTTGGCCTGGCCTTACCCATAAAAATAACTTTTATTTTTTCAATAAACATAATTTTATTGCGTATCACACTCAAAAGTTTTTATTTTATTTTGTTTGCATACTAGTAATTCTGTATAGAGATTATCGTATCTAGAGCATAACTGTAGACCTGCCTGTCACAGTAAGAGTCAATTTTCTAAAACAAATCATCAGACAATGGATCTTATCACAACAGTATAGAGGTCAATATCCTCAAGCACTTGTAAGAATTTTTGGCACGTTTTCTTCATTCACCAAATGTCACGTCGAGTCACTACGTGTCACGTCAAATGTCTTTCTTTGCTATGGACTCGGATTCGGGGTTGTGTATTTTGATAGTACGATAATGAAGGAATCTTATTTCAAAGTGAGGTTTATGTTTGATGATGTTTTAGATTTGATTGGTTTTGAGAATGTCGGTCAATATTTTATACCACTGTTAAACGTCGTATTATTTTTCTAATTTAATAATAATAAAACAATATTAAATAACATAGTAAGAAATCATAATCACTGCAAACTCATTCGACTTAATCAGAACTCGTTTACATCATTCGTTCATATTGAATGTGCTATAATAAAATATTCCATTACATTTCATACGTTCTATTAGTCTAAATTCACGCACGACGCCGAAACAAAACAAATATGTCACTCTCTCAAAATAAATACACTCTCCCAATAAAATCTCCAAAATTTACCTCAAAAAAGTCTTTCCCAAACCTGTCCCGCGGAGCGCATTACGTATATTGGATTCGAGTTGTCAAATCTCGCGTGTCACGCTTCCGGCACGTCACGGCCCCGTTACGCCACCGTCACACCACGGGCCCAACACACGGCGCGGTTGTCGCGTCGTGTCAAATGTATCGTGACAACGGATCTTATTCTGTGGTGTCTCGATCTCGATATGCGTCAAATTGAAATGGCAAGGAATGAAACTTGAGGTTTTTGGACGAGAAATGATTCTATTGATATTGTATACTTATTGTGTAAGCAATTGGCCCTGACGTAGGACGACAATGTTCATAGCATTCTTCTTGATAAAAAAAAACTCGTTACATCAGGTTTTTTTGTGCAGTAAGTGACAAAAAAGCAGTTATACTAACCAGATAAAATAACATAATGCTTTGCTAGCTGAGAATTGAAAATAATATTTTTAAATCACACCATAATATGCTCCGCTTAGGATGCGTTTGCTCATTTTAATTCGTCTTCAAAATTGTCTTCAAAACTGCTTCCGAAAAGCATTAGAGACAAAACCACAACGACATGTACGATCCTAACCAGAATTGCAGTGCTATCGTTTTCAGCAACATTGCAACTAAGCCCGAAACAGTTCTAGAGGTTGTACCGAACATGCTGAAATGAGCTCGAAAACTTGTTTCTCGTTTACGGAAAGTGGTTTGCAAATAAACGTGAATTTGGTAAGCTACATTTACGATTAACTTGAAGCAAATAAATCTTCTATATATATAAAACTCAAAGCTGACTGACAGACTGACTGACTGACTGACTGACTGACTGACTGACTGACTGACTGACTGACTGACTGACTGATGACTGACTGACTGACTGACTGACTGACTGACTGACTGACTGACTGACTGACTGACTGACTGACTGACTGACTGACTGACTGATATAGTGATCTATTAACGCACAGCCCAAATCACTGGACGGATTGGGCTGAAATTTGGAATGAAGGTAGATATTGTTATGACGTAGGCATCCGCTAAGAAAGGATTTTTGGAAATGCCACTTTTAAAGGGGTTGAAATAGGGGATGCAAGTTTTACTTCTTAATGCGAGCGACGCCGTGAGCACCCACTAGTTTAGTATAAAACGTCTAGTAAGTAAATAAAAATATCTGCTTATGATTACATACTCGTAATGTAAAACACGAGCTTAAAATTTATTGGTTAATAATTACAATATTTCACTCGTATGTCAGCACGTTATATCTTCACAAAACAGTGAAAGAAGAAAAGGTCTTATCATAAACAATATTAAACTGCATTTTCATTACTTTAAGTTAGTTAGCCAAACAAATATTGGCTTTCGAAAATTGATTAATTCAAACCTACCAACCGATTTATGAAGTTCAAAATGTTAAAATCTGCTGACCAAACAATTACTTACCAGTGCAATTTATGATTGCACGAGCAGCTTGCTCCAGCGACTGGAATATCTCGTCTCGGCAATATCTTGTATGCACTTGTTGCTGTTTACTGGAATTGGACTCTGGCAAGTAATGGATATAAGGAATTCTAGTTTATGTAAGGTCTGATTTTTAGAATTTTTGTGTATCTATTTTGTTGTTGTAGAGTTAGAAAAGAAATGGCTTTGGTTGATATTACTTATCTAATCTTCTGTTCTATATCATGAAATGATTGAATGAAAACTTTAGAGATCTTTTTTACAATTACTTATTTTCGGACACATAAAACTTGAGTTCATTAAAAAAGTCAACTTAAAAACTGTTTGATAATGTAAATAATTTGCTTTATTTTTGAACTGACCTCATTTATAACCTTCATTAATTAGATTGATTATATCTGAACAATTAGTTATTTCACAACTAGAAACCCCAAATAACAATGTATTAATATAATTATATTATGTATTACCAAACCTAGTAAGCTAAATCTCGTAGCTCATTGCGTAGCTGTGAACGTAGCATTGCTACGCAAGGTAGGCTACGAAACAACACTGACTGCCCTGTTAGCTTCGTTAGTAGTAGCTCTCCCTTTTAATCTTGGGGTGCGAGTTCGATTCTCGCATAACACAAGTAATTATGAATTATAAAATTGGTAATTACTTGTGTTGAGTCTGGTCGTTTCTATGTAGTTACAAAAGAAATGTATAAATGTATTATATCCGTTATCTAGTACCCATGATACAAGTCTAAGCTTAGTATGGGGCTATTGCGCCGTGTGATGCGTTCTGAATAAAATTGATTTACTTATTTTAAGAGTTAGAAAATGGTATTTAATAGTAAAAGTATCGTAATACTTTTGATAATGAGTTCTATTTACATTCATTTTTGATAGTAGGTAAATAAGTTCAATTCACATTCAAGATTCATTAAAAATCAACAAAGAAATATACATAGTTCTAGAAAAAGGCCAGGGGCACAGTATAAAAATAAATCTCATTGTTATTCGCGGGGCGTAAACAAGGAGCTAGTTCCTAGAATGAAAACAGATAGCAAGTTGCTAGAGTTGGTCCCGGTCCCTGTCATGTCCTGTACGTTTTACAAGCACTATCTCCTTGCAAGTTTGTTGAGGATACTTGGCCAACAAATCTATTATAAGTTGTAAGCTAGGCTAGTGTAGGCTTTATCATAAAACAGCTCGTTGCTATATTTGAAATTATGTGTTTGCATTGTGTTATTTAACAAAATAAAATAATATGTAACACACAAAAACGAACAGCTCAGAAAATATATTATGTTTCTAAACATAACATCTATTTTGTAAGTTTTTAGCTTTGATTGTCTAATTTGTATATAAACCATTTAGATGCATTTGTAACCTGAACCAAAAATACTTAACATAGATAAAATTGGTTTCCAAAGTCACAAAGCATCTTTGTGTTATCATTAGTATGTATTTCATCATCATCATCATCATCACATCATCAGCCCGTTTTCGCCCACTGTTGAGCGTAGGCCTCTCTTCTTGTACGCCAGTCATCCCGGTCATGCGCAGATTGAGTCTATCTTTATTAGGTATTTGCAAAACATTAATGTAGTTTAGTGGCCTAGCACCCTCCATGGCTGGCTGTAGTAAGATTATTTCTAACCGCCCAGTGGCTGCTACAATAAGTTTGCCAAACTAGGGCGGGCAACAGTTGCCCGTACAGAGACTGTTACTATTGTATCACTTGTTAGTTAACACATGATAGCGATGTAGCGAGAGTGGCTCAGTGGTTCCAGTAACTGCTTATCATCCAGACGCACCCAGTTCGAATCCGGCCCTACACCAATGACTTGTATTTTCTAGTTATGTGTGGATCTCGCTAAACGGTGAAGGAAAACATATCCGAAATAAACACTATATCCGAAGACATGTGTTTTCCGTGGAAGGACCTGGGCGCCCACTACGATGTATTTGCCCAAGAGAACTCCTCTAATGAATTTATTCTGCGGGGGAGTCACGACCCTCAGTCATGAGGAAATACGACTCAAAGAGAGACATGATATATATTTTCATGTTGGTGATAAAATTAGAGAGCAGTAAATACATTAAACTTGATTTAACCTTTATTCATTGATAGTAGTTTGATATTATATCTAGACATATCTGAATATTAGTTGTCATGCTTATATCATTGGCAAGAGTATGAAATATTCGCCGGGTTAACCTAGCAAGATAGAAAAGCTTTATTTTTACATGAGATAGGCTCACGCTTTACTACAACTTGCCTGATGTAGTCAAGCGTGAGTAAAACAAATTAGTTAACAACCAATCACTTTATAGATATTTTATGTTCTCTCTGTTATTTCAAAAGCATCGTTCTTAATGAGCATAATAGTAATAGAATAAAATAAAAATAGTATTTGAATCCGAATTGTATTACATGCTCATTAAACTAGTCAAATAGTCCGGTCAAGTTAGCATCAAAAATAGGGGTAAGGTTACATTAATTCGCACCTTCCTAAAAATTGGCATGAATGTTGGGAACCCACTACACAATTTGTCAATTAACCACATTAATCCGAAGTGTGGAAAAAAAATGATTCAAGGTCAAAGGTCTTACTACAACTTTTTCAACATTTTGCATCGCTGTATCTCCGAAATGGTGACTCTTAGGAAAAAAAGTGTATGAGCAATTTTTATAGATAATTAATTGCATGATGAATAATTTTTTCTCACCTACTTTTATTATAAAACTTACCGTTTAGCTGGAAAACTCAAAAAACCGGTTTTTGCAACCTTTGACCTTGAATATTTATTTTTCCACACTTCGGATTGATGTGGATAATTGACAAATTGTGTATAATAGAGTTTCCAACATTCATGCCAATTTTTAGCAAGGTGCGATTTAATATAATAACCTTCAATGTCTATTTTGACCGGACTAAAAGCGATTCCGCGAAAAAATATATTAAAATCCTAATCTAGTTCTCATAGTAACAACCTGTAGCCTATATATCGTATAATTATTACAAAAGTTGGCGACAAAACTGTCTAAATACGAGTAAAATCGTTGTAGGTACTTTATCTTAAAATAAACAGTTCCATCGTATTGTGTGGATTTAAAAAAAACTTAAGTGTAGCAAAATACTGTACTTGTGAATAAAATTGGAACTAAAAATTGGGACTGTTTCATGATGATAAAGAAACAAAAATGCTGCTACCAGATACGCGCTGAGTCAACTTGCGCAAGACCTAACGGCACTTTCAAGGTTTAAATTTAATTAAAAGTTGCTTATTTCGATTTGTATAAGTCGTTACACTTAAAGTTGTGAACAAAAGGAAGAACGAACGACGGAATGAGTTCATAATAGATGTTGGCTAATAGAGATTTAAATCTTTGTTTGTTTTTTTGGCTTATTAATGTAATGGTTCAGATAAAAAGTTGGTTTAAAACAAAATATAAATTGTATTCAAAACCTTACAGCTCGGTAGACTTTTAAAATACAAAATATTGTTGTTATATTTACCTTTGAGATACATTATGATTAAGTATAACAATGTGTTGTCACCCGGATAAGATGAGTAAAAGTTAGAATTCATTCAATTAAATTATTTCTTTGTGTTCTATCATGTCCAAGTATAATTGAAGTGGTTATTCTTGTTACTTACATATCATGCATTTACTGCAATTATCTATGACAACACGAACTTTATTAACTTAACAAATCGTTATATTAGTCGCAATTGTTTAACTTTATCTAATGGTCAAATGCTTGGCTGTAAAAATGTGAATCTTAATTGTAAAAAAACATCAACTTCGAAGGCTATCTTTATAATTTAAAGCATGACAAAAAGCATGCCAAGTACTCATTCTTTTTCAAAGAAAACTCACTTTGGAACCCCATTAAGTACATCTTTCAGTATATTTTATCGGGCAAGCGCGTAACTCGGTGGATATGAAATTATTTCTTTTACCCTCCATCCCCCCTACATTCCCCTATTTTAGCAAAAAAGGGTAAACACGACGCCGGTTGCATGCGAATTGGGTTTCATCAACGAATCCGAGGTGTATTATTTTGTGGTAATAATAATTTGTACATGTACAAGGCTATATGTAGTGGAACTTAAAGACAAAAAAAAGAAAACAAAAACATTTATTAATAACTTCACAAGTAAAAGTTTAAAAACAGATTTTTTTTGATATCAATCAATTTTTATACAAGAGGTAATTTTTGTTGCTGGTACTGCAATTGTGTAAAGAAATGTTGATAATTGGATTATTGAAATATTCGTATTGTTGATCAAAATACTGATTACACTTGTATGAAGATAATATAATTTGAACTGTGATCTAATTAAATTGGTTTTCCATCCAAATGTCATCACTTCAACTCCGTAAAAAGAAAAAAAAAACAAAGTAATAGTACATTGTTACCCTAGGGGTGAAAGTAACTTACTTAGTCCCGAGACGGGGTTTGGCGCCCGAACGCAGTGAGGGCGCCAATAGTTCGAGGGACTAAATAAGTCTTTAACCCGAGGTAAACACTGTGCTTTTCATTACAAATACGAGGAAAGTAAAAATAAAGACATGAATTAGCTAAAGACAATATGAGTAAATTTTATTTTACCACCCAAGTCAAAACAAAGATACCTCAAATCGTATGATGATTTTCCTCTACCGCTTTAGCCTCTTCTTTTATAAAATCAGGCGTTAAATTTATATTAAAATCAGATGAACTCATTTTATAGGTACAAAATCTCTGCTATACGTATTGTGACGTAGAACCTCTTTGAATGTAGGTGTAAGAACTATTTGGTTAAATGTAGGTATAAGAACTCTTTTGTTGAATGTAGGTATAGGACTCTTTTGTTTTTGGAAAGAAGTTAGTAGAGTTCAAGCGCGCGGATAAAATTGGAACTAAAATGTTCTGATAGCAATTTGCATCAGAGGCCAATTCTTGGCATAAGTGCTGCCGCCAGTCGTGCGCTGGGTTTTTACATGTTAATTTGACAGCTGTCCGTTGAAAGCGATTCTCCCTAGGGATGAAAAGTATTGCTTTCAACCCGCTCCTCAGGCAACTTCAGACCTACTTTCAGAGTATGAGTAATGAAAAATAACTTGCTTATGTATATACATATTATAATCCATAACCTGGTACGAGGTAATATTATTCCTGTCCGTGCCTCGCGTTACAATTTGTGGCCATATTTCGTGATTTTGCAAACTGACAGGTGTCAATAATTAATAATGCCACTCCGGTGTGGTTGGTCGGACATGTGTTGACGCGGATTTTTCGTAACAAATAATTACACTGTTGATATTCAACAAACATAATGTGCTCAAATACTTACCGTTATTATAGCGAGCATATTGTATTTACGAAAGAAAAGTATATATGTATTATATCCGCTACCTAGTACCCATGATACAAGCGTAAGCTTAGTATGGGGCTAGATGGCGCTGTGTGATATGACCTGATATATTTATTTATTTATATTGCTGTGCATTGCTGCCTTTGTGAGGTTAATAGAAGTACATTGTTTAATTAAATGTTTATTATTATTAACTATCTAGTACCCACGACACAAGTGTTTGCTTAGTGTGGGGCTAGAGGGCGCTGTGTGCAATGTCCCGAAATATTTATTTATTTATTTACTAATTATATTTTTGACTGTGGTAACTGCCGAGACTAGTAGTAGTAGAGAACTAGTAATGAGAGTTTTTCGTCAGTCATTTGACATGATATTGTATAAAATATTGCCGCAGAGTGATGTAAACCACCGAATATTGTGGAGTGTTTGCTTTTGACATTTATTTGGTAAAATTAAATACTCTATTTTATGAAAGTTAAACATTACTTGATTAAAATTCATTTGAAAAAAAATAATATGATCATACCTGTTCATGCGTTCTTAATACACTTGTAACTAGAAAACATAAATAAATAAATATTCTGGGACATTGCACACATCGCCATCTAGCCCCACACTAAGCTAACGCTTGTGTCGTGGGTAATAGATAACGGATATAATACATATATACTTTTCTTTTGTAAATACATACTTATTATACATACAAACGACCAGACTCAATACAAGTAATTATAAATTTACGTAAATTTTGCAATGTCAAAAAAATAAATCGAAAACCATTCCTCAACTATGTTGGTTAAATCTCACCACTAATCTAGCATCCCAAGTTCTCGTTTTTCTTTAATTCCGCTCGTGTAAGTGACACCAGCTGCACTGACTTTAAAATTAAGTTAATTCGACCTCAAACGCTTGCAGAGTAAAATAAAAGAAACGAAATGAATCCAATTAACAATTTCAATTAAAGTCGGGTGCCGAGCTGGCGCGTCTAAGACACTCGCTTTGGACTGTCGTTTACAGTGGTGGGGAATGCAGTGTTTTACTTAGTGTGTTTGTTTAGCAAGCAAAGTCAATATGCTTTGACTGTTACTATAAATGAAATAAATAAAAAGTATATAAATATTACGGGACATTGCACACAGCGCCATCTAGCCCCACACTAAGCAATCGCCTGTGTCGTGGGTACTAGATAACTGATATAATACATACACTTTTCTTTTGTAAATACAAAAACATATCTAGAATTGTAAATGCGATATTGCGGTCTTATGCTTAATAAATCTGCCTAACCATATTTGGCTACGGCGGCGTTCGTTTTCTGCACATTTAACCACACGATTCTGTGAATGACAACTTCTCTTTATGCTTATACCACTGGCATACAGCATACTGCCAAAAAATGTCCTAAAATATCTCTTCCATTCATACCCGAATTCAAAGAAAATAACAACCTTTTTTCACACTGTCGGGCTCATTTAGCGATATTCTCAAGCAAGCTAATGCCGCGGGCGCCTGAAGTTGAATGAATTCGATTAGAGCGCCCTCTTTGTTGAGGCCGCCTTTGTGTACAAGTGTCGACTGCTACCAGCTTGCTACAACTGTTCTTTGGACTGTATAAGATGGGACAGTACAACTTAGTTGTTCAGTGCTTTGTTATCTGTACAATAAACTGCGTAATATTATGATAGGTGTGGTACTAAAGACAGATTCTTAGATTTCAGTGATCGTAATGCTGAGTCAAACGTATGTTTATTAATTGAAAAAAAAAAAAAAAAACTATAAGTACACATGTATACAATATATCAGTAAATTGTTTTGCATGCGTGTGCGGTGTGCTGTTCTCTTGTTTATCTGAAGTGGACCTTTATGAAAATGTTGTAATTACTATAACAATAGTATAGTAAAAATTCAATCAGTATTTGTTCTGGAGAAGGTATGAATATTCTTAAATGTCGGTGGCTAATTTTTTAGGCCATACTTATAACAATATTTGTACATATGTACATACGAGTATATGATGCATTTGTATTTTTACAATGTTGTTAAAGGGAAAAGTAATGTATTTAAAAAGAACTGTCATTCTATCCTCAAACCACAGTGACCCAGTTAAAATGTGTTGGCAAGATTCAGTTCCTTAATATTTAGTGAGAGAGCCACGACGAGATTTTAAGGATTTCAAGTTGCGAATTCTGAGAAGTGAAAACTTTTAGGAAGGAAATCCTGACCCGAGCTGAGTTGCTTTGAGGAGAATATACAGATAACTGTACAGAAATGGTAATTATCTCTTATCTTGGAGTAAGCAGGACTTGTGAGTTTTCTACAAATTACAGTATTCTGTAAGTTGTTTATGATATTGTTTGCTCTTGCATTAGGCTTTTAAGGTTTTATATTTGTAACATTTTTGTGTATAAATAATGAGGCAAGAAAGGTTGTGTTTGATGGGACCACAGTTATCTATACATATATAGTACAATGATAACAATATAATGATTTCATATGATCACATAAAATCCAAATTATTGAAACGTAGTAATTGACACAATTACATTATATAGACAATCCATATTACTTGATTTATTCATATAAGAAATATGTAAAAATATCGAGTGGACAATCAGTCAGACATTTGCCCACCCGAAAGCCTGAAATCCCGTACAATCGCACGTTTGTAATTTTATTCTGGTTGAATATGGAGCGATATCTGTTAAATTAAGGGAATAAAATGTAAACGCTACTCTAGCAATACTCCCAAAAAACAATCCTCATACGAATCACTCCGAATCTCCCTTCACGTCCAGTTCGCACTCATCAAATAACTGCCAAGTAAAGCACTGGTCATCGGTACAATTCTGCCTATATTGGAAAACGCGAACGAATGACGCCCATCTGTTGACATGCAAGCTCTTACCACTGGTGCTAGAATAGGGAATGTAGTATTACTTTGTGCTGGATTCGATATTGAATTGTTTCCGCAATGATTTGGTAATTTGGGTCGTTGGTAATAGAAAAATATAGTTGAAAGAAAATTGTGAGAAGTGTCGTTTAATCTATACTAATATTATAAAGCTGAAGAGTTTGTTTGTTTGTTTGAACACGCTAATCTCAGGAACTACTGGTGCAAATTGAAAAAATATTTTTGTGTTGTATGGACCGTTTATCGAGGAAGGCTTTAGGCTATATAACATCACGCTGCAACTACTAGGAGCGAAGAAACAATGTAAAATGTGAAAAAAACGGGGAAAATTATTCATTTTTGAGGGCTTCCGTTGTGTGCCCTGCGAAAACGATTCAAGATATCAAAAAAATTGTATTAAAGAACTATTCCTGTTTAAATGATCAAACAAAATATCCGGGACAGTATATGTCTATCTTTTAAGATTAACTAACTAGAACCGTTTTTATGATAATAACTATTCCACGCGGACGAAGTCGCGGGCACCAGCTAGTATAAAATAAAATGAGATAAGTAATTATATACTATTTAATAAAAAATATACGTATATTTCAAAGATGCAAACAATAAGTTTTTTTTACAAAATCCTACGAGTAAATTCAAGTATCATGAATTATTCAAGCCAGTTTAAAATCCTATTGAAATATCTCTAAAGTTAAGTTCAACTAGTAAAAGCAAAAATCTATTAAACTTAAGAAGGGTCGTTTTTCTACTGCATCAAACTTAAAATAATACTATACTTAGAACGTACTGCTGTCTGAAAAAACCACAATAATTTACTTTAACCAACAAGAATAAATACAATAGTAGTCGCCAGACGGTCAGTAATTCAATACGCCTTGATTTACGATATGGAAAGCTATTTCTCTTCGTTATGTTCGGGGCATTTTTCGGTACCTACCCCGATACATGACTCGTCACTCCGGGAGAAGATTGATGGGTGGGAATGTTGACATAGACAGTTAAAGACAAGTCTTGCCAGTACATTTCTCTAAAAATGCTGAGTCAACAAGGGTAAATAAGCAATTTTGAAAGATGGTGAAAGCGTAAGCACCAAGTTTAATAAACATATGTCGAAGCATCCGACTCTGTCTGTTAGATGCCCTGTCTGTTTGCAGCATACTATAATGGGTGATGTGAGCTTAAAAATACCTGGTAATGAGTCGACCGTGGCTTTATAAACATGGCGTTTACCAGAAAAAAAAAACAGATTTAAGTGATGACATTAAGTTTAAGAACAAATTGTTAATGCGTCGCATATTGAAGACGTGTCTTTAGTAAGTGTATACCGTATATATATATATAATTTATTAGCAAAAACTGTTTATTTGAAACTAAAAGTGATTGACAAATGATGTGCCTGTCCTTTATTATTTTATGTCAATGTTGAAAACAACACGAAGGTTTTTTGCTTGTAAAAGCAGATGGGCACGTGTGTGTTTGAAACAAATGCTTGTTGCTGCTTCAGTAATTGCAGAGCTTAGGTTTTTGTTTTAGGCCTGTGTTTTAAGTCTGGTTAAGTTAATTAATGCCTAGTATTTAACTTACTTAACTAGACTATGGTTATATTATCATAATTCATATTGAAGCTAACGCGCCCGGTCAAATTTATATACAAAACACGGGATAAGGTTACAATCACAGTTATTTCACTACTGGTTTATTGAATACCATTTACTTGATGCATAGTAACAAATGTTCGCTACGATTAAAAATATTTTGCTTATTCAGTGTTAACCAAGTCATTTCCGACACCAATAAAACTATGCTTTATTTACCAAAAATCAAACATTCGTACACAAAGTTCCTCAACTTCACGACACACCCAATAAACGTGAAACAATACGAGATATCGAAACTAGTTGACAAAGCCACCGAACACAATTAAACCAATACTAATGAAACCGTCCTTTGTCCGGGAATCTGTCCTTTATTTACGAATTCCGTGTAATAAAACACTCCGCTGTCAATATATACTGGTGTTTGTATTTGTATTTGTACAAAGAAGCTCACTTCACAAACAAAGTCGCTGTATTTTCGCTGACTAGCTATTTAACGCCACTGGTTTGGGACTAAATAATTATTTGTTCGATCATAACGCCTCTAAAATCGATCATTATTTTATGCTTTGTTTAAAGTTACTCGCGTTGTGTAGTGAGTGTAGATTAAAGGCCATTGTTGGTGCTAAATCGGTCGAATATTCTTTTAATATAACTGCATAATGTGTCATGAACTTTTTGAGTGTTTGAGCGTAATAAAATATCAGCAAACAATCAATGTATCAATGGTTAACGTCAGGGGGTGCAGTCTAAATGCAAATCTTCATATATTATGTGAAAAGTCCATAGCTACATAGTTAAGCCTTATTTAGATATGGCTTTACAATTTATACGTGAGTCTATCGTTCATAATTTTCACGTGTTTTTATTCTGTGTACGTACATATATTTTATTCATGTATGTGTGTATATGTATACAGGTTGTAATTTTAAACAAACAATGTCCAACATACAATATACAGACTCGATTTGATTGAAGCGCGGACAAGCTATACATCAATATATAGATATTGTTTCATATCAAAATTGCTACAGTACAGTCTGTGTAGCAAACCTTATATCGGATTTTTAGAAACTACCAGGAAATACAAGTTTGATTGGTTACCGTTACCAAACATACTTATAAATAGGTTTATTTCGATATTGAAGCAAACATCGTGACGAAAATGAACCGTATAATGTTCTTAACAAAGCTGATATTTACTAAGCATCTGAAGATAACAAGAAAATTTACCGGGCATAGAAACCGATACTTCTATTTTGATTCGAAAGTCAACTCTATTTTCTGTATGTTAAAGTTCAATATGGTCTGAGAAATGTTCATTGCCAAAAGATTGCTAGTATTTCAGTATTTGATAGACATTCATTAGACGTGTAATTGTTTCGTCGAACGATTTCCACCACCGATGGAAGTTTGCTTAGTTACCTGCACAGTCTATTTCCCCTCGAGGCAAACAATTTTACCGGCACCGACAAATATTTATACCTATTTCCTGAAAAAATTGGTGAAATGTGGACAGACAGGGGCGGAATATTGACGACTGCAATCACGGGAAGCTATATAAAAATGGTTTGTCACTTATATTGTTTACTGTTGATGTAGAATATTGGTACCATATATTTGTTTTGTTTGTGTGTTGTTAGTCAAAAATGAAGAACTAGAATACAAAATGTATCATTCGGTCATTTCATCAATAAATATAATATTTAAAATAAATTGCTAGACAGACTTCATTTTCATTGGCTTCCTATCCATAGTATTGCTTTATAGCATTGTAACATTCTCATTATACTCATTAATTATAAATTTCCTAGTAAAATTCATACATTGACAAGCTTGTTTACGAATCAAATCTTTTGTTTATCCAGTCTGTTATTTTTAGTTTTTATTGTCTAGTTGGTCCCACCTGGATGAGGTCTGCACAAGATCGACGCAGATGGCACATACAAAGGGAGACCAATACCCAGCAGTGGGATCCCAAGGGCTGTGGATGATAATTTAGTTGTAATAACCGGCTAGCACTTACGTCAAAAATTACGTCGAAAAATTAGCTCGACAAGTTTCGGAAATCTGAGGTTTCCATCATCAGGAGGACGAGTCAGCACGCGCGTCCCGGTTGGCCGCCTCGTCCAGACTGGTTCGCCGACCCGCTGCCGCACCCCCGCGACTCTGCGCCCGCTACAATACAGTGTGGATGATGATGATGATGATGATTTTCTAGTTAAGTTCTCTCTCTCTTGAGTCGTATTCCTCATGACTGAGGGTCGTGACTCCCCCGCAGAATTAATCCGCTAGGGGAGTTTTCTTGGGCAGATACATCGTGGTGGGCGCCCAGGTCCTTCCACGGAAGACACATGTCCTCGGATATTGTGGTCCTCAAACATGTCGGTTTCCTCACGATGTTTTCCTTCACCGTTAAGCGAGTGCAAATCCACACATAACTTGAAAATACAAGTCATTGGTGTAGGGCCGGATTCGAACCCGCGTGCGTCTGAATGAAAAGCACACTCTGGAACCGCTACGCCACACTCGCTTAATTAGTTAGTCTAGTTAAGTTATCAGATATCAATTATATCGTTTTATGTCCGTCTTTTATCTCTGTAACCTATGTATTCTATAGACTTTATTGCAATATATTTGCTTTGCTTGTTTCAACAAACATGGTATTTGTAACCGGAATGGCGTTAATTGCTGTTTGTGAGCAATCATAGTTCTGTTAAAACAATTTTGTTTCCAATATTAACAACATATATAATTAAGACGTATTCGGTTTTGCCCCTCATACACACACACGTCATAAAAGTCGATGACCCTTTTTGTTCTCTTCATTTTCTCTAGTTCAAGACTTTTTGATCTTTATTTATTTGATGGTAATGCCTGCATTTTAATTACCCAACAAAATACTACATTTGCCATGTATCTCAGTTATCTAGCGATTATTTTCAGCGATAGCTCGAATCATTAAGACGTCTGGCGTTTTTCTGTGTCTCAAACAGTTTATGGATCGTTTAGCGGTAGGCTGTTCGGTCTCAGTGATTTATTTCTGTGCTCAGCGTTTGAAGCTCGTTGCGTTCGGATTTATATATTTTTACTACTTTTAGCGTGACGTTCGTCTGACCAGACTTATACGATTTTACTACGAATCTAATGCAAATTTGAAACATATTCCTTTATTTATTTATTTATTTATTTGTAAAAGTTTACATAACTGAAAATATACATATACTACTTAAAAAAACTTATATGAATAAACTAATGAATGTAAATTTTCTTCTAGATGTAAACCTAACATACATAAAAAACTAACTATTCCTTATGATTTCCTAATTTCTTATGATAGATATTATTGACCAGATGTTAAAATGTAAATCCTGATTTTGCCATAAGAGTTTCTCGTACTGATATGATAAGTAGATAGAGAAGAGGGTAGTTGACTAGTCAACTCTCTGCACAACGTCAATACCTCTAGGTATAATCTTGCTATAATTTGCATATGAAAACTAAATTCGTTTGTGTTAGAAGGTCGCTTCGTGCTAGGCAAGCGTGCATCCTAGACAACAGTAAAGCTTAACATCCGACAGGCTTTAGCAAAGCTTTTGTAAGCATCAAAAAACCGTACCGCGTATCTCAAACCAAACATATCTTAAATGTAATTAGCACAAAGCAATAAAACGTAAAAAAACTGTTATTTAATCTCATGGAAACGAAAAATAGACGAATGCTAACAAAGATGGATTCTAGGAATGTGAATTTTAATGTGGAAAACGTAATTTTACGGCGAAAAAAGCCGTTACTCTTAGTTTTAATGGTTTACGTTTGTCATTGTCAGGTTTCGGGAATAAAAGAGGAGTTCTGTAGCTAGGTGCGTAGAACAGAATTTAGTTACGGTATTTTAAAAAAAAACAGGCTTACAAATTAGGTGACACATGTGTATGTGTCTGTGCTAAATTATATAAGTTATATCATTACAAAAGTTTCAAAGTATTGTATTTTTGATGAGATTAAATACCGTAAGGGCAAAAACAATGATACTAGTATATTTACACTAGTATAAAATGCTCTGATTTCCGAACGATATCCGTTAAACATTTATTAGGATAGTATACGATGCGTTGAAAATAAATAAACAAAATAAAATAACGAAATGCATAGAGGATCTATCTTATGTTTGTTTTTAATAAAAAAAAATGTGTATGTTCAGTAAAACCGGAAGCAACCTAGTAGATAAACAAAAGTTATAAGATAACTTCACCATATTACGCCAATGCCGGGATAAACCGTTATCCACGAAGCGGTGTTATTACTAACCACAGATATAAAATGATAGAACTATAAATGTTAAGGGAAACTGCTTAAAAGTAACTCAATTCATATGAGAATACTAGCTGTGCCTGCGACTTCGTCCGCGTGAAATAGTTATTTTGGGCATCATATTTATTTTTGCAAACAACCTCTTTAGCTTTATAAATTATAGTTGTTACCCACGATTTGAACCGTTTTCGCAGCGCACGCAACGGAAGCCCTAAAAAATGAATAATTTTCCCCGTTTTTCCAGATTTTCCATTGTTTCTTCGCTCATATTAGTTGCAGCGTGATGTTATATAGCCTAAAGCCTTCCTTGATAAATGGTCTATTCAACACAAAAAGATTTTTTCAATTCGAATCAGTAGTTCCTGAGGTTGTCGCGCTCAAACAAACAAACTCTTCAGCTTTATAATATTATAGTAAGTATAGATTGCAATCAGGAATTTATAGAATAAAATTAAATTAAAAAAAAATATTAAGATACCTAATATTACGAATTCTTATGGACAGTTACTGCCAAATTTGGCTATGTAGTCATACGAGAGCATGGCAGCTACACTCTAATAACTGATTTTACTGACAACATACGTTGTATTAAATGAATTGAAAACGTTAGGTTTTGGTTGTTTTAACACAAATAAAAATAAACTTCAATTGGATAGCACTACCGTACAAGTAGCTTACTATATAAACTTTTCATGTATATGATAAAACTACGGCCACTCTGTAAACAAAAACTCTCTGTTATAATGTTACCAACCAAACGACAGCGTGTAAAAGTCCGGCAACAGGTAAGCTTGTGTAGTAGAAGTTTTGCAGCGCTCGTTCGATCGGTTTATAGTGAAAGCTGGGTTGGAAGCTTACAGTTGTATGTTAAGCTTTTGAGATGAATCGACGTGTTATTATTTTTACACAAAACTTTTGGTTTTAAAAGCTTTAAGGCTTTTGATATAAAACGATATTGAATTACTTTAAAGGGTTGTATGGTGTCACATTTTAGTCTTAAGAAATAAAGCATGCCTTAATTCGCAAAGTAACAAACTGCTAAAATATTTAATTAATAGCTACAATAGAAAATCGTGTATCCATTTCTTAATGCTTTGAAATATACTAGTAAAGTCGTTCAAACGTTAACCTCCTTACATCAAAAATGGAAATGATTAAGCAAAGAATCAGAGTAACCGTTAATCATAAATAAACACTCACGTCCATTCAGAGTATCCCGGATCTCGGGCTTAGGAAATTCTGCGTTAAACCGCCCTAAGCTGCCAGTATGAATTTTAGAATCCAAACGTGATTTTTATTTTTAAAACGTTCCAAATTCAAATCGACCAACCAGACGCGATTTAACCTGTCATGGCGGCCTCCAGGGTTGCAACATGACGTCTGAAAGGATTAGGGTTGGCGAGGGGACGAATTTGCTTTCGCATGATTCTTTTTAGCGGATTAAAAATGATTTGCTGAAAAACGGTATGCCGTTTCTCTTTTGTTATCTTTATGAGTGTAATACATTAAATTGTAGATTTTAAATATTTAAATGCCAAAATTATATTTAAAAAATGACTAAATTTAGCATTTTTCCAATCTATAGTTTTTCTAATCTAGAACCGATCAACCGGCAAGCTTTAGAAAATATTTTGTTTTCTTTGTCCATGAAAGGTTTAATAGAAAATCTATTGAATAGATCGATACAATCCCCGATCCCATTTACCCAATGGATAGAAAACAGGATATCTCCTTAAAGAAGCACAGTCCAGTGATTCTGAAAGTGAGCGACCTTTAAATAGTTTCCATCGGATCCCATTCAGAACGGTACCAAAATAAATAGACAGAGAAAGAAAATACTCTTACAGGACAGTAAACAGTATTATACGGTTCATGTCACTTCAAAGAAAAATATAGTTGACGTACAATCTGAAACAGTATGGACAGGTTACATTTTTATAGTTGAAGATTGCAAATGTGAGGATGTTTTGTGTTATAAATGTTGTATTTCCTAAAAAACTTATTACTTTATTATTCATAATAATGATGATGACCATTGAATTTATTGGATAGATTTATTGAATTAAAAAAACATACTGATTATTTTGTACTATGTATTCTGTGTTACTAACTTACATAGAATAATCAATATTGGTTTTTTTAATTATTTCACTTTGAATTGTTTTTTTGGCGAAATGGCTATTAAGTGAGATCACAAAATAAATCGACAATAATGTGATTGTATATATTGCTTTAGAATTGAATAGAACAGAAATAATATATTTTTTAATTAAGTACACCCATATACAATTAAAAAAAAACACAATACACATTCCAATATCACAAAAGATTACACAGACAAAAACATGATAAAAGGTAGAATTCATAAATAGAATTTCTTAATCTTTTAAATATTTTTATCTTTTAATCATTCTTCATCTTGTTTTATAAACAAGATAAATAAA
Organism: Macaria liturata; assembly: GCA_964023185.1. Taxonomy (NCBI): domain Eukaryota; kingdom Metazoa; phylum Arthropoda; class Insecta; order Lepidoptera; family Geometridae; genus Macaria; species Macaria liturata. The sequence continues at coordinate 10,991,159 of OZ026818.1, forward strand.
AATCTTGAATCTCATACTAGTATCAAACCAACACTTCAATGTCTCCAATGAATTGAAATACCCAGTTTGACTTCACATAATCTCTTTCAATGAGAAATAGTGAGCTTCTGAAAAGATGTTTACTGGAAAGGGACAAGTATATATTGGCTTTATTTAAAAAGCAACACATGAAAAAGGGAAAAGAAAACACCTAATAAAATATTTTTTTATCAAATAGGAAAAGTTTTTTTCCTATTTAACTGTTTGTTTTTGAAGAAGTTATCAATGATTTTACTGCTGCTTAATTTAACAACGTTTGTATTTGCCTTCTTTAACTCATTGTCAAATCCATCTATCTACAAGTGACGTAGAAAAAAATCTGTTTGAACGTCAATCAATTTAATAGTTATATATTCATATACTAGCTGGTGCGCGCGACTTCGTCCGCGTGGAATAGTTATTACCATAAAAACGGTTTAGTGAGTTAACCTTAAAAGATAGACATGTACTGTTTGGGACATTTAGTTAGATCTTTTCAAGAGGAATAATTCTTTCCTACACATTTTTTTGATATCTTGAACCGTTTTCGCAGCGCACGCAACGGAAGCCGTCAAAGATGAATAATTTTCCCCGTTTTTCCACATTTTCTATTGTTTCTTCGCTCCTATTAGTTGAAGCGTGATGTTATAAAGCCTAAAGCCTTCCTCGATAAACGGTCTATACAACACAAAAAGATTTTTTCAATTCGGACCAGTAGTTCCTGAAATTAGCGCGTTCAAACAAACAAACAAACAAACTCTTCAGCTTTATAATATTAGTAGGTATAGATTTATTTTAAAGTAAGTAATATGTTTGTTAATTTAAACGATAGTTTTTGTTTTATATTTTACTTTTAGTTTGTGTTTTGTTAAAACAACCTAAACAATTCACAATTCTAATGTTCGTTGACACCAGTCAAAATACAAAAATGGTAATTGTCATATTCCTGTAGCCATAATCCACAGGGCTGGCATTTCGACATTTTTAGCAAAGGGTATCTCGACCCAGATCCACTGGCTGGTTGGAAGGTTGACAGCGCGCGTTTTTTTATGCTTTCTTTGCAATGCCGACAGACAGCTCTCTTGATAAATCGCTCCAGATTTGATTTTAGTTTATTTTGGAGGGATTTTGGACTATGATACAGAGTGTGAGTAAAGTGATTGATGAATATATTATAAGATAAAATATTTTTTATTGACAGATTAAATTTCTCGCAATATTTATCCTATCGCATATATTTCTGTTGTACACCACGTCCTTTATAATCCTTTATTTATTCCTCTCCATCCAATGGTTGGCTGGAAGAGATTGCTTTTAGCAATAAGGCCGCGACTTGTGACACTAGAGTAGTTTATGTAAGATTTTTTATTAATTTTGTTTATATGTGTGTGACATATAATTATCTACAATATTGTATCTCGTTAAATTTCTTATTGAAAAACTATGAAAATCATTAAAGCTTAAGTAATATATCACAATGAATATAATTATAAACTAATTCGTTAACAACCACAAAATTAACAATCACTGATTTAAAACATGACAGAGAATTTGATATCAATGGAAATATGACGTCACCTCAGATGAACGATCACTATTCTAATAAACTTTTTTTACGCTCCACGACGGGGGTACGATGGCCGCAATCAATTTTTTACCAATTATTTGAACAGTGCCTTTTCTCTAAAAGAAAATAAATAAGAATAATGAACGTACGTCTTCTAAAAATAATGCAAGTGCTTTGTGCGCGTGCCTAGCCTGCTCGCTGTATTACTACGTTGAATGGCAATGCTAAAGGCCAGCATTTTGGGCACGTGTCGCGTCTTCTAGGTGCCCCCAGAAACCTAGAATTTTATTAAATTATTGGTGGAAATATTAATTAATTAAAATAAATAATGATACTTGGTGCATACAATATACTCGTATTAACTTGTTTTTCAGTCAGTCACGAATACCCAAATTATTGTGTTGGTGATACTATAAACTACATACAAAATGAAAATAAAGTCCACCTTAACCCCCGCTCTATGTCTTCTCTTGGCCGACGCCCAACTCTAGTTTTTCATCACATCACGCTCCGGAAACGTGATGTATCACGTGAACTACTACGTATTGATGACGTACGTATTCCTACGTACTACTCAGTTGCCGTAGATACGGGTTAAATGGTTAGGATTCTTTTACAATACGTTTTATGAGAATTTTTAGGAGAAAAGTTATAAACTGAATTTCTTCAGACTGGGTTAATTTGATATTGTTTTATGAATGGTTGCTATTTATTTAGATAAGCTTGAAGAAAACTCTTGGCTTCAAGTCTTCAAATTTAAATGTTCATCGTTATACTCATCACTGAATGTCGTGGCTCCTGTAGAATAACTTAACCATTCGTTGGTAATGTATTCTTAGCCCTAAATATGAGATATGACACCTTAAATATGATGATATTTTTAGGACACTTTTAAAACTTCTAAGAAATAAAATAAGATTTCATGAGTGTAGGTAGATGAGAACCTTCCTTATAGTATTTCTGGCTTACGGCTACCGTCTTTGATGTTCGATCGTTGATATCTTTATTTGTGTTTGATCTAGACTTTTAGAGTGCTTTTAATGCTGGCCTAGATTTTTATTCAGTAATTCAATATTCATGATTTGTTTTCCTGCCTACTGTCATTTGGTAGCCGAACAAATATAACGCAGTGGTAAACACATCGTCGGCTATATTGTGCCTTGTGCGGGTGTCGCTTGACTTGTGGCTAAAAGCCTAACCGTGTGTTATGAAATAAAAATAAATATTTTTGAATTTTCTGTGTACATTTATAAAAAAATAAACTGTTTGGTATTTCCTTACAGTTTCCGAGAAACACATGAACAAGCATACATGTACAAAATTTCACCTAAAATAAACAAACCAAAATTATTATTAATCAAATGTTATCCAATTCCGACAAACACTAATTGATTAATGTTCAGGTCAAATAGACTATCTCCTTCTTTGAAAAAGGTCGGTTAAACATATTAGCCCAGTCATAAAAATAGACAGCTAATTTAAAATGTCGGAATTTGAGGGAGACAAAAAAAAACGGTGACACGCTCATTTTAGAAATGGTCCAAGGGATTTATCACTTTCAGAACTGTCCTAAGAAACAATGCTGTCGACCGAAATACCGTGACAATACATCATTAGAACTGTTGTTTTCCATTGAAATTTACCTAAACGATGGTTTTCTAGTGTCTGTATAAATACAGTATGGACTTACTGTACCTTTGTTATATACCTATATATGCTCTTCAATTGTCTGGAGCAATATCGTTATAGTTAGAATTAAAATGCAAGTTGAGTTGGGTCACAACACAATTACTTAATTCACAGTAGTAATAATTTGTCAAAGTCAAAATATAAGTTATTAAAAATATAATAAGTTAGGTGGTTAAAATTTTCAATTAATGTGTTTTCGACATAACACATGCATATTTTGTTGGTTAACAGGTACAATTTTGTAAATTCCACGCCAGATACACAAATTATTTATACCTAGTAATTATTTTGTTACGTTTTGACAGTCAAAATCATTAATCAAACTAGAATTTAGACATTTTGGTACAATTTGAGTTAAGTTGTTCAATATAAAAAATACCCTAACTGTTAATATAACATCACCAAGGTTTTGAATAAATCTGGCCACTAGACTTGGGAACCCATCCGTCATGGGAAACGTTATGTATGTTTTGTGACTACACAAATATATTCTGGTGGAAATATATATAACTAGGTAGAAGTTTTATATCGAGGTTTGTTTGGTAAATTTGGCTACATTTTTCTCTTACAAAGAGAATTGAAAATAGTTTAATGAGATAAAGCTGTAAATTGTGTTTTTATGGTGTGCATGAGAAGAGGCCTATGCTCAGTAGTGAAAAGGGTAATAAAACAAGATATCAGGCGATGGTCAAAGTTATGAACATTGATTATAGGATTCTTCTAACCATGCATATGTATCTTAATAAATTATATTCCATTTAGGTTAGAAAGATTGATATATTTGAGAAATATTTTACCATTTCATTGTTTCAATATTGCGTTATACTTTTTGTAAGCAGAATGTAAATCAAATACTATATTCACAACGCACCCGAGTATTTCGAAGCAAAGAAAATAATCACGACGAATTCGAATCCTCTCTGTATTTCTTCGTCTATTTTCTCCATGAATTCCCGTTAAATTCAAGCTTATTTGTATTTGCTCCCTTCAACGGAAAAGAAAATATGAAATGCAACAACACTGTTCTGATAATAAATCCGTGTTGCCGATGAGAGAATCTTGAAACTAATTTATTTCCACTAAGGCGCTTACGTCTTGCACATTTCTTTAGAGAAAGTCTACGAGACTGTAGCCAGAGCAAAATATCATTAATGCATATAAAAATAAGATGCATTTTTCTATAGTCTTGTAATGGCGTAGCAGCGCTACGAGCGCACTTATATGCAGTTCGTAGACGTGCGTAGGCTGCGTAGCACCGCGTAGGCGGGGGTCGCTTACCCTTGATTTATAAAGGAGTTCATTTTACGCGCATGTGACCTATTTTCTTAGAACTTTTGTTACGGCATCTTGAGATAAGGTTATGTGCGTACGTGTTATAGTTTCACTGTTAATTTTTTTCCACATTTTTAATGTATTTGCAATACCGGTGATGCTTTTCTAACCATTATTCCACTCATTTCGTAAGAAGGTAAACGCTCGATTAACTAAATTTTAATGTGATTTAACCATCATACTCCTGAAAAACATTGTTTCATATAAAAGTTTACGATTGAGGCAGAGACAACAATGATGTGGCAAATTATAAAACAATAATTCTGGCCATAATTTTGAAAATTTTATCAACCTCCCAATTTTTTAATAGGAATTTCCACGCCTATTCTTACCTTCAACGTAAAATACAGTACCAGCCTAGCCCAAAGTCCAGACAGAATACCTGCGCAATCTCACTGTTGAAATATTTTCGCCACTGTCCGCGTATAAATCTGTCATATCTTTACGCAAAGAAACTATTAATCTTCCTTGTACGCTTCTGAAGAATAAAGTACTACATACCTTCTGTCTGTTATGTGTTCTGTCTTTTTTCGTAACATAGGTCTTTTATGTTTTGACATGACGTCAGTAAGTTGTTTGATGACAAGCCGCTGGATTGTTGAAAATCATCCCCGTGGAATAAAATAACAAACTGATATACAAAGTTACAGTAACTCAAAAAAAATATGTCAAAAATCAACATTTTGTTAGAATTATTTTGATTGATTTTATCTTGCATCTGATTTATAAGATTATTATTTAAGATATATCCGAGATTGAGATAAATGTTTGTTTAGTAAATCTGTGGACTTATTTGCATAAACCAGAGATCGTTGACTTTGAATCTAAAATGAAAACAAAACCCTTTCGGATCGTAAACCCAACCCGTAAAATGCAAACATTTTTATAAATCGCACTTATCATACACCGTTCCATAAAAAGAATAACCTCTATCTCTTTCTAGCCACAGATTTTACAATAACCCCGTCCTTGTTTCTCGCGTAACGTTTTTACAATTTTCATATACCGAATCCCGCAGGTTCCATTTCGTCGCTCCGATTATTCGTTTTACAAATTGTAAGGTTCTTTTTTTGAAACCGGTAATCTTTTAAATCGATTAACAGTGTAAACTCACGCACGGGAAAATGTCGTTTGAATATTATTTGAACTTTTTTTTTTCAACTTTTTGTTTCTATCTCGATTGGAGCGGTATAGTTAAAACGACATCGGACCTAAAAAACGTTTGATAAAAATTTTGTAACGTTTTTAAATAAATATCGAACTTTTGGTAAAAATATTGGATATTCGAGTTTGTAGTTTTGAACTCCTTTTTGACGAGGTATCTATGTAAACTTTTTGCGGTTATATTTTTTTTTTCAGTGCTTGAAAACTTTATTCATTGGAATGAAACATTTGTCTAAAAACTTTAGTTAAATCGTTCGTTGAACTTGATGATCTTCAAATTAACCATAATAGGTACACCTTACACTGTCGATATGTTTTTCAAACTAGCATTTATTCATTCAATACATTTCCACCTTACTACACTTATTTTTCAGTAACGAAACACATTTCCGTATCCGCCCGGCGCCATATTGCATTGTTACTACGTCATATCCGGCTGCAGCTCATTATTCATGACGTCACATGTCATATGATGACGTCACTCTCATTTTGAGCTTCCAATATCGATATGAAAAGTCAACGTGCGGGTTAAAATTGTCATAGATTATGTTGGAAAATAGATGGTTAACAGTTTGTTTAGTTGATGGTGATTTTAAAAAGTGCTCACAATTTCTCTTGTTTGTTCATGGCAGGCATCGAGTGCATGGTGACTTGGGTGTTAATCCGTGAAATTGATTTATCCAGAGTCCTAGCTATCTCCGTGCAAAATTTTATCAAACTAGGTACAGCCATTTAAGTGTGAAAACATAACAAACACATTTATACATTCAAAAGTTTTTGGTCTGTTGACAAGTTGCATTAGTAGAGTGGCAGCCGTTAAGCTATGTTAGAAGCCCTTAAAGCGGTTTTTTGAAAACCTTGATGCCAGAGTGGTCGGTTAACTACCTTACTATTTCACATTCACATCTTTCGCCTTCATAATACTGGTATGATCTTGCATAATAAACTGGCCATTCTATAAGCATTATCATCAATACCGATACTGATATGAAAAGTTGGATCGCAGTTTAATATGTGTTAACGAGAGATTGACTCGGTTAGCTGACGCCGGCACATTTTGGTGAACGCAATCATTGGCATGGCTCGGTGTGGTATAACGCTGTTATTGTATGGTGGATTGTTTGGTTACTGTGGATGATGATTAATAACGAATAAAGGTTATTTAAATGATGCATTTTGACTATTGAAACTATCATTTAACAAACATGACTAAATGAATTTGCAAAATAAGGTTTATAGGTTTTGAGTTTCAGTATTTAGCGTAAACTGGACACTTAATTATTTCTGCATCTATATTTTCTGCGTCGTGCTTACCCAATAAGAACCGGTTTACTCTCGGTTTTAAGATCGTAGAATTATTGTTCGTGGGGAATAGGGTGTTAGGCAGGGAGTTCCACTACTCAGCGGTACTTACAATAAACATAGACGCAGACCGCTGCACTTGCGACACTTTAAGACTTGCACCGTAAACCGGTTTCATGATTCTAAATAAAAATTACTGGCTAAAAAAATGCCAAAAAGATTTTTCTTAACCTTTAGAAAAATCATTTTTCTTAACCTTTAGAAAAATCATTTCTCTCAATCTTTAGCAAAATAATTTTTCTCAATCTTTAGCAAAATCATTTTTCTCAAGTTATGATTCAGTGTAATTTGTAATTTCTTTGTAGCAATTTCCACATGTAACTATACTCAATAAAACAACAAAAAATATTCGTACTATCAATCCATATTACTTCGTAAACTACTGGCTTTACACAACTAAATTTATTAAATTAAAATATACTAATAGGATAAATTAGATTCATAAAATGTTAACCCTAAATTTGTTATCAAAAATTTCTGTCAATTATTTTGAGGTTAGAATTTCATAATAACAATGTGTATAATAATGCCTATTAAAAATGACGTGGGAGTGGATGCACTTGCGCTTCAGGCTCTTATGAGACCTACTGCAAGGTGCAAACACAACACAGGTACAGATATTAAAACATTTCGTATCGTTAAGACATATGAGTATTGTAGTTACCTAGATGTAATAATGTTTTTGGCCCACTAAAAGGTTTAGTATTTGTATTTTACTTAAATTTAACACTTATCACAAAATAATCATAACGCCAGTTACACACGGAGATCATCCCACAATTGATTTTAAAGCAGTCTCAAACTGTCTGAAGTTTTAATTAAATCGAGCCACCTCCCCAGTCTATAGAACTTCTTTGATAATTACCGGTAGATGAGATGTGTGTGGTTTAAGTGTAAACTAAAGCGTTTGATATATACATTTATTTTTTCACTTGACACAAAGTTTTCATTTTTGCTGAAAATACATTGTAAATATATTATTCATCTAACAGTTAACAGGTTACAAAATTATCAACTATAAACAATAACATATTTTTCGAACTTTAGGCATATTATCTCTCGTAGTCAATACTAGGTATCAAAATGTTTTTAACCCAAAGACAAATAAAGCTAGCCCAGATATGTAATCGGGCACGTTTGAATTAAAATATCTAATATTAATTAATTAATTAATGTACCTATGTAGGTCTCAAAAATATTTTTACACGATTTATTTTACTAATGCTACCTACTATTTTGTTATCAGTTGAAATAGTAAGAAATCAGTTTTCCAATTGCTAAGTAATAGTGAAAACCTTTTGATGAAGTACATAAATCAAATTGTCAGTATTATAGGTTATGAATGAATTTTTTAATTAATCGCTTTTAAATTGCGTCCAAACTCGTTAGTGGGAAGGTGATCCTCAATCCAGGCTTTAACAGCAATTAAATTCCTCCGCTGTCGATATCTATGACCTTTTTCAATTTTACATTGTTAAAGGAGACATTTTTGCACATTCCGTAGAAGACGCCATCTTGGAAAATGTTTGCATGCATTTTATATTTATTTGTGTTTATAGCATTGTTCTTAATGATTTTTATTTTTGGTATTTCCATTTTTTTTGTTGAAGTTATCTTCACTAAAGAGTTAAAAATTGTTTGTGTAGTATTTTTTAGCATACAGAAATAGATCTTCATACAAAAAAAAAAATACATGAGCATACAAAATGTAAATAAATTATTATTTCGGGACATTTCACATATAGCCACAAATTGACTGTGTTTTGTGATTATGAATGAATGTGATTAAATCTACTTATTTAAAAAAATTTATTAAATCGCCAAGACACTTATCGGGGCGTGAATGGGTATTTATTATTTGTGTTGCATGTAATGGTGATATATAAATAGCCATATAAATAGCCGCTTGCAATCAACTTGAAAGAGCTTGTTTGTACATAACAACCCTAATCAGGCGCCATTCAGTTAGGGTTGCCACATACTTGTTTGATGAAGATTAAAAGTATAAGTATATTAAACTTGTGATTTAATTTTAAGCATTTTACTTTCTTATGCTGACTTATATGTAAAATTTCATTATTCAAAAGGCGTTAACCTAAAGATAAATAAAGAGAACTCAGTAGAAAACTGGGACGTATACCTACATGTATACCATTCAAGCTTTTGTAAAAAAATATTAACTATCTTTATATACAATGTTCAAAGTTCCTTTTTATTAATAGTAAAAGTCATGTGATATCTTATAACTATTACCATATTCATGTTACCACAGTAATACTAGTTTATTCCAACGATTTCAATTATCTGACTATAAATAAATTCGAGTAAATACAAACATCACTCATTAATGTCACAGGATTTTCCAAGAATACTACCAAACAACCGCAAAGCACTAAGCGTTAGTATTTGCGTGACACCCCTACACAGCTTCAACTGATTGGAGACCTCATGTCATGTAAATAGAGTCGTATTCCCTTTGAACGCCTCATTAGGGTGCCTTCTGACAAAATTAGAGGCCAATGGGAAAACTAATTGATATAAAATTGACAGGCGCTGCTTGTTTGACGAATGAAGGCTGTGAATATTTTGTTGTGTATTTCAAACTTTATTTTGCTGTACTTTTGGTTTTAATTATGTACTATTGAAACATTTGCATTGACTGTGAAACCGTCCGTTGATTTCGTAAGTAGATCTCAAGCGCAAGCTTAGTATGCTATGTGATATGTCCTATTATATTTAATATTTAAATCATGAAACAAATTTTCAACAGCCCCTTTTAAATCTATGCTGTATATAATATTATTAAGCTGAAAAATTTGTTTGTTTGTTTGAACGCGCTAATCTCAGGAACTACTGGTGCGAATTGAAAAATACTTTTTGTGCTGGATATACCATTTATCGAGGAAGGCTTTAGGCTATATAACATCACGCTGCAACTGATATGAGCGAAGAAACAATGGAAATTATTCATTTTTGAGGACTTCCGTTGCGTGTGCTTCTAAAACGGTTCAAGATATCAAAAAAATATGTATGAAAGAATTATTCCTCTTGAAATGATGTAACAAAATATCTGCAACAGTATATGTCTATCTTTGAAGATTAACTCACTAGAACCGTTTTTATGGTAATAACTAATCCATGCGGACGAAGTCGCTGGCACAGCTAGTGTATGAATAAAGTGTCTTTGAATAATTCTTAGTAGTTTTGATACCAAATATCTATTAATGTAGGTTTATACTTGACTTGGTCTACGGAGAATCATTTTTTTCCAGAACTGTGATTCACTTGGTTTTGATAGGTGTACTGTTCGGTACTTATCTTGAAAAACATATCATAAAGATATATATCTCTCAAGTGTTGTAAAAATTTATCAATGACAGCGATGCAATAAAAAAATTGGCATTGAATAAATTGCACCAATTAGAGATAACTTAACCTTATCGTTGCTTTAATCGTGAATTTTAAATCCTCTTAATAAAAGGAATCGATAAGCTGGCGTAAATAAGTAAAATTAACCTCGATTGTCGAATAATTATTGTAATAACTTTTTCCAAAAGTACAATGTTTGTTCTTAATCAAAAATGTAGGGCAAGCGCTGAACTTTAATATCTGAAGGTAGTTTTGTGTCATTATAATATAATATGCTTACTAAAATACAGATAAGTTTTGCTTTATTTGCAAAACACACTGTGGTTAACCATGCAAAAGGCAGATCGAGGCAACTGCTATGTAGGATGTAGTCAAACGTTAGCCTTTTCATCATCATTATCATTCACAGTCTTGTCTATAACGAGTATTAATATAGGCTTCTTTTTGCATGAGCCAGGTAATGCAGACGTCGTCCAGAGTTGTCAGATTATTTAGTTTTAAATTAAATAAAAGCAATAAACGAATCTTATTTAATGTTAGAAAATTATATATGTCTGGAGAAAAAAAAAAGTAAATGTGATTCCAAATGGGTTTTGTTTCGAATATCAGGCCAAGATAACTCCCCTAAATAGTAAATTCTGCGGGGGAGTCATGACCCTCAATCATGAGGAAACACGAATCAAAAGATCAGACCAGATTAACACGAAAAACATCAGCACCACAGATACTCATCCCATTCATTACCAAAGACCTATAAACAAACACCAGCGTAGAAAGGAAATCTCTCTCAACCAATTTGTTTCCACTCACAAATCCTGCCCGCCCTGAATGCGGAATGCACAATTAATGCTAATATATGCTGATTTAATTCCAATGACGTCATAGAGTTGTACAACTCTACTTACTAGCTGTGTTTCTTTGGAATTGTGTCACGTGCAATGGGAATGACATGGAATTTTAAGCAAAGGTCGACGCGGTCAGTCTTTGGATGGGTGACCGAGAAGTGGCATTCCATTTTGGGCGCTTCCGTGGGTCGGATGACACGTTAAATTGTAGGTCCCGGCTGTTTGTCTAAAACAGCAGTCGTTAAGCCATGTCATCGCCCTTAGGGCGGCTTGATGAACTCTCGACACCAGAGTTGGCCACTCTCATTCGATAGGAAGGGGACATGGAATTAATGTAGACGTTGACAAAGATTCATTATGGTGTGTCAGTATTAATGTAGCAAATAAATAAATATTCTGCGACATTGCACACAGCGCCATCTAGCCCCACACTAAGCAAGCTTCTGTCGTGGGTACTAGATAATAAATTCTCTGGTGACAGAGGCCCTTCGGGCGGCTTGATAAACTCTCGACACCAAATTGGCCACTCTCGATAAGAAGAAGAATGTAGCAAATTAACTTATTTTGTGTTAGCATAGAATGGCAGTCGTTAAGTCATGTCAGAGGCCCTTAGGGCTAGATGAACTTTCAACACCAAAGTTGGCCACTCTCATTCGATAAGAAGAAGCATCTATTTTGGAGACCATGCAAAGTAGTGCTTTTGGACTGATTATTAGTGTTTTAGGGAAATGCGACGTAGATATATTTAATTACTATTGTTAATAACTACTTTATACACATATTATGTTTATTACTCATAATTCTTTTCTCAGTTTCACAGTTTCTTTTTGGATTTGTTATATGATTACTGCGCCAACTGTGTGAACAATTCTAATGTTTTATTTTTATCATACGCCATTCCAATTCCTTTTATTAACTTCTGCCCTCATATCATTTACCTACTTTATATATTTATTATTTAGTAATGACGATTATCTTCATAATGTATGTTCCGTTAATTGTGTATTATCTACGTATGTATACATATATTATCTCTATTTTTATAGCTATAAGACCTGAACCGATATGTTGTTACAGTCATTCGTATTGTAGGTAAAATCTTATCAATTTTATCTCAGTATAATAAATTTTCATTTATGACTTTCTGTATTTTCCAAACAATTGAAGGACGTAGGTGTTCTAAAGAAATACATTTACGGAATTCACATATTTGCCTGCGGTGATATTGAGCGAAGGCCTTAAATATTGCCCTAGTCAAAAACTCTGGTCACAAGGTCGAGATAGATATTTTTGACAGCCAGATGACGGAAAAGATGTACCTATGCCGAGGCGGTAATTCGATTTAAGCTAATAACTATAACCAACAACTATCTCTACATATAATAAAGCTGAAGAGGGTCAAAAATCTAAACATAGAAAATATTAGAAAAAAATGGTTTGTGTATAATTTAAATCCATAACAGAACATGTTTAACCATTTTTTTTATTTTTTGTCTGTTTATCTGTTTATTTAAACGCGCATAACGCAAAAATGGCTTATCAGATGATCATGATTTTTGTTATGTAGGTAGTATGAGGTCTATAAGTGTCACAGACTACTTTTTATCTCCAAATAACGCGAGCGCAGCCGTGGGCGTCCACTAGTAATCTATAATTTTATTAACACCTTGTTTTCGACATCCTTACTTTTTATGCCTCAATTATACCAAGAAACAATGGAACTGTTAAATTAATGGTAATGTGCGAAAAAGTGAATTATCTTTTGTATCAAGATCGGGCAAGGTTATAATATAACTTTAACACAACATAACTATTATAACTACATTATAGTTTTATTATTAATCTGCTTAAAAACTACTCTTAGTAATGCTGGGGTAAAGTGAGCTCTATTAAAACGTCATACGAGTTATAATTGCTAATCAAAAGTATAAAATCTGTAGTTTTTTAGGTAAAAACTTAGAACAATTTACGGTCTTAGTATCGCTTCGGTCATCTTTCCTGCAATTATATTCAACCTTGCATTGTCTGAACTGAGATCTGTTCTCAATAAGAAACCTTTGGCAATGGAACAACAATTATTGTTATAATTACACTAATTGTTTCTTTTTATCGTACGAGTCCGTGACGCAGTAGAGGCAGTATGGAATATTTGTGAACATTAAGAAAAGTTAAAGTCAGAAGTTTGTGTTGTATCAATTCACTGTATATATTTTCGATTACAAATACAAGTGTCTCAATTTGTCAAGTACATATATGTTTTTTTTTCTATTTCATTGTATATCAGCCCTAATTAATAGAGAACCATACAAGTACTTTTATTTTAAACTAGCTGTCCCGGCAGACTTTGTACTGCGACCTAAACTTTTGTATAAATTTTTTTCCCCTTTTAAACCTTCCCTAGTCCTCCACGAACATTTCAAGACTAAGATAAGATAAATCCGTTCAGCCGTTCTCGAGTTTTAATCAGACTAACGAACAACAATTCATTTTTATTTATAAAGAATATGTATTATCGTTTGCAATTATTCTGAAAGCAAAAATGTATTGCAAAAAAAAGAATTCTTTAAAATTTAAAATTTGTAACGAGTATTTACCTACAATACTATGTGCTTTGGTTCAATATGTACCTATAAGGAAGTATTCTATTATTCTGCGACCACAAGGCTATGTACAAAATTATTTTAATATTAAAGCTATCGTGAGATATTCATCATCATTTCATCTGCGTCCTGCCGCGGTCCCAGAACATACGTTCTGAAGATGGATGTCATAACATCTGAAACGCGTAAACAACATACACAACAACAAGGTAAAAACTAGCGTGCGAAATGTAAAATATTATTTAAGATCTGTACTAAACCTAGTTTTCGGACAATAAATACATTCATTCATTAATTCAACATACGCGAATTACACGTGAGTGAAAACCGTTTAGTTAACATAATATATGCACAAAACTGTTATGCCCAACTTTTGTCTACACTCCCATACTTTTAATAGTGCCTACAAAACACCTAAGCAACCTTGATGATATGAAAATTACGGCATCTTGAGTACTAGAGTTACGATATAACCACTCATAATAGGCGACGTTTTGTTATGCGATGCCTATCTTAGGCGTAATTAGTTTTAGGACAATACTTGTTGTTTATGTACTCCGAAAATAACAGTTTTTAAACTGGTTTTACGAAATTATTCGTGTCGTGTGCTAGTTACTTTTTGTCCGCAATTGTTAGAAAGACGTTATTTGTGCTGTTTCGCAATATGTGATGAAAAATACTTTTGTTGTAATTCATGTATGTCAATTTTTCTCTAAAATCGATTGATTTGATTGAGTGTAAAGTATAAAAAGATGAAGAATTTAATGATGCTCAAGTAAAGCTATATTAAAGTTATAGATAGATATAATATAGATAGATAGAAATCACTTTATTATAAACATTAACAAATAGGAAAAACACAATGAAACAAGCAAAACTTAAAATTAGTGTCCTAAATGGCGACCTTATCGCTCATGGCGATCTCTTCCAGGTAACCAATCTGACAGAGATCAGGGTGCAAGTAAAAAGGTTATGTGTACTGTTATTTTGTACCAAAAATGAAATCTATACTTAATATTATAAAGCTGAAGAGTTTGTTTGTTTGTTTGTTTGAACGCGCTAATATCAGGAACTACTGGTGCGAATTGAAAAATTCTTTTTGTGTTGAATAGACCATTTATCGAGGAAGGCTTTAGGCTATATAACATCACGCTGCAACTAATAGGAGCGAAGAAACAATGGAAAATGTGGAAAAAAAGGGGAAAATTATTTATCTTTGAGGGCTTCCGTTGCGTGCGCTGCGAAAATGGTTCAAGAAATCCAAAAATGAGTACAAAAGAATTATTCCTCTTGAAAAGATCTAACAAAATGTCCGCAACAGTATATGTCTACCTTTTGAGGTTAACTCACTAGAACGGTTTTTATGGTAATAACTATTCCACGCGGACGAAGTCGCGCGCACCAGCTAGTTCTGCTATAATCCTTAGTGCCCTAGTTGGTTGTAACGCAGTATAGTATAATATTATGGTTATACATAGAATATCGTGTAATAGTCCGCTAACTATGATGTATTGCTTGTCGTAGCTACAGGCCTATGAATGATGGCTACAAAAGAAAGACCCTTACAAATGAACGTATAGTTAGTATTTGTATGTATGTACATATGTACTATATAGTATATCTATCTGTATAGTACGGAAATGTGTATTGTGCAGTCGAATGAAGGTGTTTTATTTTAATTTATTCTATAATACAAATAATATTATGTTATATAATTTTGAATTATGAATTATCAATTTTTTTATTTAGTGAGGAAATCAAAAAACCTAGGTAATTACTTGTTAGGCTTTTGTAAACGCTGGAATAATATGATTTACTAGAATTTAGTTAAACATGGAATCTCTGTATCCCTATGTTTACTTTATTAAACATATTTGTTATTTGTTTGCAGGTAAGCAACAGTGCTGTGCATCACACTTAGCAATATCTTAAAGTTGCTAACCCGTAAGCTCAAAAACCGGTAAGCTAAAAATTGCGTAGAATGTTTACTACATTCTACGTAATTTTTAGTTTACCGGTTTACTAGTAACTAGTCTAGTGCAGCAGTCGTTAAGCCATATCAGAAGCCCTTAGGGCGGCTTGGTAAACTCTCGACACCAGAGTTGGCCACTCTCATTCGATACGAAGAAGAAGACTAGTAACTACCCGCAGTTTCAGCTGGTTTTGGGGTGTAAACCTTGTATCACTGTCGAGGCCCAATACTACCCTTATTCACTACGTTGCGGCAAGACTGAGAAACAAACAGATCAAAACGTTCCATCTTAGGCCACATTTATTGCTAACCATCAGGCAAACTGTTTTAG
This sequence comes from Macaria liturata, assembly GCA_964023185.1. NCBI lineage: Eukaryota > Metazoa > Arthropoda > Insecta > Lepidoptera > Geometridae > Macaria > Macaria liturata. The sequence continues at coordinate 11,007,408 of OZ026818.1, forward strand.
TTAAAGAATCAAACACACTTTAGCTTTTACTAAATAGTTTGATGATTAATAAAGACATACAGACAGCTTTTTGCCTGTAGAGTTTTAGTTTATGTCTAGGTTCGCTCAACTAATCTGTACAAAAGCGGAATAGTTCAAGGCTCGTTAGTTCGAGTGACTTTGAAACTGGCGCTAATGGTGGACTAACAAATGAACCACCTTGTATAGGATACAGGGTTAAAGAAGTCATTTATAAGAATAGAAGTCATTTATTTCGGAATAACATCCACACACAATATAAGGAATACAAAATTAATAAAAGTACCTACTTACATTAAAATTTACTTACTACATATTACATACTAGCTGTGCCAGCGACTTCGTCCGCATGGAATAGTTATTACCATAAAAACGGAAAGATAGACATATACTGTTTCAGACATTTTGTTAGATCATTTTAAGAGAAATAATTCTTTCATATATATTTTTTTGATATCTTGAACCGTTTTTGCAGCACACGCAACGGAAGCCCTCAAAGATGAATAATTTTCCCCGTTTTTTTCACATTTTCCATTGTTTCTTCGCTCATATTTGTTGCAAAGTGATGTTCTATAGCTTAAAACCTTCCTCGATAAATGGTCTATCCAACACAAAAAGAAATTTTCAATTCGCACCAGTTGTTCCTGAGATTAGCGCGATCAAACAAACAAACAAACAAACTCTTCAGCTTTATAATATTAGTATAGATTAGAATTACTTAGCACAACGGCGAATCGGAAGCACATTCTGAAACTTTTGCCTTGTTCAGTATTCAGTATTCATTTAGAAACCAAAACATGAACTTCTAGTTTATAGGTAAGACATGTTCTGTTCAGTGTGCGTATATATTTTTTTATTTATATGAACAGTGTGGTTGCTCAATTGCATAATCTCGTTTGCTTTGCCTGACGAGATAAGTTTTTTGTGTGATTGAACGATAACTTTGATTTTGATTTGTTTGCGGGAATGTTACTGATAGTCTGTTTACATAATAAAGGCACATATACACATATGTACGTAATGTACTTGATTTCAACACAGTAAAAGTTGTATCTTTTTTATCGTGGTTGATGTACAAGATCAGATGGAATCTGTTTAAAAATTTACAAAATAATAACCAAACTCATAAAAATGATTTTTATTAATAACCCTGTATAAGCTGCCACACGCTATCTGCGAAGCCTTGGGATTTGCATAGCTTAATGGTGGTAAATACCAGGTGGGGTCTGATTGTTTTATGTCTCTGTTTTATATCTAACTGTAGACTTTTAGAGGCGTTAAAAGTTAACAGTTAAATGTCTTAACGGTCCTAGCATCAAACAAGATGAAATCCGTGAAGTAAGTTACTATAAAATAGTAAATCAACTTACGAAGTAAGTAGTGAGTATAATATCCTTATTTTTTTGTGAAAAATGCTTTCATCAAGGGTTTATTAAAACAACAAAACCTGATTTCGTACCAATATTTGATATAATAAAACTGTCGTGACATTAAATAAATAAATAAAAATAAAATAAGCCTTTATTACTGTTTATGTACAATTGATTATTATCTATTATATTAATAACTACTTACATTAGACAGCTTGTCCGTCGACAAAGGCCTCCTCCAAAGCTTTCCACCTCTCTCTATCCTTGGCTACCTGGAGCCAAGCCGGTCCTCGTGACATTAATTCACAATAATTATCTACTCAAACATCCCAACCAACAAAAATCCCACCAACATTTCATAAATAACAGAGTTATTTAATTAAGCGAAGTAAAAAGATAAATACCAGTTTCATTGAAATATACTTCCTTGTATTCTATTCAGGGACTTTCAGGATATCAAGTATTTCCTTTGGAGAGACAAAAGCATCCCACTTTGGAGACGGGGCACGTTCTAGGTACAAGTAGAGCTTCTTTTATAGACATTGTATAGTTAAAGACATGCCTTATCAATGTATATTTTCTAATTTATCATGGTCAGAAGAACTAATAACAGATGGAGTAAAGCAGTTACAGAGTGGTGGAATAGAACTGGCAGGCGAGGAGTGGGTCGTCCGGTCGCGAGATGGGTCGACGACATCGATCGACATCATCGCACAAGATCGACGCCGGTGGCACATACAAAGGGAGGCCTATGCCCAGCAGTGGGTGAATCGGGTTTGATCTTGACCACAATTTGCCTGATAACTTTTCTAAGAGTTGAAAACTAAAAGGTTACCTGAAACGGGTTTTCACAAAATAACGCTTGATTCAAAATATCTACGATATTTGCCTGATGTTAAACGGTAATTATGAATTAAGACTGAGTGTGCTTACTCAATAAGAACCGGTTCACTCTCGCTTTTAAGGTCTTCAGATAAGCACTTTTAGAAAATTCGCAAATATTTTGTTACTCAGTTTTCTGAACCAGTGTTACGCTCCGCGCGTTTTAAAATGGCGGTCTTAAACCAGCTCTAAACTATTCTATGTCTATGACTTCCTCTAACAAATTCACCTTTGTTCAAAAGTTGAACGGGTTGATCAGTCACAACTGTTTCTATTTGTCGCTTAATAGATAGAATAGTGTACTCGTATAAAGTACATTCTGACACAAGCCTATCTACCTCCGCCTTACCGAGTCGTTACCCTCCTTACTGAGGGTTGTGACTAGAAGGATTGAAAACCTTTTTTGTAACCGACTTCCAAAAAAAGGAGTTTATCAAGTCTTCTGATTGTTTTTTTTCTTGTTGTTGTTGGGCACCGACAACAAATACAACTGATTTCAATAACAATACTTATAGGATTGTAAGTTTTAATAATTTGATGGATTCTTTACTCCCAATTCTGAATTTAGAAGTTGCAAAAATAAAATAAAATATTTAATAACTTTTTAGTGACACATGAAGTCGGTTTTTGATTTTTTTTAAATAGATTTTATTTTAAGTCGTTTTAAAAGCATAATGGTTTTGTACAAACATGGTACAAATAGACTCTTAGCCATTTCTATTCCGGAATATGAGTGTTTATTGTATGTTCTACTCGCTTACAGTGTCGTTCGTGTTGGTGTCGTCTACCAGTTAACCTCAAAATCAAATACGGCACTACTCCTTAGTATAAAAAATGTCTATTCACTATACAAATATCGTGTAGCTTTTCTGCTCCATTTCACATAGACAAATTTGGGTTGTGTGCGGTTAAAAAAGTGTGGCATGGATTAATGGTAACATTATGTTAATCCATACCCCCTGGACTTCCCCCTAGTTTGCCAGCAGACATTAAATTAGGTAGATAACGCCCTTTCTTTTATCTGTATAGAAATAAACATGGTAACTTATTCTACCTGTGACATAGTACTTAAAAATTACTTAGGTAATTACTTAGCTTGAGTTAGTTACTGATTTCGGTATCGAAAACACACCATTTAAATCAAAAGTGAGTACCTTGGTTTTTATTTTTTTATAATTTTCTAGAACAACAACGTTTAGACTGTATCTGAAACATGATCCTGTACGGGATATTTTGAAGCAGTGCACGTAATTGTTAACGTATTCTACTTATAGTACGATTGATGCAAGGTAAATTTTTTAGCCACATCTTGGCTAGTAAATTTATAAAATTACGCCATCTCTTAATATTAATATGTTGGCAAGTATATAGTACCACCCCTAACACCCACTGACCTCCCGTGATATGCGGAAGTGGTTTAAATAAACGATCAATTTAATTATGTAGTATTATGGAGGCAAGTGACAGAGAAAGATTGCCGCAAATAAGTATTTAAATTATTAAATTATGAAGGTTAGTCATCTTCTAATTGTGAAAAATGGGCAAGCCTATTGTTGAAGATTTTAGAACCCTATCAGGCCCCGCCAACAACAGCCGAACTTACAATTTACGAACGGAAGCTCCTCAATAGAATGCCACATGTTGGTCACCTGGATGATCTCACCCGATGACTGTTCTGTTACATATCACATTTGATTATTTTTTAAATCTTAACTGTTGATAATATTTCTTTTAACTATCAACACAATTTAAATTTACGGACTTATCATGCAGGCTAAAGTTTATGGACTTTTATCACCAGTTTTCAAACCCAAAACGTGACTTGAATCAACATACGCAAACAAATGAAATTACTTTTATAGTTTCTTACCTAGTACCATAAGCTAACACCAGTGATAGCTACAAGTTTCCCTCCAAAATAAAACTACCAAATGCCCGTCCATTCTTATCCCTAAACATCCCAAATCCACCCTCGCGCGCGTTAATTCAAGTTTTTCCACATTTTCGACCAGATACGGCTACTATAATCATGCAAATACGGCCTTTTTGTAGAATAGCGTGCGCCCTGATGGATCGGGGCACCACCTCGTTTGTTACTCTGTTATTAACCGCTCGGGAAAAATGGGGTGCTATAAGTTTTTTAATTTTGGGTTTGATAAACTAGACTGTCATGTTTGTATGGGACTAGATCTAGTCGCTATGTGATATGTCCTGAAATATTTATTTATTTTTCATATATTTATTTATACCATAGACTGATAAGATGCAGCTAATCAAGTCAATTAAGGTTATTGCATACCTTTAAATTATAAATAGTTGCAAAAAGTAGGTGTTAATTATCATAATCATTTTTACTTCCTTATCTGAATTCCTTGAGTTTTTAATTACTTATACTTAATATATTCTAATTATTTTTATGCAAAACATAACTAATAAGAAGGTACTTCAGAAACTGCTCGGTCTTCGCCGAAGACAAAACACAATACATTTGTGATGACAAAATATTTTCGTTTGAAAATATGCAAAACACATGACGTCATTTGAGCCTTTGTTAAACTTCCTTTTCTAAGTTTACAGCACGCTAATTCAAAGACTTCTTTCATAAAGTTTTTACGACGACCTCCATGCGAGGTTAGTTTATATCAATGATAATAAAGTATAGTTTTGCGTATAGTTTTACCTCTGATGGGAAACAATTAAGTGATTTTAATCACTAGGATGTTGCTCTGTCCTGTTTTATCCTGAAAGTTACATGTAAATTGTCTATGAACAAACAGACAGAAAAAGGCGAAAAAAAGTCACATACAAGTGATGCGCACGCTACTCGTGTAAGCAAAGGATTTTTTTTGTCTGATCGTTCATTGACAATGTAATTCGGTACCTGCTTCAGGCACCGTATTCATATAACGTTTTTGATAAGAAAACTATGTGTGCATAATTACCCTATACCACTCTCCTCAGACCCTAAACGTTTACCATACCAAAAATCACGATAAACCTTCGCTCCATTGCGGCGTAAAAGCAGAACAAAGGGACCAATAACATTTTCACTTGAACATATTTACTAAAATTGTTTAGATTAACCATCAAGATGTAATATCATTGGTTCACACAATAAATACAAGGAATTTACATTTTAGTGCAGGAAACGATGATCATTAGCATACGCATTAATCTTGCAAAAAGTTCTGTAAAGTCACCTCCTTGACTTTGAGAACAATACAAACATAGGTTACGTATAATTGTAGGTGTATAAGCAATGTTTTAGTAAAAATAATACATCCATAAAATAGGTCGTTAAGCCATGTCAGAGGCCCTTAAGGCGGCTTGATTAACTCTCGACACCAGAGTTGGCCACTCTCATTCGATAAGAAGAAGATCCAAAAAAATTGGGATACCATTTGAGCGCTTCTGAGGGTCGGATGGCACATTAAATTGAAGGACGGCTGACTTTTCTTGAAATAAAATTGCATAACTCTGTTTTCTATTGTGCGCATTATTTCAATCTCTCATCTTATCTCAGCGCTGAAATCCACCATTTTAACATTTCACGTTGTTAAATTCATGCCAACACTCCCGACAGAGTAAATACGAAATGTCTTCAGAAATATACAAAATCAAATGTCAATAGCTGTCATAGAAATATTGTCCTCAGACACCTAATTTTATTAATGTTCATACAAACTCCGATAACTTTATCTTCAGCGTACACCAATCTGGACCTAAAACTATCACGCAATCATGGCGATGGACCAATCAGATAACAGATTCATGACACGATATGTAACTGACCTATCACGTTGATTTTCTTAGCTTAAGTACCTTGTGTAATATGTTTTTTTTTTTTTCGTTTTAGGGGTTAACTGGTTGCCATGTCGTTGATAGCTATTCAAATTCAGCGGAATCTCTAAGATACTGAAATTATGCAAACACAAATTACATGAATATTTATGAGGTGGTTTGACGGCCAAATTTCCTGAAAAAGATGCACGAGTTACGGTACGTTCACACGGCGTCGAGTGTTTCTCTACCGAATCGGTTTTTTGCAGGATTCGGTGCAGTTGTATCAGTATTTCAATGAATGAGTTCACACATGCATTCGGTTTTAAGACACGGCAAAAAAACCGAATCTTGCTGAAGTTGACATCCGATTTTGCGGCTACAAACCGGTTCGGTCGTACTGCAAAATGTCGGATCCGATCCAGTGGTATAGCGCATTCAATACATGCGTTCATACGATACACGCAGGGGTAGATTCGGTTTTTCACACGAGATCCCGATACGAGGCCGTCGGATACGGCCATGCAAGATGTGCTGTGTGAATACAACATTCGGTTTTTCCAGATCCGATGAAAATAAGATTCGGCAAAACGTGGCTTCGTGTGAACAAAAAAACAAATCCTTAATTATACTTAACAGCCAGGCATTTCACACGAAAGCAGAAGATTGGCTAAAGTGACATCTGCACAAACGACTCTCTGTTTGAAGATGAATATGTTTTAAACTGTCGGAATTAATTATTAGATGGTTAGCGACATTAATTCCTGTGAAGTCGTTATTGATTAGCATAACACAAATAAACCAACCGAAATGCGTTTGTGCCTAAATTTATTGATATTTAAAGATGGGTTCATATTTTTTTATTGTTATAGTGTCTTCAAAATATACGTCTCGAGAGAGACAAAGCTTTTCTACCCCGACACAACGCGATGCAAGCCACAGGAATCCTCAACTACCTTATAAATATACCTACAATCCTTTACAAGTATTATCCACAGCCACAGATTACAGCCACAGCTCACCAAGCAACAGAACAGAGCCTACATTAAACTGAATCACTCCGCTTTCAGGTAGTATTATACCTCCGAGCAAATAGGCACGGGAACAATGTGTTGACAAATCGAACCATACGGGCGATGGAAGCTTACAGCAAACTAGGCGGGCTTTGAACAAGGGACTCAAGTTTCATGGGATGGATTTTGATTGATATATTTGTATACCTGATTTATATAAGTAGTGCGTTTCAGTAGACAAAACGTGTGCCGTATAATTTGACGCGCGATGGTTCAATTCCAGACGAATAGCGATGCGAAGATTTTATATTTTCGAATAAGGGTTTGAAAGCGCTTAGCACTAAGGAAAGTGATATTTATGGGGACCATATTTATATTTTATGGTAGAACATATAATTTGATGATTTGCGTGATGAACAAAATACGCGTATTGAAAACCTGTTTACTGACATCCATTTAAGGTTTTTTTATGCCGAGCCGAGCTATTTAACTCCCATTTCCTTTCTGATTATCTTGTAACTTCTACCACATTTCTATCATCTATACAGTGCTCGTCAGCCGTTCCTAACTGAATAACCACTCCCTCATCATACCGTATTGCTGCAATAGCACGCGAAAACGACCATAAACCCGCATAACCATAATAACATGACCCTTCCTAGGGTCACCACTCACTAGATTGGCGCATGCTTCCGGCCTCTTCGAATCGATTTTGGAACCCCTCGTTTTACGCCCCTATTTCCTAGCGTTTTGACAAAATAGCACTGCTATTTAAATAATAACACGTTGGAAAACGGGTCAAGGTTAGCTAGTCATTGTTTTGGTTGACGTGACGCCATGATGCGAAGTTGGGCGTAGTTGGCTATGGATGTAATAATACCTAATTATGGTGCTGTCCGAAACAAGATTATAGATTTAAAGTGACGTTTTGACCTATGGCTAGTAGTAATAACTGGGTCCAAACCAGGCGAATAATGTAAGTATGTTGAAAAAAGCTACTACGCATAGTTCAACAAACAATTTGTTTTCACATACGAGTGAAATAACTTTATTTACAATAATAAAATATAAAAACAAGGGAAGAAAAACTAAACATACTACTTCTAACTACTACAAAAAGGGGCACTTATTTAATCTTTAGAAAAGCCTAAAGATAATCTAAGTGCTCCAGCCCACTACCAGAGGGCAGCGTGCCCAGCATACTGGCCGCACTACCACGCTGGATGGCAAACGTATCGGACGTTGAGCCAGAAAAAGGCCAGCATTTTGGTCATGCGTCGCGTCAACCAAGCGCTCCGAGAGGTTTTGGAAAATAGTATGGGCTCCCGGACCCCACGGCCCCAAAGTCTCGACTCCAAAAGGCTCAAATATGTAACCTCGGCCGAGGTTAGCATATTTGCGTCTCTTGTGATGCTCGGCAATAATAATACGAGTTAATATTATAGAAAATCAAATGAAATATCCCTCGGTCAATAAAACTCTAAAACCAATATCCAATAAAAATACCATAGAGCAGACATTTGTCAACACCATAAAATAATCCAAACCATTCGATCTGCTTTCTGTTTCGATCTTTATTGAAAACTGTCGCCGGCGCTATTTTGGTCTCTGATCTTTTAAATGCTATTTATTTTATTGAGACAGATGTCGCCGATAGCATTCCGAATTCTTTATGTTCGACAAAACGGTATATTTTTGGAAAAATTCAGTGATATTGCCTGAGCAAAGACAACAATAATCGGTCGGTGTAGTGAAGGTTTTTTTTTTAAGTTTCGAAACAAGATGAACATAACTCCTGTTTTACGAAAAGATCGAAGAAAGTAACACACGTTATCTAAAAATAAACTGTTGATATACGTTTGTGCAGCAAAATGTTTTTTATAAGTTAAAATTATACTAAAACCCACTAGTATTAGATCAAAGATTTTACAGAAGACTTTGTTTTCAATTAAAACATTAAAATAAGTCCACATAGATAGCAATGTTGATAAACACGCAAATGATTGAACTAAGAAGATTAAGCGGATTTTGTCAATAAAAATACCAAAATAAATTGTACCGAAAAAAGATCGCCTGATTTTGATAAAACTAATCATTGATTATCCCTAAAATAACAATTTCTAGATATTCGAGACCACATTGATGGATTACATTTCTGCTGTAAATATATATTTCAACTGTTATGATACTCGTAGGTATGCTATTTTAGATAAAGACACAAGAAACTTGAAAAACGGTTTTTTGAATAAATAAATAAATATTCCGGGACATTGCACACAGCGCCATCTAGCCCCACACTAAACTAACGCTTGTGTCGCGGGTACTAGATAACGGATATAATACTTATATATTTTTTTAGAAACTTTTAATAACTAAAACCGAATTATTATTAAAACTAAATAACATACTTTTTCCCATAAACAAGATAACAACAAAATACCCAATAAAAAGCGGTCCAACTTCTGATAAGTACATTTTGCTGCCCTTTGGTTGGTTGGGTCAGTTGGGTGTAGCTTTCTCTCTTGTGTATTTAGGAAGATAAAGCCTTATATTTATGTATGGGTCCTATTAATATATTAAAGTAAGCTGTAGGTACATGAAGCTATTTTATTTATATCTATTAAAGGAAATAACACAGAAAATAGTTTCCTCTGTTTACATAAAACGTGAGTAACATATATTTTACTTTATTTACTTGTCACAGTATCGTTATATGTCATCATTATCTTTTCTGTACCTAAGATTTATAACTTTTTAAGGTATAGTTGTTGTTGTGCAAAATACCGCAACAGAACCAATGATCTCTATTTGAACAGAACTAGATCGATTAAAAATATCAGAATCTCAATTAAACCCTACTTACTTAACCTACATACCGCATGTACCTACTTACTCGTATCTAAATGTGGTGTGAAGACATTGTGTGTTTTGTGCCTAAGATAAAGATTACATAAAAGTTTCCATCACAAGCTCAACACAAAACAATAGCGTGTACTTTCCACACGAGATAGAACACGTTTACAATGCTCGCGCTTTAATCAAAGCCCTCGACAAAACATCCTTTCACGCATCCAAAGACTGAGTTCATTAAAGAAAGAAGATAGCACCCACGAAAACGTCACATCGACTTACAACACCAACAAAAGACATAACTTCAGCTATTGTTCAGGCCTCATAATACAAAATACATAGCTATTCATTCGCAGCATTGTAATATTGCGCCCCTCGCCTGAAAGACTTCGGCCCTAAGGTGGTGTGAACACGTGTGTCTGTTGCTGTCTCGCTCTAACACGCTCGCGTGTCGCTCGCGCCGTCTCGCTCCCCCGTCAGCGAGGAGCTCGCGCATTGCAGGTGAATCCGCTCGGCTCGGACAGTCGTGTGTTGGCCGTTGCGTGGGTAGTACGTCGCTCCGCTCCCTCCGTGGTTCCCGCGAAAATTTACGTGCACGAATTTCCCGGTTCGATTTTCGAAATTTACAATCTTCGCAGCGCTGTTAATATTGTTGTGTGACATTCAGTAATCGAAGCGACGATTCGAAGTACGCAAGAATTGGTCGCAGTGTTTTGATTATTTTAGTGATTTGTTGCTGAAAGAAACGTGCTCGGATATTGTTTAGATTTTCCTCTGCTCATAAGAATCTTACGGTGAGTTTACAACCATTTATAAATTTTGCTGTCTCGGTTTTTAGAACTACTGTTTCTAACGAATTCCTTTTTATTCCGGTCTGGAATAAATCCGAGTACAGTTTATGTTTTAATGGTAATATTTTCGAAGTTTTGAAAAGATTTCTCTCTAATCATATTTGTATAACATTTTCATAATGACCCTCTTTTTAGATTAAAACTTAAGTTGTAGATAAGATGTGCAATGTGTAGGTATGATAAACATTAGTTGTCAGTGAATCGTTATTGCATTCGTATTCTAACAATACTTGCACTGGTGCCAAATTTATCGCATGTTTGTGAATTCATTAACATAATTTATGATATTTCATACAATGCAAAGACTTCAAATGTACTATTTCTGAACTGGACAGTGTATGAAGCTTTTAGACTCGGTCAATTTAAACCCAAGGTCTCGCGAAATCATTTATTTTAAATAAAAATATGTAATGAAGACTGTTAAGACAATTGTACATTTATAAATAAAACACTTTTTTTTGTTATTGGATGTTCGTCGTTTAATCTACCAACATGTAAAAGTCGGAGATGTTGTCCAACAAACACTGATTACATCAAACAATAGGTATTTTGAGCGAAATTTGATCTATAAGTACCTAATAGCAATAAGTGGTTAGTTGACAAGAATTTGATTCTGGTTTTTAGCTAATACCATCAAACTTAATACATTTATAGGTAAATCTTATCCAAATAGTCGTTAATTAAGGTTATCTATACTAATATTATAAAGCTGAAGAGTTTGTTTGTTTGTTTGTTTGGACGCGCTAATCTCAGGAACTACTGGTGCGAATTGAAAAATTGTTTTTGTGTTGAATAGACCATTTATCGAGGAAGGCTTTAGGCTATATAACATCACGCTGCAACTAATAGGAGCGAAGAAACAATGGAAAATCTGGAAAAAACGGGGAAAATATTCATCTTTGAGGGCTTCCGTTGCGTGTGCTGCGAATACGGTTCAAGTCGTGAATAACAGCTATAATTAATAAAGCTGAAGAGGTTATTTTGAAACATAAATTTACTGCCCAAAATAACTATTCCACGCGGACGAAGTCGCAGGCACAGCTAGTGCAAGATAAACGTAAGCATTAGTAATCTAGTATCAAATCTACTTTCATACCAAATATCACAGCCAGAGCGTGAAAAATCTTTAGACCTCAAGATATTTAGATCAAAATATACTTACATGTACCAAGGGACTATCCTTGGAATATTTATCAATGGACCCGGAATTTGTAATAAATTATTAACGATGTTCGGTCGGGCTATGGAAAATTTTGTAAACGCATGAGAAATGCCAAGTTTCGGAAAATCATTTTATAGGGAAATGTTGTTTATTTTTATTATTTTTAAAGCTTAAGATAGTAATAAATATACATACAATTAAAGATAGTTGAATAAGTCCTCAAATAGAACAGGTTCTTATAAAATTATTTTACACATGTCTTTTTAGAAATTTTTCGTGATATTATTATTTTATTTTATCCTGATTATGATTTTTATAAATCATCTCAATTTTGTGACATTATCCGTGAATCACAGAAATAAAGATGTCAATGTTAGTTTCGTTTATTTGATAGATAGATATAACAGCTCGAAATTCATAACTTCCTTTTCTAAAGTCGGTTGTATATACATATGTCTATTGAAAATGTAACTAAAAAGAACAAATACGAGTATTACTGAAAGACTGAAAGAGAAATAGTGGTTCCTATATTGAAATGTGCGCGAAACGAGAACAATAAAAATGGAGAAAGCCCCTGAAACCCGTGACTGATTATACCAGATGTTACGCAGAACACATCCGGGATGGAAATACTAAATGAATAGTTTAAACAAAGATTTAAATAGTTAGGATATTTTTATAAAACCAACAAATAATATTTGGACTGTGAAAAATCTCAATATAATCAACCTCATATTAAACCTTCTTAACAATTGAAAAAATCGTATGAGAAGTGCTAACTCTGGTGTCAGATTATTTAAACTGTCTTAGGAGTGTGTTTCTCTGACATAATTTAATGGCATTGAAATATGACAAATAGTGCAAATGTCTCAGTAAAAACAAAATTACCTCATTACTTAAAATTCCTTTAGATCTTTAATAAGTAGTTAATCTGCACCATTAGTTTACTTCTCAAAGAACAACTGCGTTTAACATCATACAATCTATGCTACAACTCGAACGTACACACCATAATAATATAAAGAAGCCCAAAAAAACCCTACCTCGTAAAACAAACACTTACGCAGTCGCAACAATGAGCAAATTAGTTTACTTCTTAAAGAACAACTGCATTTATCATCATACAATCTATGCTACAACTCGAACGTACACACCATAATAATATAAGGAAGCCCAAAATAACCCTACCTCATAAAACAAACACTTACGCAGTCACAACAATGAGCAATCTACGAAAAATATTTCATAAAGGACGCGAAGCTAATATACACGTAAAGAAGGCAACCTTCCCCATACATAACAATAAAAAGTCAAAGCTTGAAGTTAAATAATCATAAAGTATAACTCTGAAATTGCTAAACTCACTTTTCCGTACATCGCTTTTGCATATACAGCGTGATTTTTTCAGTTACCGTTCTACCTCTTATTTTTTTGCGTGGCATATGTTTGCGTTTGACTACAACCTGCCTGCTGTAGCCTAGGATAGAACATAGGATAGGTTCTAGAACTACCAACATAATCCAGCGATCTTCAAATTGAGAATGAATCGATTCATATTGGGTAAGCACGCTCCATCTAAGGCTAATTAACCTTTGCTTTCCATCAGGCAAATTAAGTTCATATGCGAACCCGTCTTCAAAAAAAAAAACCCACGGATTTGAATTTGTAGTCATGCTACGTACCAAATTTCATCTGCATCCGTTAAACCGTTTATCATCATCAAATGTTTATTCATTCAAAGATCTAACAGGTTAGCCTAGAAAGAACCAGTTTTCTCTGGCCTTGACCTAAAGACCAAACATAATATAATAACGCTAGTAAATTTACATACGTAAATTTTGTATCTGTCAGAACACTATTTATAAATGTTATGCAAAATACGAGAGTTTGTTAGTTTGCTAGGCTAGGCTTATTTTATTCGACAAATGGGCTATGCAGTCTAAAAAAAGGAATAATAATAATTATTTAGAATACAACGAAAACACAAAAAATATTTTACACATAGATAGCTTTTGATCGCTTATCTACCTGTTTTCTAGCGGCCAGTTTTATTCTTATAACGCAAATCGTCAGGGATTTGTTGAAATTTTGTCCCATAGCTGTAGAATACCATTTAAGTTTAGCATCGCGATGGTGGTTTTAAATCTCTCAACACCAGAGTTAGCCACTGTCATACAAACTTGTTTACTACACTATACAAGCAAGGACTGAACTTTTTTTTAAATGGGACAGGGTTTACGTTTGACTACAGCCTGCCTGATGTTAAGCATTGCTGCAGCCTAGGATGTAACACGCTTACCTAGAAGGTACCTATTAACTCTAGATTTGAAGACCCCTGGATTGTAATTCGTAGGAAACATAGCTTCTGATAAAGTGTTCCAAAGCTATGCAATACAGTAAAAACTAACTTTAAACTTACAGTACATTAAGTACTCAATTATTATTATTTTCAATTAGTATTATTAAGTAAGTACTCAAAGCAGTCACAAAAAGTCGTCCTGTAAGTAACCGTTTCCCATACGTAGTAAATTGTTGCGGTTGGTCCACAAAGTTGTCGGCCGCAAGGTGCGGGGTAAAGGAGACCCACTAGGTGGGCCCGTGACCTGATGCCGGTGGTTTTAGGGCTACTTACTATGTACCTACCTTTGTTATACCTACTGGCTATATAACGTGGTGTGTTGTTGAGTTATATAATATATGTATAGTACATATGTGTATTATATGTAGTATATGTACATATGTGTATAAATAGGTAGAATGTGTTTTCTTGGTTTTCAAAAGCAAGTGGTGATTATTTAGTACTTTTTTTCTTTTTTAAATTTGGTACAAACGTCAGTGGCTTGATGTACTGGGGTAACCATTCGCAAATGCCAAATTTGAGCAACGGCTGTCGCGTTTCGGTTTGGAATGGGCGACCGGGATAAAATTTTTGTGGAATTTAAGTAAATCTGGGTGCTGATATGGATGGGAAAAATATTTTTTAAATTTGTATTAATATTTAATGTTATATCATGATTGTGTGACTTATAATTATTTTTGACTTAATATGTGTAATAAGTAAAGTAACTAAGTATGTGTAATTATTGTAACTGGTTATTCCGTAATAATTATAATTTTAATAAATAAAGAAAAAAAAATATAAAGTACTTAACTACTTAAATTACAAAATGAAAAATTTACTTACCTAAAATTTAGACACATTCCTTAAAATTATCAAGTAAGTAACGTTTTGTTTGTGTTATTGGATTAAAATACGTATAATTATTTATTCTCGATAAATCTGTTTGTAAATTTTCTATGTTCATGAGCTATACAAATAAATTACAAAGTACTGCTGTTATTCCGAGAAACAGTCCAACATTGATCAGTGCAGCCACTAGAAACACATAAATCTGTTATTAAACACAGTTGCATCTATGTTATTCAATACAACACACAATAAACACCTCATTATAGTTGAAAATTCCGATTTACATGTGCCGAAAATGAACGTGATAGGTAAGTTACGATATCACGCGATATATGTGCTTGCTGGTTGGTCGGTCGTGATGGTCGCGTGATAAAACTGGATGCTGATTGGTCGGTACTGAATATGTTGGCGGCATTATCTATTTAGACTGTTTAGATGATAGAAAGGTTAGATAGATCTCTAAATTATATTGTCTATGAAGCTAGTAAAGATTTTACAACGCATCTCTCAATGCGTAATGAAATTCTAACACAAGGAACATCTTCGACTAGTAAAACAGCAGCGAGCCAAGTCTGCTATTTCACTTGCTGAATAATGGCTAATCAACATTACGTTAACACTAGGAAATAAATGGCAAATTTGTTTCTGTGTAAGAAGTACCTTGAGATTTAGGAATTTGGTGAACCCTATATATATGTAGGTATCGTAAAAAAAATCAAAGTATCTATGCTCGATCGATATAAGACGATTCATTTATTTGTGCTTCTTAATTGCTCTAAACCATATGTTAATAAAAATAAATATATTAAATAAAATACATTTATTTCAGGCTTAACCTAAAGTTAATAGTTACCTAAAAATTAAAAAAGTAAGTATGTTTCTTCAGGGTTCAACCTACAAGCATAGCCCATTCCATCCTTATCGGTTCAGTCATTCGAGTTGTAAGACCTAACATTTCTGCTCTTTGTTGCTCGTACATTGTTTTTCTTTTTCTTTATTTGTATTAAGAGTGAACTTTCGTCATCATCATCATCATCCACAGCCCTTGTGATCCCACTTCTGGGTATAGGCGTCCCTTTGTGAACTATTTTACAAAATTTAAATTTGTATCGATGCTGTAGTAAAGTAATAAGTAAAATTCGCCAGTCGAAAATCACATCGCTCCAATAAACTTCCCGAACACGTGTCGAGTAGTATCCACTGAAATAGAATGGGGAAAAAAGACGCGTTGAATAATGTTAATGCAAAGCAAGCGATTGTCGCTGCCGGTTGGACATGTAAAGTCGAACTAGATACCGGGGCTATTTCCAGCGCATCCGACTGCTCCGACAGATACTTGGCTACCGTTAAACTTTCCGTATTTTATTTTCGTAGAAAAAAAATCTCCTCAAACCTTTTGTTTCACAACGCGCGACCGATAAAAAAATTGAAATGCGCCCGAGTTGCCAAGTGGCTATAGATTGTTTCAACTGGATTTATTGTGTGTAATTTGTGTAGTTTCCAGCTGTTCTTCTATTGTCAACGGCGAAAATATCGCGACTGATCGTAAAGATACACTATTATATCGGGCAGAAGACAGAGCCTTTATTATCTGTAACGTACAGTACACAGGTAGCGTCGAGTGTAATTTATTTTGAATTTAGAACGGTATGAATCTGTTTTGTAGTCCGATATTGAATTTAGAACTCGAAGCGCCACAGCTGAGCGCATTCTCAACTTTGAATACAGAACGCGTTATGAACTACACGGTATTGGAATCAAATGGAATGTGATATTAAATAAGGAATGAAACATTGAACCATAAAAATTCAAGAATAGACTTCTTTTGTACTCATGGTTTAATGTTGATACCAAATAGCTGCTGAAATTATGTTTCTTGAGATGTTTGTCATATGTCGTTATGATGGCATACGCTTAATTTTAAATTCGACAATATACATACAGTAACTTAACTAACAAACGCACTGTTTTGAACCACTGAATGTATGTATATAAGAAGCCATGTTGAAATATAATTTAGCTTAAAGAACAATATGCGAAAGAATCCATAGTCCAAAATAAAACTGATAATTGTCCTCGGAAATTAATAATAGAAACTTTGCCTATCGCTCGTAACAGTAGTCAGTCTAGTAACATTTGGCTGAAATTCAAAAGTAAAATTCCCAGCAGTTTGTTTTCAAAATAAAATTCATTGACCTCTTAGTTTGATTCATATTTTGCATCGGTTTAATGCGGGCTGCCATTTTGTCATAACGTAAATAGGGTTTTGTAAATATTAGACGTGTATGTATGTATGTTGTTGGAAACAGGAAAGATGAAGGAATGTACTTGTCTGGTTGAGATTGTGCGTGACCTTAGTGTTATACTCGTAGAAATATAAATAACAACATGGGAAGTAATACCTACTTATTGTAAAACTAGCGGCGCCTCGTGGTATTATCCGCATTGATCAAGCCTAAAAAGTATGTGATTATCAAGAGTTTGTTATCCATATAGGTACGGTTCAGCTGTATATACTTGAAGAAAGAATACAGACTCCCAAACTTTCAGTTTCATGGTATTACCTAGTGTGATGTAAATCTGTCGGCATTGTCGCCAAGCACGTGACAGCCGCTTCTGTTGAAATAGTATTCAAAAGTATGTATTATGCTTTCAAGTTATACATACAACATTTTCCTACTAGTGAAATGCTAAATAAAACACACGAACTCATAAAGCTTGCAATCGTTTAGGAAACGCTTATTAAAAATCCTTTCCGTTTTAAAATTATGTCCAGCTCAACCGTAGTTTCTGCAAAAGACACGTGCTGACAGCGTTTTTAAAATATATTTCAGTTCAGTTTTCACATTAAATTGCGTGTGTTTATTTATCGGATTGAATATCGGACGTGTTTGGATTACTTTTAACGTGGCTACGGTTTTATTGAAGCTGCTAATTATAAACAGACTGGAGATTGAAGATTGGAGCTAATATATCCAGACGTACAAACAAACTATGGCTTGTTAAGTTGCCGAATGAAATACGTAAATAGTACTAATTTGTACACAAAATTATAGTATTAGACTAATCTATACTAATATTATAAAGCTGAAGAGTTTGTTTGTTTGTTTGTTTGAACGCGCTAATCTCAGGAAGTACTGGTGCGAATTGAAAAAAATCTTTTTGTGTTGGATAGACCATTTATCGAGGAAGGCTTTAGCCTATATAACACCACGCTGCAACTAATATGAGCGAAGAAACAATGGAAAATGTAAAAAAACGGGGGAAATTATTCATTTTTTAGGGCTTCCGTTGCGTGTGCTGCGAAAACGGTTCAAGATATCAAAAAAATATGTATGAAAGAATTATTTCTCTTGAAATAATCTAACAAAATGTCTGCAACAATATATGTCTATCTTTTAAGATTAACTCATTAGAACCGTTTTTATGGTAATAACTATTCCATGCGGACGAAGTCGCTGGCACAGCTAGTATTTTATGTATACTATGAATGTTAGTATTAGTACTCGTTATCATAGGAAGAGGATTAAGGCTACGCTCATTTTAATTATAATATTTCTCCTCTCTCTTGAGTCGTATTCCTCATGACTGAGGGTCGCGACCGCAGAATCTACATCGTGATGGGCGCCCAGGTCCTTCTACGAAAGATGCAAGTCCTCGAATATTGTGGTCGTCAAACGTGTCAGTTTCCTCACGATGTTTTCCTTCACCGCTAAGCAAGTGCAAATCCACACAAAACTTGAAAATACAAGTCATTGGTGTAGGGCCGGATTCGAACCAAGGTGCGTCTGAATGAAAAGCAGACACTGGAACCGCTGAGCCACACTCGCTTTATATTTTTCCTACTAGAGAACTATTTCTGGATCATCCATAGTACTTAAAGATCGTTCGAGGTATATAAGTTTAGCGCACATAATATATTTATCCTCATAATTAATATTTATTGGCTCTCGGAGGAAAAATCTCAGACTGAGTCATCAGGTTTATAATTTATTTAATATATCGTAAAATATGACAAGTTTTTTTATAATGAAATATAGTCATTTTGTAGACGTGTTAAGATTTATGATATCCCCGGACGTATCAATTATCATGGATGTCAAAACATGTGTTTGTCTAGATTTACATACTGTTGACAAAATAATTTGTGATGGATCTAGTACATAATGTCTAATTAAATAAAAGGAATAGGCCTAGTAGGTATAATTTTTAATAAAATACTACAAATCATAAAGTACTATTTATTTCACACGAAAACGTATAGTATAAAAAATAATCAAATAGTAAAACTCAATGGGGAGGTTTTTGATTATACCATTTTAATCTATAGTTATCCACAAAACTCCATTTTTAAAATAACAAAGCTGCTTTGATTATAAACCTCTAAGTACATACCTCAAAGTAAATATTTTTTAAAAATTAGTTTCATATTAGCTCCAAAAAATTTGGACTGAAATTACGCGTTGTCATAGCAACAGAGTGTTCGTTGGCATGACGACCATCATCAGCAAATTCCACCATATCTCAGACAAGCGTACAGACATCTTGAAATTGATAGATCTAGCCCACATGTCTCCTAAACACTCAACTATTGGGTCTCCACTATTTGTAGTATCACGTTCAAAGCAAAGACATTTGAATGACATTCTAAATATGAAATGTCAAACGGTTTAAAATATTTATGTTTTATACGCCGTCGAATGTGTATATTTTATTTGGCTATTTGACCCGCTGACTTTGTTATTCTATGTACGAGTTGTTGTAGTTTTTATATTATGTTTAAAAGTACATGTTGCGATTTTAACTACAAGCTTAAAAGACTACTAGTAAAAAATAGCTAAGAAATTGCGTACATTTATTTAGGTATATGAAATCTTTCTGATTTTGAATCAGTATTTTTTGTATCAGATACGTAGATAAGTAACGTTTTATTTGACGTTTTCGTATTAAATAAGTATCGATGAGGTACACTTCAGTTCTTAAAATAAATAACTAAGCATCATTCATAATATTCAATAAAATATAATAAAGTCCTATATTTTTAATAGTAGTTTATGCAACTGTCATATAATGAAGGGTATTAAAACACGAGTGTGAGTTTATGAAACGAGCGCAGCGAGTTTCATAATAGTAACGAGTGTTTTAATACCCGTGTTATATGCAGTTGCATACACTACTTTATCTTCACTAATGTTGTAATTGTAACATTTTTAACTTTTAATTTATTAAATTAAATTCACGTGTACGTGTATTGTCACAGTGATTTTGCCGCCATTAAAATCTAACCAATGAGAGCGCAGCTGCACGCCAATCAGGTTGGTCGCGTTTTATCGATGTTATAATGAGCTATTACGATATCGATGTGGATATTATACCATCATGTGAAATTGCTTAAATTGAGTGTTTTGTTGTCTGCGCTATAACAGTAGTAATTATAAGTCAAGTATTGGAAACATAAGTAGAATGTTAAAACATTAGTGTAGATAAAATTATTTATTTCACTCAGCCACAGGTTTTCCTTTTATAATATCTAAAATTTTGAAATATAATACCGTTGTTTCGTTTACATTTCGAGATTATTGAATTTAGGCACCATTCAGCTTTTGTCATTAATTTAGAACTGTCAGAAACAATCTGGGACAAGGTCTTGGAACAGAATATTCATCTGCGTTTTATATTCTTTTTAATCACGAACACGAACAAGTATTGTATCTTGTCTATTGTGTAGTTTTTTCTATCATTACTATGAATTATTTATCATTAAAGAATAAAAACGTCTATTGTAATGGATTATACAATGAACATAGTATTAAATAGATACATCCATAAATAAAAATAGAAGTTGCATGCCGGAATCCGGGCCTAACTCAACATGTGCTGATTGTAAGCAACTATCGGACTGAGTGGCGTGTTTTGGGAGAGGCCTATGCCCAGAAGCGGTCCAGAAGGCTGATGATAATGAAGACAAACAAGATATATGATCCTTGATTGTTTGCATTAATATTCCACAAGTAAAGTCCAAAAGTTGAATAAATGAATTCGTCAAGTTTTTAATATTGCCGTTTCATGGATCTGTTTTTTTTTTATTGTTAGCTGTAATTGTGAGTTATGGCTTTAATTCAGACATTATGTTTAACGTTATGTGCGTTCCGTGTTAAACGTTGGCTGAGACGATCGCGTCGATAACATTAAAGTTATTTTGTTTATAATACTTGGTTCAATTATACAGCTACTTCATGCGAAATTTTATAGTAGGATTTGGTATACTATCATACAACCTTTTAAGGGTGGCTTTAGTTAGTTAAAATCAAGAAACATTTTGGTTTTGTCAGAGGTCATAGAGTTAAGCTTTGAACTTTTTGTATGGAACAGCTTATTTTTTCGCGAACTTCCAAAAGTCGTAGAACAAAGTGGTCTTCGCATGTAAGATTTTAAATTGATCTCGATTGAATTCATTATACTGTGCAACAATAATAAAAACAATACGATGGAAAACTATATCATACGTCTTCTAATAGTTTATTCCAAATATTCGTATTATAGTCTCAAACTCCCTTTAGGTTTTATGACGGCCAGAAACGATTCTCAATTGTTTTCGTAAGCCTCATATTGGCTTCCATAAACATGCTTTGTTTACATAAACGCTCTATCGGTTTGTGTAAACGTATGTCCGTTCTGATGTACATTTACAATTGCCGTGTTTATAAAATAGACGGCGGGATTCGTGCGACCCCATTCACGATTTTTTTTTCAGTGTCTTAGTGGCGCTAGTTTAATAATACTAATGCTTTTGTTGTACATTTATCCTATTGTTATTACTTATACCTTCTCATATACCTAATATAAATGTTTAGAAAACATTCGTAAAGTTTTTTTTTTCATTGAGGAACACTTTGATTGAAATAAAAAACCATGTATAAGTATACAAATCAAAGGATCCACACGTAAAAATAACGTTTTTAAAACTAAATCTCGAAGGAAATGATGTACCAACTACAAATCATAAATACCCATGGGCGCCAAGAAGATCTAAAATTAACCGATATTTCCACAAAGCGTTAATTTTATAGATAAACAGTCAATAAAAACGGTTCGGCAAAAAGCAGTAGTTTTTCCTCGAACTCGTAAATCTGAAATGAGAGATCAAAGTCCACAATAATTTTAGTTAACAATTAAATTTGGGAATTTACACAGACAAGAATAACAAAAACTACAAAATTAGCAAAAAGTTGTAATAGTCGGGAAGTCTTAAAAGTCATGCAATGTCAAACGTTAAGTACCGACATGTGAAAATATACCTTTATAGATATATTTCATTATTGTACGTAGTTGTAATTCATAACTATTACTGAACCGTTCAACTACTTGAAATCGTGAATCAAATATTGATTTATAAGTGTTGATTTTATATATTGACAACAAATTTACTACGATTTTTACGATGCATTAACAAAACCCAACTGATTTCGCGAGTTAATAAAAAATATCTGTCTCGTGGATTAGTCGGTCAACACTAATTTATTTATATACCTACGTACGGATATGTCTGTCTGGAAAAGTCGAAGACAGGAGATCCCGTGGCCGCAGCCCGACACGTTGGTCCGACCAAATTCGTATGGAGCGCTGCATGACGCTGAGGATAGAGAGAGGTGGCAGAAGATCATCAGAGACAGGCTCATGGATGGTGGTAGTCACGACCCTCAGAAATGTGGAATACGACGGAAGGAGGAGGATGTCTGTCTTTATTACCGTTAATAATTGCCATTAACTACGCACAATTATATTTCTCGCAATTTCATAAACAAATTGTAAGATATTTTTGACGAGAAATACTCGACACAATGTCGTAGCTAAACGGCCTTGAGTCTGTAAGATGTTTGCATCAATTGGCAAATAAATACACGTGACTGAACGATTATCACCTTTAGTACTCTGTGAAATTTAAAAAAACGCGAGTCTTGTTGCAATAGAATAGGATAGATATGAAAATTTCACTATGACATGGGCCTAAAAAAAATACACTCAGTTTTTTAAGCTTCAAGACTCAAGTAAAAATATGTTATTTGTCATCATTACAGTGAGATCTATGTTGTTCCTTTGCTATCATCTATGTATGTGTATAGTGTATACTTAATCAGTATATATTAACAATATGTGTTAATTTAATTTATTTTTGGTATATTGTTATTATATGTATTAGGGTGTATGATTTATATGTATAGCTTATTAAGTAGGTTTGTAGTATGTATTTTTAATCTAATCTTTTCTTCTTTTTATTGTATACCACGTCCTCTGTTATCTCTTATTTATTCCTTTCCATCCAATGGTTGCCTGGAAGAGATTGCTTTTAGCAATAAGGCCGCCACTTGTGGCACTAGTATAAGTATTATTATTTTCTTCTTTCTTTGTAATTATTATCGTGTGTTGCAATAAAGAATTTTCTATCTATCTATCTATTATTTTTTTTTTGAATAATATATGTACATAATATGTACATTTAGCTAGTAGATGCAGCTAAGAGCACTGATAGTAGTTGCTTGCATTCATTTGCATTGTTTTTCTTAGTTTCCGAACTGAATTATATCTGAGGTTTTATTTCAGTCATACCTAAAATCACTTACCAGCCAGCAGGTGTAGATTATTAGTTTTTTTTATTTAATTTTATAGTACTTTTAATATCACTTAAACTATTTCAAAAGCCATCAAGGCTATTCTGAATTAACATCACAAAATATTTCAGAACCAAAGACCGCGCGTTTACACGAAAAGAAAAGATGGATTCAATGTATCTCCATTTTCGTACAAATTTTATTCAGTTTTTTACTTTGTGTTCTTTCAACGCTGTCACCAGACTAGGTGCTGAGCCATAAATGCTTTCACACCTTTTAGGTTTCAATGGTAGACTGTTTTAGTAAATATATTCTTTATTCTTCTGCGCGGCTAACACGCTTTTTACACGGTTCTAGATTATGCACAAATAAAACGAGTCCAATCGCGTTTGTTGTGTGTTTTATTTATGTTTCTAAAAAGTGCGGGTCGCTTAGCAAGGAAAGAGTAGTAACTGAGCTCTGTGTTTTGTTTTAACTATCATCATAATAATATAATGGCTTTGTATTTTGAAACTGTAACTTCTTGCTGATCAGTGTGTAAGAATTGTGCTGATCTTTGGCACTTGCTCTAATGAAATTCCTTTACTAAATAACACTGACTGACTTAAATTAAGTAAATACTAATCTTATAACATTTCGTGTATGGGCAATACCGCCAACACAGGGATGCCACTAGTAAAAATGTAGATAGATCTAGACACTAATGGCGCCCCTTAACTTTACGTACCGTTGCCACCTGCAGGTAGCTATTTATGTACAAGTAGATACGAAGTTATTCTAATCGTTCTGCCGTCTTCGCGTCTTTCAGAAAAATCCCAAGAACTCTCAGCACACTGCTGCAGAGGGCATTTCCTTCGACTAATTGGACCCTAGGACATACCAACCAGTCTAGCGTTAGTTTATAGACCCTACAATACAATAGTTCACAATAAATACTAAAAGAAATTACGCACAAAATTCAAAAAAACGATCGGCAGGTATGTCCAAGATCTTACATTCGATTGCCGCAATTGAAATTGTAAAATTGCAGGGGAATTCAATTGTTTACATTTCAATTGCGTATTTTTGCTGTCGCGGTTTTTAATTAATTAAAAGTGGAAGTCTGGAGTGATGTGAAAATATGTTTTTGTCTCTTGCAAAAACAATTTTAACGAAGAATAGTGATAGTGAAAACACGTAAGTTTTGGTTATGTCATAGCTAACGTCAGTGTGAAAAATCTTTTGAATTTTGGTTTAACTAGGATGGTATGTAATCATTGTTTTCAAAATATTTTTTCTTGCGTATACATGTCTAAAAATTATAACAATGTGTGGACAAATTTGTGAAATGTCTCACATAATAATAATAATAATAATAAATAATAAATATTCCGGGACATTGCACACAGCGCCATCTAGCCCCACACTAAGCAAACGCTTGTGTCGTGAGTACTAGATAACGGATATAATACTTATATACTTTTCTTTTGTAAATACATACTTATTATACATACAAACGACATAATAGAAGAAAGGTTTCTGGAGCAGTAAATATCAATGAATAACCTCCCATTAGGTTATTTATTTCTTAGTAAAACGCGAGTAAACAGATGATTATCTGTTTACTTTTATGTCAAAAAGATCTTTACCAATGAACACCTCTCCTGTTTCATATTCAAGAAAATTATACTCTGAAGTAAGATTTTTCCCAACTCGTTCCCGCTTATCATATCCAAGCAAAAACTTGTAGGTATTTTTTTTTCTTCTCAATGAATAATTGCATGTTATTTTTAGTCAACTATCATAGATTAAGGTTAAAAGATAGAGTAAGCAACAAAAAAATAAGAGAAACAACAAAATCTAGAGACATAGTAAAAGAAGTTCTCAGGCTAAAATGGCGTTGGGCAGGCCATGTGCAAAGAATGGACAAAAATAGATGGGCTTACATAACAACAAACTGGGTGCCTCGAGAAGCCAAAAGAAGAAGAGGAAGACCGCTACAGAGGTGGAACACGGACATCCTGCAGGTGGCAGGAGCGCTCTGGTCAAGAGCTGCTTCGTTGAGACAAACATGGAGAAAAATGGAGGAGGCTTTTACCGCACTAGGCGGTCCCTATACTTAACGCAATAATAATAATGAAAAAACACTAATATAAGATAATATTACTAACATTAATTACATACATTCAAAAACCCTGTTGAATTTTTTAAGTAAGGGAAAATAAAAGCTTTTATATTATATTTATATATATCATAGATTAGTTCTTTAGTTATACTCGTATATGAGAGGGACCGGTTGTCGACTGTTTAATTTACATAATCTACAATCAAGATGCAAACATACGCATAGGGAATAGTGTCGATATAATGGGAACACAGAGAATGAACTTGTGATAATATGGGCATAGTTTTGACTTTCGTAAGACAAATAAGACATAATTAAGTTTTATCGGAATTTTTTCGGGCTATAAGTTTTCCTTTTCGCCATCAAAATATTATAAATGTCACATCTTTTGACATTCATGTTATTTTTCTCCCAGGACCCCAACAATCCAGGGGTGTTCAAATTCAAATAAGTAAACAGATCAAGTATGCTACATCTTAGACTACAGCAGTTTTTGACTTCAGGCGGGATTTAGTTAAGCAAAAGCCAATCAATTAATTACCTATGCTTGTAAAATCTCTAAGTTTTATGTGTTACAAATCCTCATAATACACATTTTTTTATCAAGTTTTATCTAAGGCATTAAACTCCAAACACCGTTTACCAGAATACTGACCGTCGGCTACATTGTGAGTCATTTGTGTACCATTAGGTAATTATATCAAAGCGCACCCCAGCTGATGCAAAACCAGGATTGAGATAACATCAAATTAAGCATCCTCTTATTTTGCACTCGTTTTATTTCTCAGTACTTTAGCGCGCAATTTTATGCTAAATGATTCTAATAATTGCTGGAAGACTAGACGTTATTAAAGGCGGTACCTTTTCCCGCTAACTGGTAAAAGCTTGTTGTGATATTTGCGTAGATGGAGGCTGTGATTAAAATGTGATCGTTTCTATTTTTGTTCATGAGTTAGTATCTTAAATATAATAAAATATTAATCATCTTTATATGTTACAGTTTAGGAAGCTTTTTATCAAATATACAGTTACATGCAAGTAGCTACAGTGAAATTTGGATAAGTAGGAAACTACTACAATAGGAACATATACTGTGGTCCCAACACTTTTACTTCCATATTATAGTAATCAAAAACAATTGATCATCATCACCTACTGTTAACCCACAACTGGGTTTTAAATTCTATATCGGATTTTTGTATCTGTTTATATGCATCGTATTACTTGAACGGAAATCTAGTTACCTACATTATTCTCTTACAACGGACGTATTCCACTACTACATGATTTGCAACATTCGTTTCAGTATTTAAAGGTTCTGTATGTTCCTGAAAGAATATACGGAACCTGCTAAATCCCACATATGAAATAGTAGAGCCTAAAGTAACTTTGTACTGGTAACAAAGCTCGGTAACGAAACATTTCAATAAACATTCCTGTACTTACGACCCCGGAGTGTGGAGGCTTCACACAGTGGTCGGTAGCGCTTTGTAGTTCGTTTGGACGTATTTTAGACATACCGGACTATTGGTAGTAATGCTTCTGTGTGCCAGAGATGTATTCAGAAAGTTCGGTAAGAGTATTCTGAAACAGAGGTTCCATAATTATAATGAATGTATCTGCATGGCTGCAAAAGGGTTTGACACAATGGCATACTAAGAGAGAGAGGTTTATGCCTAGTAGTCGAACGAAACTGCCTTTGGATGATGTTGTTGAATGATTCAGTTCAATTTTTTCAAAAGCACAAGCTTCTGATGTAGTGACCTACTTATGATTTTTCGGACGAAAAGTTAGGTTTATATTGTTTTTATTGAAATAGTAGGTAATTGATTCCAGGATATCATCACATCTAGATTTGATTTGCTTGCAAACTCTCCTGTTAACCCTGTGTATAGATATGTTACTTTTTGCTCGGAACGTCTTAAAAAACTCCCACAAAGCAAGTACCTATTTCTTTACATCACGAGTGAAGCTATAGCTGATTAATTACACATGTTTATTACATACTATCCGAGCTCCGTGACTGGCTTGTATTTTTTTAACCCAAAAATCTCAGCAAACCAATCTGGACTTTAAACCCCGAATAATACGGTTGAGAATCGTATTTTTCTCCGATTCCTATAAACCCGAACATGAAAGAAAATGTTTTTAATTACCACTGGCGCTTTTTGATATGGGGGACGATAAAAAACGTATCGTGTCAGCTTTTTTTTCTTTTTACGTACCCCTGCTTTGGTTACGGTGTTCGTAATTGTTTTATTTATTACCTTAATTATGTTTATTGGGGTAATGGGCAACATTGTTTTAGGCGCAAGTGGCCTTTATTTTTTGTGAGCTCGTAATTGTTAATTTGAGCTTTACGCTGTTGAGTGTTTTAACATATATTACTATTATATGTAGTATTTTTATAACATACTGTCATAGTCATATTTTGTACCAGTTTTTTTACCTTATTCATGATTTATACAAGAATATACATATACATATACTATCTGCCTAAGATATTTTCTATAAATTCACAGAATAATCTCTCGCAACCCGTTCAGTAGTCGTTATAAATAAAATTTAAACCTGTCTTGTAACTGACCTACAATTTACTAATCTACGTTCAAATCCCTCGGTTGTAAATACCATTATTTGTATCATTAGCGTCTTAAATTAATTGCACTCTGTTCGCCAATGAGTGCTTTAATCCCTATTATTTGTAACATATTCATATGTAAAATAAAAATGTCTGTTTCATCGTAATGACCCGAGGTGAAAAGACGCGTATTTATGGTGTACCTAAATACCTTGGTTTGTGGGACGAAGTCAGGGAGATTGGTGGGGTATACAGGTAAATGATTACTATAAGTAAATGTAATTTGGTATATGTACTATGTACTTATATTTAAAAAAAAACTTTATATGACGTAATCTTAATAGTCACAGAATGTATTGGAATTTAAGTTAAAGGAACTTAAAATTGAAGATGTGTTGGTGTGCTAGATAGTTTGAGGAATTATGTACAATATATATTATGTTGTATAAAAGCATCGAACCTTTTTTTTTACATTTTGTCACAGTAATCATGTCAAGGAAAGTAAAAGAATAGTAAATATATTTTCCCCCTTTAGGCCCCGTCCTGGCTCCGTCCATGTATACAACTGTTTCCTATATATTTGTCTGTCTGTCCGCAGCCGATTTATTCACAGAACACGGGAACAGGCGATAACTGTTCAAAGGAATATTTATTTTATTTCAGTTTAAACAATAGGCAATTCTGTCACGGATTTATTTTCGTCAGTTTTTTTTTCGCCGAAGTTTTATAGGCCATAAGACCCTGGAATATTTGTAGCGTAGGTTCAGTTGTAAAAAGGTACACTTAAAATTCTTCTTGGCACAGAAAAAAATGAATAAAAGTGTGCGGTTTTATAGCATCCGTTCATAATTTTATTGTGTGTCAATTTTGTGCACAATAGTGATGTAATTCACTAGGGAAAATAGTTGTGTTTATGTTTTTGATGCCTATATTTACGAAATGAATAATCAATCTACATAACACTTATGTACCTACTGCATTATATAATGACTATAAGTAGCAATTACAATAATGGAACCGACTTCTCTCACCGCCAATCAAACCATTGCCATTGGCACACGAGTTTGTAAGTTCTGACAATATCACAATAAACCAACGGATTCAATTAATAACCTCCTATTTGAAAAGAAGTGATTAAAAAACATTATTTACAATAATAAAATATAAAAACAAGGGAAGAAAAACTAAACATACTACTTCTAACTACTACAAAAAAGGGGCACTTAGAAAATCTTTAGAAAAGCCTAAAGATAATCTAAGTGCTCCAGCCCACTACCAGAGGGCATCGTGCCGAGAATAAAAGAAAAGAAGTTCACATAAAACTTCATATAAACTACATACGACAACGCTTTTTACCATTTCAACCATCCAAAATTCACTTTCACCCGTGACCTACTTTCAATACATATTCCATATCATCATTATTACCCTGGGGGTGAAAATAGCCCGCTCCGCTATCACCTTTCAGTGGCACCCTTGTACCTATCGCTATCAGATTCATATAAATCAACGATTAAAGGAAGGACCGCTTCCTGAAACTGGTGTGTGGCTCACAGAATATTGGGGCACAGAAGTACAAGTCAAAATAATAAATGGGACCAATTTGCCGTGATTCGGGTTGTCCACTACCACAAAGTTTGTCTGGTCCAGGTGCAGTAAAACTAGGAATTTACTATCTCAAAACCCAATCTTTCGCTCAACTGCTCTTTTTATTAAACACGATATGTGTGTGTCTCATGGCCGAATCGCAAACTGGAATACAGAAGTCTTAATAAAGTATTGCTTGGATGAATAACTAGCTAAGATTTGTTACCGTCTACCTACTACAGTAACTTCTAAAATAAATAAATAAACCTTTATTACTGGTTAACTATATGTGTTCTTAACTAAAACTATTCTTTTAACACTGTTTTATGCTCTTCAGCTTGTCTTACGACATAGGCCTCCTCCAAAGCGTTCCATTTCATTCTCTATCAGAAAAATAACAGTAACTTCTACTGACTGCTAAAAATAGAAATGCAATTTTAATGTGATAGCATCATCATCATCATCTTCTTCTTCAGTCCATGTTGACCCACTGGTTACTCCTTTAGGTTCCACACATGTCTATTTTGTCTTTTTATATAAAATCAAAACGAAACTTTTCTCTCTGTACATTATTATTCTGTTCAGGGTGCCATTGGAATTTGGCTCCATTAATGACGTCATAAACCACATTCTGCTAATATATTTACTTAGCTCAGGAAGTCCGGTGCGTGGGAGTGTTCTACAGATACCGCTATTTATTGCTGGAGATTTATTAATTAGGCATGTTAAAAGATGGGAAATCCCACTCATATTATAAGAGCTAGTGTTTGTGTGTGTTCGTGTGTGGGTGTATATATTTGTTACTTCTTCAAGCTTGAACGACTTAACCGATTTGGATGAAATTTGCTATGGGGATAGATTGGACTCTGGGTAAACACATAGGCTTTTCATCTAGAATTAACGTTACCATAGTCACGGGCCGTTGCTTGTTTATTACGACTATGGTTATGGATTGTATTTATACATAAACATAAATTTAAACACTCATTTAATCGTCCAGTTCATAGTATTTAGATCAATCCTTACCCTGCCCTATATGACTATGTGTGTGACTAAATACACCATCCTCCATAATTACCAATTATAATGAAGCTGAAATTAGCGCCCCGCCTCAATCAGCGCGGCATCAAGTATTGATGTATCAAATTAGCCGCTCATAAATCATGTTAGTCGCTAATCTGCCGTTACAGCACTGACGTACGGTAATCTAGGGGTAATTAACTAGCTACTGTTGAGATGGAGCGATGGTCCACGCGGACAGGTAGTGGATGGGTGACCAGAAGTTGCCTGAAAGAGGTTTTTTCTAAGGGCGCATTTTAGAAGTTTTTTTCTTGTGTTTAGTATTATTTATGGTTTTTTTTCTTTTATTTCACGCGTTCGGTCTGGTATGAGTGACAAAAATTGCCTGGAAGTTATTGATTTCAGCTATAGCAAAAGGCACTGTAGCACTGGTAAAGGTGTATTTTTTTTGGGTATTATGTGATTGATTCGTAAATAGGTGACCAACAGTTGACTGAAAGAGATTGCTTTCAGCGATTAAAGCACAATGTGTACCACTAATTATTATGTATATGTTACGGCTAATACCCGAAGTGCGGCTACACCTAGTTTTAGCCGGTTAGAACTAGGTGTAGCCACTTACTCTTGGTTAAACCTAGTACGAGCCGATTGTTTTCGGGTAAAACTAGGTCTCAAGTCCTGTTGTAGTGCAAGTGTTGGACTCGAAGTCACTTGTCTGTGACAGAAGGTAGATTAGGTTCTACCACGCACATGCGACGACGAGCGAAGCGAGGAGGAGCCAACTTCTTTCAAAACATGTCTCGATTCGGGGTTTAACCAAGACTAAGTGGCTACACCTAGTTCTAACCGGCTAAAACTAGGTGTAGCCGCACTTCGGGTATTAGCCGTAACATATATATATATATTAGTTCAGTTTTCACATTCCTGTCTTTTTGTCTTCAGAAAACGTCGCTTCTGTTTACATTCTGAAAACACTTTGTAAACAAATGATACAATATCTTCCATTTTATATTGTGACCACTGTAACATTGACCGCAGAGTTTACTGTGTTCAGTGCAGACTGGTCAATTCGTAGAGATTTATGAAAATAAAAATACATCCATATATTATTCAGTGCCGTGCCAAATTGGTGTTGTTTATGTGCTTTCGACGAGAGATTTAACCATTTAGTGTGGCGTGAATTATTATATTCTCATTGCTGCCAATCACACTGGTTATACTGTATGCTCTAGAATCTAGGTTATACTATGTATGTTGGGCGTACGTGTGAAGGATTAAATATGATAAATTCATTTGTCAAAGATAAACTGTTAGGAATAGACGCAAAGGCTTTAAGTTGTTCATATAATACATATAAATTAAGTTTAATTCGTAGTACCTTCGCATACTAGGCATAGGATAGGCTGCAGCAATGCTTACTATCAGGCAGGCTGTAGTCAAAAGTAAACTTATCCCACGTAAAATTAAATAATAATAATTGGTTTTAAACTTGATTTAAAAATCACTTAGAAACATTATTTAAAAAATACTATAGTACAATTTTTAAACGAGAGTGGCCATATACTTTATCTGGAGTGTACAAACAACTTAACTTTATTAAATGATAAATTGAATAGTTATGACATCTTACATAAAATACTACACAAACTAACTAATTATTTTACCTTTTAACACGTGTTGTTAACTGACCAAGCAAAATCGAAGCTATTATCTCTAAAATCCATCAAATCCGTTCATGGCCTTGAAATCAATGAAATCCGCATCAAATCGTGAATTACATATGAATATATCTATAGAGGAGTTAACACGCTTCCCTGACGTGATTTTCGTTGCCTACTTATAATATACGAGATGGTTTGCGTCGCTCTGACGTTGTATTAGTTTTTACTACAACCACTATACAATGTAGGTATGATAGAATAGTGCTAAGAGAACTTTTGTGTGTAGGTACATTGTTATGTATAGGTATAGATCTAACTGAAGACTCGAAGAGAACGCTTATTTTATTTGTTTGTTTGTAAGTAGCGGAAATTAGAACCCAAATTGTAAGTACTGTTAATTTATCGTGTATATTTTGTTTCTGTGTTTTCTAATTTTAATGAATTGTTAATGTACCCACAAATTAACATATATTTTCTACTTCAATATTGTATAATATAAACGTTATGAGTTTTTATATTTCGCCTTCACTACATTATGGCCTTCAAACATATAATCCAATATAAAGATGGCATCCAATAATGATGATGATGATGATGATATACCACAGTAATACAAATAGTTCTTCATACGTGGCAGTGACGCCACGCGAGGCATATATGTTTATCTCATCAATTCATATTGTTTTGTTTTATTTAATTTTTTCTTCCGCTGTGATTTGCCTATAGGATGAATATGGTTATTTTTTGTATTTTGATTAAGGTTTTTAAAAAATGGTCGTATGTTTTGATTAAAAAAAATTGAAATATCTTAAGTGTATTTACCGGTATTATAAAACCTCTCCAAATCAAATATTCTTGTACGAAGGTACGTACGAGTATTTAATATGAACGTTTAATGTTAGGTAGTTTGTAAGTGATGTTAATATAAACGTAACAGTAAAAGTAACGTTGTAACTTAAAAATTTAAAAAGTAATACAATTTACCTTAAACCAATTTCCCATCGTCACAAATCATTCGCCGTGCCTCTCGACAGGCGTAGCACACGTTTATTACCTAACTCTATGTTTATTGCCTGTATTCTCCGCTACAAATACTCCCAGAATACTGAATCGTTGAAGTGCTGTGTAAAATCTAACCACCCGTGCAAAGGACCGACGTTGTATTCAATTATTTTAACAGAAATGTTAAAGAACGAAATCATTGTTAAAATTATTATTGGGCTAGTGGAGTCATGTCTTTTGTCAGTTGTACTCACTCGTAGTAACATGGTGTTAGTAACTAAATAAACAAAATTTTAACACTTTCTCATGACAATTTGTTAGAAAATATCTATGACATAAATTATATTTTTTACACAGCGTTGAACTAGCAACTTTTTTTTATTTACTTTAAATGGTCACGGTAAAAAATAATTTTAATGACACTCTTTCTATTACAAAGGAACTTAGATTTACAGTTTAGTAGTTCCCTGTGATAATATTATTTCTACATACCTTATTACTCGCAAATTGCGATCGAATACATATATACCAGAACTTATACTTCGTCATATTCTATAAGAGAACACGGATATAGAATTGTGCTGGAAATGCAACGCTTCGACGACGCACATAATGGATTTCTATTTATACTGTCCCTAAAAGACGGCCACGTAACTAATGTAGTTCTTAAAATACATGCGTGTTAAATAAACTATTTTGTTTTAACAACTGACTGGTGATTTGGAAAACTAGATTTTTTCAAAGAAAATTATGTGGTCATTATCCACCAATCATATGATATAAAAATCACATAATAATGTCTTAGTATTATTTCTTGATATTGATATACCTACAACGACATTAATTATCAATGTCGTTGTATACCTACTCATAAATAAGGATTAACTTTTTATAATCTGATATCTATTCTAACGTACGGAATGATAGTTCGGTAGAATCTGGAGGTCTTACAATACTCATCACAATATCCTGCCAAATTAGCTGGCCAGTCAAACTTGTAATGTAGACAAAATCAGTCGAATTTGATAACCTCCTTTTTTGAAATCGGTTTAATATAGCAGGATCTGGACATATATCAGTAGTTACACTTTATAATATGGATGGTTTGCACTTGACCATAATTCGCCTGATAGTAAGTGATCATTACGAGTTACTCTTACGTTACAAAGTTCACGGTTTCCATAAATATCTTTTACTTACTACGTTTTCAAGTGCCCGCCTGGCGCCATAGATGAAATAAACCCGTGCAGAAGGACCATCATAATGCTAGCAGGTTTATTTTTACAAAGCTCATTATAGAACTGAGCGGTCAAAATGTCTGAGTATGTGTGTCAAGTGTTCCTGTTCGGTTATTGTGTGTTCGCTTTTTGTGTGTGTGTGTTGGCATTTGTATCTGGCCTGGTTCTTGTGATTTGGAAGGTTAGTAAATCTGTCGGTTGACGGTAGGGTTCAATATATTTTCTAGGGCCCGTCTAGCTAACTGCCCTCAAAGAAGAAACCGGTACACACTCTACTTGAAGACTGACAACGGGTGTTTTATAGGAACAGGTCTAATCAAGTATGCGTCATCTTTGACCATGTTTCGCTTATGACGGACTACGTTTTTTTTTTAAATTCGTGTTGTAATTTTGATTCTATGCACAAAAACATTAAATAAAAATCACATTACCTAATAGTCGGATGAATACCTAGTACATTGAATTAAAATTAAATTTTCATCTCTCCACCATGTACTCAACAAAGCAATATTGTTACTAATACCACGCGAGCAAAGCAAGAGTTTTCACGCGGCAAGCTCGGAAAACAAATGATCCACCAGAACCACAACACAAAACGTTCACACGTTTGAAGTGGTTTACTTACAATTGTTTACCGCCGTACATTCGTTACGGCTGTCATTCATTGGAGCTATTTTAGCGACGACTCTGCTCTAATTAATGGGAGAATAAAAGAAAAGCCGCGATTCTTTGGAAATCCTATTTTTGTGTTTGAAATGAACTCTGCAGCTGTTAATTTTAAATAACTTGTAACAAATACATTTGAACCGGTAAAATAAAAATGTCAAACCACTGACCAAGGAGTTATTAATTTTAAAAACTAAGTGACAAAGACAAAACGGTTGCTTAGCTAAAAAAATATATAAGCATATATCTTTATATATCAGCCAGCGGTTGAAGTATACATGTTTAGTAACCTTTTAACTCGTCCGATCTGTGCAGAAATTAATTAGAAATATCCCGTCAAATGCTGTAGTTATTTACTTACTGTTTTATACTAATGTTATAATTTTCATTTGTTACAGGTATGTACGAAAGTAAGAGTACTATAAGACCTTAGACAAGAGCAGATCAATCTCTTAATCACGCCATTAGAAATATCAAGCGACGTGATGGTGAAAAAAAAAAATTAAACCTCTCTCTCTTTGAGTCGTACTTCCTCATGACTGAGGGTCGGGACTCCCCCGCAGAATTAATTCGTTAGGGGAGTTCTCTTGGGCAGACACAACGTGGTGGGCGTCCAGGTCCTTCCACGGAAGACACATGTCCTCGGATACACTAGGGACACCTATTAAATCATATGAAAAGGTATCGAACCTTTTTCAGCATAAACCTTTTTCCACCTAACACATGAAGGAAAATTGCCCAATAAGGTCACGAATCACCTTGACATATAGCACGGTTCGTTAGGCGGTGTTGCCAGACGTAAACAATATCATCATCATTTGGTGGGTAGTAATATAAAGCAGGCCGTTTCAGGGCACGGTAATGGGGTGGCCATTTCACAATGTGACGGTATTTAGGTCACTGGCTCACACTATGGCGTGAGGTGTAGGAGGCTTATGAGGTGTAGAGAAAGGTGTTTAAATGATTAGGTAAAGATGTAAAATGTAAATAAATAGCTGGAAAGCTTGTCATTTACCATAGTAAAGACAATTAGTAAAATTATGTTTGAAATCGTATTCCGATACAATGAATATTTTTTGCCATTACATTGTTTTTTTTATTAAATAGTTAGTTTTATAAAAAAACACGAGAAAACTAATTCTAAAGCAACAAGGTTACACATTCAATACTTACTGTTTAGCTATTTTCTTTCACAAAAGTCTAAGAGATTATCTAAGTCTATAAATGTTAGCCAAAGCAAAAATCAAACCCAAATCAACATTATCCTAACAGAAACATTACCTATTCACGCCTTTTCAAACCTAGCTTCAACACTTCGACCTCACAATATCAAAGAGCCTTCGACCTTCCTCCCAGAGGGCGCTGCCTCCTACATAAAGTTCTGACTTACATAAGTGACGCTTCTATTCACCTTCGTGTTAGCCTTAGGGGGTAATGCGACAGTAATTATTAAGACGGTGTGTTAACTCTGTCTTCTCAAAGGTTGACTGGAGTCATTGTTGAGGTAGGTCGGATCTGTTATGGTGCGTTGGTTCAGAACCTAAGAGAAAGAATAAAAGCTCAAATAAATGTAATGAATAACATGAATAAATAGGTACGTATACTAGTCTAGTCTTATGAAATGCGTGAATCATTGAAAATTTTAGTTTCTACGATATGTTTAGAAAACATTTTTTCTTCACACATATTCTGTGTAAACACACCACTATGCAGTAGTCCTCATTTATTGCATTTCACTTAAGATATTTTTGGTCTGAAAAGTCCATATTAATTTTACCTGACTACAGTAAAATGAGTTTTAAATTTCATTCAAGCAAGAAGCTAACTTAAAGTTTTGAATGCAAAATAGTGTGTAACTTTACAATTTAGCTTACCATAAAAGTGCGAAAATGCATTTTTACTTCTTTCCTGTCCGAATTTTACCTTTTATGCCTCGTGTAATTATGCTAATAAGCTCTCATGTTACCGCTTTTTGAATATTTTTTTGGAGTAAAGGTACAACCAGTTTAGGCAGTTTTGTCTATTAAAAAGTTTTCAAGAAATTTCCCCCGATTTTCGTTCTACATTATTTGATCAACTTAAATTAAGTTAACCTATTTTACACAAAGTCAATTTTCCCCTAATTTTTTGTGCACCATAACTCCTATAATATAGCCTCCTAAATCTGCTAAATTTCATTATTTCGCGAAGGATTTTAATTAAAAACATTGGCCCGCTAAGGTTTATATCGGAGTTTCATCCCGGGGCAGAAATTAATGTTAATAAACAAAACAGTTGCGCGAAACTGTTTCACGGTTCCATTCGACTTTTGTAAACAAGTCCGCGGGGGCTTAAACACGTTTTAATCTATTTTGTTTTTAATATGACCACAACAAAAGGACATACAATATTTACGGACTTTAGCGAAAAGTTCGCTCTTCACCGCTTTAAGTACAAATAAGTACGAAAAACTTATTATATATATAAAACTTGGCATAAAATAATAAGTTCATTTGGTATGTTTCTATTATAGACTTCACTAGTTGACTTCATGATTATCATCATCATTAACCTATTTGTTACTAAGTTTACATCAAATACGACCATAAGTAACAACAACCGAACGAAATCTACAATCGCGCGCCACAATTCCTTATTGGGCCGCAAACCGAGCGTATCGGCTCGGCAAATCATTTTTCAAGTCAAATCCTATGTTAATGTTGTAATAAATTATATTCCCACCGATTGTACGAAGCTTGGTCTGACATCGGCTTTATTTTGTATAGCACTTCCTTTGTTCAACATCGGGCAGACACGCGATCTTCGTATTAAGTAATGTGTCAATAACTTAGAATAGAATTGTGGTGTAAGAGATGGGAGACGTTTTGACTTTAGTGGGTTGAATGATTGGTTAACACGAATGTGTTAAATCATTTAGATTTTCTCTATGGACTTATAGATATACCAGTATTAGGAAAAAATAGTCTGAGCTTAGTTTACAGACATGCCTGTGATGTAAGGCCTCTTTATTCATATGGATCTTTTGACAGTCAGACAGTTTGACCTTGATGGTCAAACAATTGTTATAAATTTTAGTTGTTTATGAGTGATACTGTACTACAATATGCGACTATGCGGCTACCATACAAGTTTACAAAAAAATGTACAAAAACGAACGAAGTTGGTTATTGTTTTCCATTGTGAATCATCGTGCTATCTCCGTCCCACTTTTGCGGTGACCGTGGACAATAAATATGGCGAACCAAAAAGTATGCTGCCTCCTGCACTATCAAGATGGTTTTTACCTAGCTATCGTGAGTTCAAAAAGCTTTTTGTTGCACCCATTTGCGTTTCAGCGTACGATAGTTTTTGTATGCCATTTGTCTTGGGCTGATTAAGCTGAGATTCTTTACTACGATATTCATAGTCATTCTACTTTTTGTACCGTATTGTTTTGCGTATTTGCGGCGGTTTTGTTTTTATTTGATGATCACGGAATATTGACAAAGATTGCTATCGTATTTTTCAGAAAACAAGATGTTAAAACCACGATTATTGCAATAGGCACAAGAAGAAGAGGTTGTGTATACAAAGAAGTTGGTATACAATTTTATTTTTTTATAATGAAAAGTTACCTATCTATAATAGTTTCTCACTGTGAGCTATTATGTACTATTTATTTGTATATAACATCGAATCAAATTCTTCAAACAGTTATTTAGATTTAAACAATTTACTACCTATAGTCGTAGTCAAAAATAGTCCACAGCGCATTCCGAACCCGCAATCAAAGATCAAAAGCTACCGAACTCGAACTACCAACCAGCACAGAGTATTTCAATAGTACAATAAAGATCCAGAAACGAACAGAACCTAAGTTCTTTTTGAAGTGCATTCGCACAAGTGGTAGATAAACGGTTTACGACCTCTGAGAATAGGTACAGCTCGCGTTTGTGGCTTTCGAATGTGCGCTGTTAAATCTCGATGCCCTATTTTTGAGTGTAGGCATTTGTTTTTCAATTATTTATTTTTTATTTGTTTGTGGAGTTTACTGTCATCATGGTTTGAGGTTATCGCAATTGTTTCGTATTTGTGTTCGTAAATAGCTTAAAAATAAGAGACATGAAGTGAAAGTTAAAAAGGTTGTCCAATTTTTGAAGCGAAATCGACTTAGTTTTCTCTGACTCTATATACTTTAACGTAACACATACATGTATTACTTAATTTATAGCTTCCCATAAAGTTTCATGTAGCAAAATAGCATTTATACTCGTTGCTAATGAAAAAAGATTGGGATTAAATTTCTTGTGATAATTAATTACAGGTCGTTTTATCATTTGACTGTAAAAAACTTCACCACCTATATTTGTTCTAATCTAAAATGAAAAATCTCATCCAAAATATTCAACCTCATAACAAATGTTCTCGCAAACAAAGTAACAAAAGACATTCAACAATTATCTACGTCTCTTAAAACACTTCGCATTCTTGACCAATCCCTAACACTAATTTGAATACATACATAACGGCATGGTCATAATTTCAAATCAGTTCATGTCCAAAGAGCGCCAAATCATGCGTGGAATAGCTCTATTCTACAGGGCTATATGTAACTAAGTTAAAAAGGCTATAGGAAACTACTATTAACTTTGTCTTGGGTAAAAAAACATGAAATATATGACGCGAGTGAAAACCGTTTCGTTAACATATTGATTAAATGTCTCACGAAAGTTTTAATATTAAAATAAAATATTTGTATTTCAATAAGTAATAAATAAATTAACACAAAGTATATGGTGGTCAAGGTACACTAATACAATAAGGTGATGCGTTACAGAAAGTGTGGACGTGTTTTTCTTCCAGAATCTTGATAAATCCCATCATAAAAGTTCTCTACGCTCGAGTTATATTTTTTTCTAATCGTGTCCAATAACCCTGTATATAATGTATTTATGACATACTAAAGTGTCAAATGGGCTTGTAATAACCTACATATCGACAGCCAATGTCATCGGTTACGTCTACTTGCGTAATGCGCGCGCGCACGGTGCTTGTACTGTTTGTGGAGGTGATTGATGATTGGTGCATTGATTGTCGTTTTTTATACAGGAAATATGTACAGAAAATTGGAAATATTTTTATTTATCGAATGACAAACATAATATTCAAAAGAATTACCATTTTATAAAAAGCTTACAACTGATCACAACTCATCTATGTACATTTATGCTATGATAGACTAGAAGACAGTTCACTCGCGTAAAATATTTTATTGTTTATCAAAGGAATCATTTGACAAATCGCTATTTCGCTACGAAACAAATGCACTCCCAAGTCCCAACATGTCATTATAACGTCATACTTGTCAGTTTTCTTGTCACGTCACAGAATGACATGCATTACGTCAACGCACGTCATGTTACGTATGCCACTAGACTAGGTCTTGCATGCGATTATGCTCATTTCTCCGGAACCGGCGATGCTACTTTCACTGATCACGATTTTGCTGATATGTGATTGCTGGATGTGACTGTGAAATTGTATAAACTTTTTTAAGTGCTTTGTTTGATTAATTTTATTTTAATAGAGCTTTATACAACATAAATAAAATTAGGTAATGTAATAGTACTTTTTAATAATTCCTACTACTAAGTACTATTTTCTAAGTCCTACTTTTTGACCGCAGGGAGCACCGTACGGCGTACAAGAAGAGAGGCCTATGCTCAGCAGGCGATAACAGGCTGATGATGTTGAAAGTAGTAGTAATTATGCGCAATTAGTGCATTGTTATATTTGTTTAGGTACATTGTAATTGAGGAAATAATATTAGTGTAATTGCATTTTATTCTTATTTGGGATCGTAATTTGCATAAACAATGACTGGTTAAAGAGGAAATAACAATTATTATCGTCTTGAATTTGTTTAATTTAGGCACAATTTACATAATTAATATTTCATTTACATTGTTTTAAGAATAGTACATAAAAAATGCAATTAACTGACACTAAAGCGTATTGTAACAAAAAATCGACGACCTTCACAGGAAACAACACTTTGCAAACTCGTTTCACATAAATATCTCAACGAATCATAAAGCATCTGTCAATAAAATGACCGGCGACACCGGTTTAATTACACTTCAAAAAAACTAAAAGGTCTTGGTCAAATATGTCACATCTAGGTGAGTATGTCTGTGTGCATAGTGGGATCCGAACAGGCTGGACGAGTGCGTTGAGATGAGGTCAAGAGAAATGTGCCACTGAACTATAGATATGAGTCTATGGCAATGTAAAGATTTGGTTCTTCTTCATTCTTTTTCTTATTCTTTATTTCTTCTTCTTCTTGAATGAGAGTGGGCAACTCTGGTGTTAGAGTTGTCAAACCGCATGGTGCCTCTGACATGACTTAACGACTTTTTTACTATGACAAATAGCCAGGATGTACAATTTAACGTGTCTGACCAAGTGCCCAAAATGGAATACCGATTTCGGTCACCCATCCGCGTACTGACCGCGTCGACCGTAGCATAGCATTGGTCATCGCATGCGATTGTCGCCGCTAGCTGAGCTACAGGCGTTTGTAAATGATACATTGTGTTTGCCTAATATAGTACTGTCTAAGCCATGTCAGAGGAAATTAGGGCGGTTTGAAACCTCTCGTCACTAAATTTGGTCACTCCTGTCATCAGAATAGAAATTAGTTTAGATTTAGTGACACATGTGTTTCTCGCGTGTTTGGATTCAAATTCTGGTTTACAAGTACTTACTAAAAGTACATCATTCATTTTACGTAATTAGGAAGTTGGTAATTAAATTAATTAATTATTATACAATGCAGATAAAATCCCGTTTTAACTAGATTTAAAGAGAAAACCATAATAAATGACACAGGAAACTATGGTATACCGTCGTACTACTCTCATGAATTTTGATGGCGAATTTTCGAAATTTTCGCATCTTAATTATAGTATATTGATGACATAGTGAATACAAGTTTGTCAACCATTCACACGAGACAGATACGTATGTTTATTTTTAAGTTGTATTGGAATCAGTTGTTTTTATTATTACATTATTTTATCTGACTTTTTATGTTATTTTTTTTGCATTCAAACAGCTGGTTTCAGCAAATTACAGAACAAACCTTATTGACACCTTTTAATGAGCCGTTCTCATTATTCTGTAACTATTACTTTTTATTAAGTTTTTGAGTAATCAAAAGCCTATATTTATAACTATATACTCTCTCTTTCTTTCTCTTGGGTCGTATTTGCTCATGACTGAGGGTCGTGACTCCCCACCAGAATCAATTCGTTAGAGGAGTTCTCTAAGGCAGATACATCGTGGTGGGCGCCCAGGAACTTCCACGGAAGACACTTGTCCTCGGATATTGTGGTCCTCAAACATATATATATACTATACTATACCTAGTTAAACCACTATTCAACCGCGCCACTGACCGAATAACATGTCCAGTTCGCAACCATTGCTAGTAAACAAAAACAGACAGATGTTCCGTGATGCAAACACTAACACGTTTGACTAGTTTACTAGTTAAGCTTATGCGTGTACACTGAGTACTTATACGCAGTTGGATTGGATAAGGAATGTAGGTTTTTTTTAACTTGATAGACCACA
This sequence comes from Macaria liturata, assembly GCA_964023185.1. Taxonomy (NCBI): domain Eukaryota; kingdom Metazoa; phylum Arthropoda; class Insecta; order Lepidoptera; family Geometridae; genus Macaria; species Macaria liturata. The sequence goes on from OZ026818.1 coordinate 11,050,609, forward strand.
ACTAGTAAAAGTACTGAGTATTAGTTAGAGTCTATGCTTAGACGTATGAGTTTCTGGACTAAATTTGCGGAGAGATAGGCTCACGCTTGACTACAACAACTAGTACAGATACAAAGCAGTAGCTAGGGTCTCTGTTTAGACGTAAGAGTTTCTGGACTAAATTTGTGGAGAGGCAAGTGAAATACAAGACACCACTGACCACATAAAGAAGTGGATGAAAATGAGAGGAATCCCAAAAAAAAAGAGAATTTACTTGCAAACTTCTTCATAAATTAGGGACAAGATACAACCAACAAGTTTACTCGTACAATGTATTTAGTGAATTCTTAGTTCATTAAACTGCGCTCTCCCCATCTAAAAGTCATTGCATGGGATCAAAAAAAGTGTGCCAATTGACTTTCAAACTTCTATACGAAAATCGTATCTGATGATGATGATGATTATTGAAACTAGAAACTCACCCCATTACTGTCGAGCCTTAACGAAGCATTTTAACTAGAAACGCATAAAACCATATCCGTCAATTTACACATTCATGTACAAATTGTATCCAATAAGCTAGCTTTCGAAAGAATGCACTCACATTAACTTGTTACATTCAATGAGATGTAAATCGTAACGGAAAGGAAGTTGTGACAATAAACGAACTAACTTGCAGGTGGAAGTGTCTGAAGAAAAGGCTGAAGTCAAAAAGGTGCTAGAGGTTTTAGTGTTGGTCTGTTCAATTTCAAAAAGTCTAAACAAACTGTTCAATTTCAAAAAGTCTATTTCACAATTCAGTAATTAACTATAAAATATGCTAGTGTACATAAGGTAGTTATAAACTAGTTTCCTAGAATGTTTTAACATGAAAGTAAGTACGTTTTCAAGTTGGATTACCACTCATACAATCTGTTGTATACTAAGACTTAAAAACTAAGAATGATTAAGAAGTGTACCAATATAAATGTATAAATAGTATGTATCCAAACAAAGACTTTTTCTAGCGAGGTCTTGATACCTACGATTTTAGGTATAAATGACAACACTATTTTTCTTATTTGTACTTTACTATTTAATTATGGATTTTCATATCGAGAGTGAACCGGTTTCTTCCAGTCAAGCGCGCTAATATACAAAAGTTAGTATGAAAATACTGCCAGGCTACTGTACCTTAAATATTTATAGGTAATGTTTCAATACAAGCGAGTACAGGTGCGTGTTACCTCTATACACAGGTTACAGCTGCAACTGGATCGATGCGGTCTACTTGCAGCCATGTGTCTCGGGTCGCATGCATTCTAAGCTGGTTTGATGATAACGTTCATAAATAATACCAATCAGTAATCAAACAGTAATTCTTGCGTATTAAAACTTTGATTGTAGTTCGACATAGCGTAGTAGGTCTCAATATAACCCATTTAAAATATATGACTATATTAAAAAGCCGATTTATCTAGTACAAAAAAGTTTTGATTCAAAACTTTTTAAAAGTGTAAAAGTCAATATGCAACTTCTTCAAGTTACAAAATCTTCATGCAGGATCTTACGAGTACCATGACCTAGAAATAAACGGCATTCACAAGAAACATACAGACGGTCCTTTGAGAGAAATCTGGCATTCAGAAGTACGTTTTATATGAATATTCTGTTCAGTTGAAAACTGTCTCAGGAAATTGAGTGAAAATTTCAACTGAAACACGTCATGGTGAAATTTTCAGAAGGTAGTGAAGGAAGTGAAAAAAAGCGTTTTGTATGTAGAGTGCGATTCACGTGTTTATTGAATAGAATGTGTACCATTTTTTTTTCTGATTGGCTTAGTATTAAATTTTTTTTGCACTAGCTTAAATGTCGTATTATGAAAATGGAAAAAAAATGTTGCTTAGCTATTAATTGAAATGTTAATCTTAAAGACATTTTAGGTTCGGCCCAGGGCCTAGTCACATTATGTTTATAAGTAATACCTTATGCATATGCATTGTCGATTAATTAACACGAATTTCGATAAGCCAAATGATGAGTTTCATTGCCATAGATCAAAATATGTCAAAATACCTACTAGTAGGTCTACTCGTCGACAAAAAATATTAGGACCCTTTGTAAAGCTTGTTAGGAAATTAGTGACCCATCCGACCTTGTCTAAAATTCTTTACACAAACTACGTGAAGGTGCCCATAGAATAATGTTTTGTTTAAATTTCAATGAATGAGGTAAAGCAATACTTATATCTACTTTAAATTCATACGGCGTCGAGAGAGATGACGCCACAGTCAAAGAAAATACAATAGCAGTGAAAAAAAGTTGATACGTTGATAATTCAAGAAACTAATAAAAATAAACAAAGGCTGTTTGTCTGATTTGTTTATATAATTAATTGCGAAAAAACAGTTTTAAAATATCATTATATGTGCTGTTTTTTATAAATTTGAAAACAGAACGATTTTTTTATATATTAGCACGCACCTTTTGTGTGTATTATCTATTTTCGTTCACTCATATTTAAACTACGAGTAAACAACATAACATCTTCAAATCTGATAATATTAGAAAAATCTACTTGTATTATTACAAGTAGATTTTTCTAATATTATCAGATTTGAAGATGTCTTACATAAAAAACATACAATATTATTATTAACAACATACATAATATTTTTTATGTATGTCTTACATAAAAAATATTGATGATATTTTTACGATGACAACAGTAATGACCAATGAATGTGTTGATAATCAATAATAATGTTACTGTATTAGTTTGACAAACGTACCAATATGTCGTACTGCTCACATCCATCTGTGGTAAAACAGGTTTGAGTCAAGGTGATTGATGTTGACTCGTTGTGATTGAATTGATTTCTTACCTCACTAGATTGACGTAAAATGTTTTGAGACAACATATTTTCAATTTCACTCAATAATTACTATAACATAAGTAGATCGATATCTATAGGTATATTGTTTAAGTACAGTTTAGGATATCACTGGAACTAGACCGAACATTGGTAGGAATTTCTTTTTCCTTATGATTGGATTCGATTTGGATTAGTAATTTTCGTTTGCTAATCCAAATCGAAATCATGATTCTTGGCCTAACTTACAAAAAATATTGATATGGTTGACGTATGAGTGGAATAATCACAAAAACATACAAATCACTATGGTAAGGATCAAAGGTTTTACTTACTTTATGATCTGTATGGATCTGTTTCTGTTGTTATATGTATATAACAAAGAACGCTTGTAACGCTTTGATTCTACCTTCATAGTAAGGACAGCGAGACTATGGAACTCTCTACCTGGAGCCCTGTTCCCAGAAAATTATAACCCAGGGGTCTTCAAATCTAGAGTAAATAGGTTTCTTCTAGCGTGCTACATCTTAGACTATAGTGGTGCTTAACATCAGGCAGGCTATAGTCAAACGTAAGCCTATTTAATGTAAAAAAAAAAATTAGGCTAGTCTACGCATTTCCCTTTCGTTTTTTGCTATCCACAAGAAATTCTGGGCAGAACATGTCTAATTCTAAGAAAAAGATCGTGTTCTCAATTTACTATAAAACTACCATTAAATCAAAGTATTCAACTTGAAGCTATTTGCAAACAAAAACAAACAATCGCTTAGACTATTGAGATGTTTCCGTAATTTTACGGTCCCTAAAAATATTACGCTAAATATAAATTTAACGCACATCTTATGTCGTTAAAGCTTAGGGAATGACCCACTGAGGCCTTATATGGGTTTATATGTATCCATATATGGGTCTAGTCTAGCTATATATGGTTCGGTAGATATAAGCCTCGGTTTTGTCCTCATATGAAACACCTGGCTCAGATTTAGCTCACGGCATCTTCTGAAACTTAATTAGAATCAACTAGTATTAAAAATATAAGTAAATAAGTCTACGAACATATGTTAAACAAAGTTGATTATATACTCCTTAAAAATAATGTTTCGTCTTATTAATATAACATGACAAAAAAAATACAAACTGCTACAAAAATTGGTTTACATTCGTATGCCAAACAGAAGTCGAAAGCCAAATTACAACAATATGTAGACACATAATTTGCGTAAAATGTACTGAGTCCGGGTCCTCTATGTATAATTGTATATATCTATAGTCATACTACTTACAATAGCAGAAACTAATATTGCAATCATCTTGATATGTATGTGTTAACAAGCCAGTTATTTAAACACTAACGAAGCGTCGCACAAACGGTCGGTAGCTCAATAGAAACGCTGGAGCCAAATCGGATTTATTTAAAGAAATGGAGTTATGTAAGACTGTTGGGAATGACTGACGTTGATTAACGGCCGCAAGTCGACTGTTTTCAGCACAGATAATATAAGTTACAGGCACCTCACTACAAAGATAAGGTAAGCGTACAGGAAAACTTTAAAACTTCTTACACTGTTTCCTGAAGTAGGTATTACAATCTATGGGTATAATATAATAGGGCATATACATATATAATAAAAGCATTGTACATCTTAGACTACAGTGATGCTAAACATCAAAAGAGCATCGTAAAATAGGCGTCGTAAAAAATATTGAGTGGTTTGAAACCAATTTTTTTGCAATTTATATTGCAATAAGACATTCCTTTGGCTGACAGACTTTTTTCCATTGGACCCATCCAATCACATCAAGGTTTAATTAGAAAAATACCAAATAGCATGCAGACATATCGCGTGATATTTGTTACCAAAACGTATCATTATCTGTGTCTTAAGGTTTTTGCTATAGTTTGGAGTCTCTTGGATACAATGTCATTTGTTTTTAGCGTTCAAAGCCGTAATTTGTTCAGACCTTGTTAATTATTTTTAAATGGATTCCATATGATTTAGATTTGTGATGTTTTGAGTCTGCGAAAAGTTAGGTGTGAAAATATTCATAATTTAGTCTGACTTATATTGTGTACTAGCAACGGTGAGTTGTGTTTTGATAAATTAATACTTTATCAGTAATTGTTTTGTATGTGTCAGTATAACAAAATAGGTATTTACAAAACTTTTCCTAAATTTTTTACTAAATTAAGTGTTTCTCTCTAACTCTTACTCGAACTCTACTTATTCTTATATTATTGAAGTACCTAGATATAGTTTCTGATAGAATTCAAATTCATTTTTCATACTCAGGCGACGCGGTCAGCGAGCGAGTGATGTGCCGTTTAACACACGACTGTCAAGCGTACTTTACTGTGCCCTCCGCTCGCTGCGTATTCCGAACAGCGAGATAGGTTTCTGTTGTATTATGTATTCTGTGGTACTAGGTAAAAATACTAATTGAATTATTAAATTTTAATGGTCTAAAAATAAGTAGTACTAGCTATTATTTTTTACATTTGCTAGTTATGAATTGCTTTGCATTTAATTACATTTACTTTAGTACTACCATTTAATACATTCATATGAAAAACCCTTTATTTCAGCTTTCAAAAGGGCTGTAGAGTGAGGATGAACAAAAATGTATGCGATTATCCATCAATCTATGAAAATCAAACTATTTCTGTCATATTGTATTAACATTCTTTTTGACGTCCATTTAGTCACGAATATTCCAATTTATAAAAATAGACAAATTTTAGAGTAGACTGTAATGATTTCTTACCATCAGGCGAATTACGGTCAAGTGCAAATCCATTCCTTGTTAAAAATAAATATATATAATGCAATTGGTCCATCAGTTTAAAGGTTAACATAATCACAAGGTCGTCGGTTGCACAAGTTTCTCTCAAAAACCAATGATGCACGAATGCGAACTTACGTTGGGATTCTTTCGACATTTCACTTGATTTTATCTGTCTATTTCAAAAGGTTATTTGTAACTATGTTTTCACTATTAAGTAATCTTTTATACGTCACGTTATGAGATTCATAATCTTATTTTATTATAGTAAAGAGAACGCTCGAATCATGTTGCCAAAAGTCTCAAACTTTGTTTCGTTACAATAGATTTTCTTTTATTTGTGTATTTGATGTTGACGCTGATAGAAACTAGATTAGACGGACTGGAGACCGTACTATGTGGTGCTCTGGAGAGGAGGCCTATACACAGCAGCGGGTGTACAAGGATGATGATGATGAAGATGAAATTAGTTTATTTGATACTTATATAAAATCTATTATGATAAAGCAATGTTTCAGTTTTTAAACATATGGCATAATGATGTGAGTGTTAACCCATAATGCTATAATAAGATGTTATAAGTACTTATCATACATAGTGATAATGAATCTGTAATAGAATTATGCTTTCCATCGAACTTCGATCGTGTAAAAGTCAAATTGAAAAGTTTATGCCTTTAGAAGTCGATGAAAAAGTGTAAACTAGGCCCGAATCGTTTGATTTTTATGTGATAATGAAATCTTCCTCTGACCTTGCGGAACCAGCTGCCGCTCCTCAAAGTTACGCATGAACTTGATCTAACGCAGAAGTTTTTAACTATTTCATACCTCATAAGATTAATGGAAATGATTAGTGTCTGTTTATGTTGTTTATTGTATTTTATTATCATTCTAACTGGGCAAAGGTCCCCTAATTCTCAATAGTTGTAAAAGTAATATTTTATTTGTACCTAAATATGTGTTGTGTTCATTAGTTCTATTGGTAGCGGGAAGTCGCAAATTTTCGAAACCAAAGCGCCCGCGTGCTTTATTAAAAGGTTCTGGATGTGTAGAAAAAATAATATGTTTTAAACACATATTTTCATACCACTTTGTATACAATGCATGTAGCAGCAGTTAAAGTAAACACCACAAATAAATATTGTGATAGTAAACATTCAAAGTCGAGAATAACCAGTTTTACGACCACCGTGACATTTACAAGAATCTTTGAACATGAGCACAAATCTTCTGTTAATTTCATAAATATTAACATCCATTACTTGCAGACCGTACAAATATAATATCGCCAAGTAATACCTACTTGGAAACATTGTAACATTGAATTTAATGTGGTTTTCCTTATCATATTCATTCGCATCTCCTGCGCATCCTTATAACGCATTATTTTAAAGGTTGTAGTACACTGTTTAGTCATATTTTTCTGGGTTAAGTAATATATTATGTTGTTGTAATAAATAAATTGTTTGATTTGGTATTAAAGTATCTAAGTCTTATTCACATAAACCTGGACATTTGGCTTCATCTGAGTGACAAAAGCAATATTTTTTAAAAGTAAAAGCTATCCTAGGGAGCCCATCTACAAACCGGCGAACAATTGCTCGGTTTTGGTAATCACATAGAAATCCATACACTTTAGTTCACAGAGTCGTTTTACTTGAACCGTCTTCCGCAAAAGCGACACTGTGGTCATAGGTCCACTTTTACCGGATACATCCACCAGGGAAAGACACTGATAATGTTTCTCTGGAGTTCTTCTTATATAGTGTGCCACAGTCTTTTAAAGCAAAGAGAACCGCTTTCTGTGAATTTCGTAACCATGAAACTTAGCCCTAAGGATCTTGTTCAACGTTTAGATAAAACTGCTACCGTTGCTTGTAAATGTGCGCTTGGTTTTTATTCTCGCGCCAAGTTTAAGTGGCTGAGCTTTTAATTCTGAGATTTGAATGTCTTGGGGAATTGTTTAAGGTCTGTTTAACTTAAATCTAGTTTTTTTTGGCATTGTTGCTTGGGTGTTTTGTTGAGAAGGCGATAATGGAATGGGTTTCAAATGTGTTGTTTGAAAAATCATTTTTAACATGAGAATCCAACTAGCGGATGTAATTATATGTCGGATACGTTAAATTTGATGTCCCGACTGTTTGTATTGAATTTTTTTTATCGATAGAGTTGACCTCTGTCATTCTTAAAGATGAAGAGTTATGTTACGTGTGATATTAAATAGTGGGACAATATACTTAGAAAAAGTCAATTCTCTTCATATAAGTAGGTAATCTTATTCGTTATTCTGCTTGAAAATGCAAATGAAAATATACATAAAAGTTTTTTTATCAACCTCGTAAAAATGTAAGATCATCTACTTAGCTCTCTGCTCATTTGTTGTCATAAGAATTTAATTTACTAAGAAACCAACATAACTCCGGTACTTAGGTAGACAAATGGACGCATAAAATTTACTTATAAAACCTAGTCTTTCAATAAGTACGAATAATCACGGTCTTGAATAACGACTTTGTTTTCAAACCTTACTCAGCCTTCACCTTGGGAACATATTTACCCGTATGAACGGAAATTCAAAAGAATAGGTAGAAATAAAAACTTGTCGAGTAATTTCCACACAAAACTTAGTAAACATTCAACATTAGCCTTCGATATGACTTCAATTTAGTATTTAGGCAATTATATAAATTACCATAAGTTACTATAGTAACTTATGGTAATTTATATAATTATATAATTCCGTATACGGAACAAATTTTGAAAATTAGAAATCAAAATTTTCAATTAAATAGAATTTTTTTAAAAATGGCGCATATTCTTTGAATAAAAGCTTTCGTAAATTTGTAAATATTTGCATCATGTCGTTGCCATCTGTAAATAAATTACTTATAGAAATGTTTATAGTTTATTAAAATCAAATAGATACAATGGCCTTTATTTATTGTATATATAGACCATATAATAACTTTATAAACAAATAAATTCATCACTTTGCATATTTATTTAATAACAATCTGTAATACGCTTTATAAGCTTTTACTTTTAGCGTTGAAATTCCCACAGTACACGCCATGTTGTCAACCTGTTTATTTTCACTATCAAGCCTATTACTGTATAACTGGTAGTGTTTATCAATGGTTTTTCTGGTATTTCAGGTAAGTCGGGATGATAACTCGATTGAAGGTCGGAACGTACTGAGATGATGGGTGATTGCGACCCGACAAATCTTGTGGCAAAGTACACAGATTGAAACAAGTTAAGTGTGAGTAAGTAGTATCGTCAAATGATTTGAGAGAAAATATCTACAAACGGAAGTTGTTATCTTGGTAACAAATATGAATATCATCAAAGTACAATATTGTTTGAGTATAAGAACAGTCTCAATTACGTAGGTACTTGGTAATAAAACGTGCCAACCGACTCACTAAAATCAGTTACTATAGTTTTCAAAGTGTAAAAAAATATCGCATGCATCCAACATTTTAAAATTTTCGAAATTCAAATTCTTACAATCGACTCACTAAAATGAGTAACAGCAGTTTTTAAAGTGTTAGAATAATATAGCATGCAATCTATCATATCTAAATTTTTGAAATTCATATGGTTACAACCGACACTATAAAAAGACTGACTATAGTTTTTAAAGCGTTAGAAAAAAAGTCGCATGCATCTTTCATATCTTGTCGTATCGAGCTTATTCTCCTAATGCACCTTAACCCTTACAGCCGGTTAGGGCAGCTGCAATGGCGCTTACGACTTCGCTAGTATTTATGAGCTTTTGGTACACTGCAAGCGATAATCTCGGGATAAATTAGCTTTACTAGGTACCAAGTATTCTAGCTACATCCGTTTCTATGCTAAATAGTTTGTTAGAAGAGTAAAAATAGACTGTTAGGTATTAGATGATGCCACTTTTATTTTCCTTTGGGGGGGTTTTATTTTCTGCTTCAAAGTGCTAAATAAAAAAAGCTTTTCTTATTTAGAGGCCTCAAGAGTCTAGGATGTTTATATTTTTCTAAGCAGTATAAAAAACAATAAGTTTTTCTACGGTATGGCAATGATTGCATAATGCCTTTTAATTTTAATACTAGGTACAACACAAGATATTTTTTTTCAAATCGATAGTTTATTTTCATCATGATAATTACGATAATTATTATATATAAAAAAATATAATACGAGTTTAGCCTGAAATATAAGGTTCATCTCCATAACCATTAAATTTATTTTTATTTCGTTTTATTAATATCCCCAGGTTGCCGTGCGTATAGTGATTCTATTAAACGCGCCATAATACAAAAACAGAAGCCATTATTATCAAGCCCGCATTTTTATCGCTACAGCCTTTAGATCGTAGACAAAATAACAAGAGACTTCTCTAACCAAGACTTGTACATCCATACCGATTTCGGTTACGATGCTCGCGTCTAATTCTTAATGTGTGCAAGGCAATTTTTTATGGTACTAGACTTCTTAAAACCTACTGAATAAACCGTTCTTTTGTTTTTATCATGCGCTTATCAATCAGCAAGAACACCTATCACGCCATCATGATGACTGATCAGTAACAAGACCGACATACATTTATTTTGAATCATATTAGCTAACTTTGAAACCTAAATCGATTTTAGTAGTTTTACTTCACTTTGGACCACTAAAGTATCGCTTGCTTAGTGTTTAAACAAACCATCACGTTTCTGACGGTTTGTTTTGCCATGAGGTGTCTATTATTTTGAAGTCGATGCTTTCGATTAATATCGTTAATTTCCTTTCTTGCCAGTAAGTAGGTATAATGGCGAATGGGTAGACTAGTTTATCTGTTCCGTCACGCTACACCTTAGATATAGGCACTAAAGGTGTGCCTAGATATAAACCCTATCTATTTCTATGTCCCTCTTCCTCGCATGCTGTTCCTCATTACTGAGCGTCGTGATAATATAAGAAATTATAAGTTTTTCTACAAATCGTGACTATAACTCAAATTTTAAAACATATCTGTGATAATGATGTGAATGATACTTATTTGCGTAAGTCGTAGTAGTAAATGCAAACAAAATAGTAAGGAAAATAAGAAATAGAATTTACTTGAGAAAAAACATATTTTTATTAGCAAGCATAATCTTGGATGACTTTATGGCTGAGATATTAAGCAGTGTTTGCTAAATAATAAAAATATTATCACTTTTTATGCTTTATTTATTATATTATATGTATTATATTTTAAAGTAGTAACACTCCAGTGTGCCTTGGCCTTTAGTAGGCTTTATATTGCTTCGTAATATTTTTAGCAATCTTTTTAATCAATCGTTAGTGATTTCGATCACGGCACCGAGTTGCCATAAGAAGTTCTAGTTTTTTCTATTATTAAACATGATTTATACAATGGCTCATCGTGATCAAACTATTTTCTCAGAAAAAGGAATTTTGAAGTTTGTTTATAATAAAGGTACCTAGTTATTGCAGATTTGTGCTACTCTCTCGGTCAGTTCTATAAATGTTCCTAATCATAAATATAGTATATATCGTTACTTACGGTTAATAACGATTTAAGTGTCTTTCACAGTTTTATCAATATTTTTGTCATTAGAAAAGTTACCTAGCGTTTGAATTACGATACAATCAAATCGATTCATAAGCGACACTTAAAACTAACCTGGCGAATCAAAAACGCTTATTTTTTAATTCCAATATTTTATTACATCTATTATATGGGCAATAAAAGTAGTTTTCATTTACTTTTTTATTCTATATTCAACTAGTTCATTTTTAACCCTTTAACCAACATCGAACCGGTATCCGATTGATTTAAGAGACGTTTAAGCCTCACTATGCCCTTGTAATTTATATTGGAAGACAAGCAGGTGCTATGCGGGTCTAATGAATAAAATATACACGTAAATAGTTGACTTCACATTAAACATGGATAGGGACGACGTTGATACATCGGGGACTAAAAATAGATATTACTAAGTCTGATGTACGAGGGATTGTGAGTAATGTTATTGTAATTAAAAAGTTGTCTGGCTTTTTATGAAATTGGATTTTTTAATTTATCTGATGTTTAGTGATAAATATGGTCTATGAAAGAGCGTTCGCATTAGATTCACTCATTATCTAATTTATAGAACACGAATGTGTCTGTAACTATCACTGCTTAAACTTCTGAATCATTTAAGATGATTCACAATTGTAGGTAAAGGAAATAAAATAAGATATTCATTATTAAGTAAAATTACATTCTTTATCCTTACAAGCAAATCAATTGCAGTGACAAGTTGCAAATTTCAAATTTGGTTTGTCACTTATAGATTAGGTAAAGGTGTTGTTTACAATTAAGCTTACAAAAACTTATCTGATAGTCTTGCTCATTTCATTGTATTAAGATCAAAATAATATTGAAATAGTCGATACTACAAATTTACAAATTTAATTGCCTCTTTTAATATAACCAACATTCAAACCAACAAAAAAGCATTCATGTTTGATTCGACACGCGTGCTTTATCAGAGTTCGTTTCAAAGCTGTTTTAGAGCTAGAAATCAAATCAAAAGCTCTCTGCGGAGCTTTTTTAGCTTTTTTCCTGGTATGGGTATTTTTTGTTCACATGGTTTATTTGTTAGTTCATTAGTGCAACAAAAACGAATCGTTAGTTTTTTTCTGGCGTAACTGATAGATTGTAATTGATTTCGGGTCATCGACCTATGGACTCGGGTAAGCTTTTAATTTTTATTCGAAGTTTAATTATGGAAATTAGAGTCTAGATTAAACATTTTCACGATATTTGTTTGTTAAATATATAAGGAATAGAAAAGTCACATTTTATTCTCTTTTTCTTTGTTTTTTATTTTATAATTCAAAGATTGTGGCAAAATATTTCGCATATTTTGGACAATAGCACCTAAAAGATGCAAGGAAATAATTATGAATTGTAGTATATTTGTTTTCTTTTTTGGCAATTTTTTCTAGGGATTACTTAGTATAGTAATGAAAGTATATTTTTACATCAAACAGACTTACTTTTGACTACACCGTCGTGTAGAAAAAGTTTATAATGTATTTCATAACCTCTCCGCATGCGATACTTACTTTATAAAAGTCTTGAAAGGTATTATCTCAGTGTTTACATTAAAGCTTAAACCAATCTTTTCAACTTACAAAGTTACACAAAGTGAATTCGTTTTAAGAAATTCGCAAATGTAAATGTAAAATCCATTTTTGCACTGATACCTGAATCTTGGCTAGGTTTTTTTCGGAGTTTTACAAAATTGTGTATGATATTTCAGTCGAGTATGAATTACCATAATAATAATGGTAGATCCATTAGCTTTAGAAGGTTAGGGCTGAAAAAGTTTTTAGAAATACTGACTACAGAAAATGTAGGCACACATCAAAGATGTATAATTTAGCTTACAGCTTACTTTTGAACTTTTATAAACTACTCTTCTTCTTAGCAAGATTACTGTATTTAATATGTGTGTGTGAGTAGCCATCTGTTAAGAAAAAAGTTTAAGTTAAGTTTTAAAAGCGTATTGAATTCTTCAGTTCTGATTGAACGACTGCCATAATATGACATTTGAGAAGTAGGAAAAGCAGTAAGTCACAAAGCTTACCGGTTTTTATGCTTAATTTTAATCTGTGTCTGATCGATTCTATCATAAAAAGTAAAATCATTTATTATCAGGAAAATAAAACCATTTCAATTACGAGTTATTATAACAATTGCTAAACCCGCATTATGGTTGTTTAACTTAAACTTATTGGGTTAGTCTGAAGTGTTTTGAAATAAGTGTGGATTTTTGCGCCTAGCAGTTAGTAGACCGTAATCTAGTTGGTTAAGGTGTTCTAATGGTAGCAGAAATACGCAGATTCGAATCCTGCCGGTCGTGATTATTTTCGCTCATTTCAATTATTTCCTTATTTCCTTCTGATACCAAGAAATAATGATGAACAAGTTAGTATGCTAAGAATAAACAAAGATAATCGCTATGAGTCATACTCAAACCACTCACATAATAACAAGCTTACTTTGTTACAAAAACATTTAAACAGTACCCAGATTATCACTTAACTGCTCGTACAATTAAAAATCACTTAGCGTGCTTTAAGTTAAGAGCAAGTCAACTATTGTTTGACTTAAACTTGGAATGTTTTATTCGTTCAAGTTCAAAACAAAATTTTATGTATTCAAATATATGTATAAAAGGAATGTTTTTTTTAAATTAAAATAAGATATTATAAAAAAAAAGGTTGAATGACATCACTAGAGACAAGAACGCTGGCTGGTTCCTTGCGCAAAGGATTTCTATAGCAATCCAGCGCAGGAATGCAGCCAGCGTTCTTGGCTCCATACCACATGTGGATGTTTTAAATTTAGGTTATATGTACATACCCTTTTTTAGTTTAGTGTATGTATTGTTTATTATTATTGAATAAATAAATATTTGTCTACTCAGATATTATTGAAAAGAATGAATTAAATAAAATTTTACGAATAAAAAATAATTCATTTTAAAATATTTCAATGATTTAAAAAATTAAAGCATGATTTATATCTAAGTATAAAAAATACGAAATACAATAGTTATCCTATCTTTTATCGAATGTGAAAAAAACAGTAAGTCGTGACTGTAAAAAAAATAAGCAAGTACATAGTCTTTACAATTTTCAGGTATCCATTATTTAGGTAGCTTACAATAGACATCTTTCCGGCAACATGTTTTTGCTCTAACCTCTAGGCAACCTCCTAATTATCGAAGGCACAAATTATTTCTCGACATCTCAATAACATTGCGTGTAAAGATAATTAACTTAATGGTAAAATTTCCGCTCCGAGTTGAGAATAATTTTTAATATATTAAATTTACTTTAGTTAAGTTTTGATTTGTTTTTGTCGAAGCTTTAATATAAGCAAGCGCAATTCTTCTGGGAGCTGGAGGTTTCTCATTACAAAATAAATTCTGCATTCCAAATGTATCGCCTACCTGCAATATGTACATTTAGAATGCCTACCCATAAAAATGGTGATTATTATCATTTTGCTTTTTATTTTCTGTGTACCCCAAATAACTACGCTTATATCTAACATTGTGTCTCTTTTTACCATCAAAGCTGTGTTTATTACCTACCGAAATTATACCCTATGCGAAAAAGGGTCATAGGTTTCATCAAAAACCAACACTACAAAGTTTTAACTGTAACTCTACGTCATAAGGTCATACATAACTATGTTTCTCCATCAAAAACCAACCGTACAAAGTTCTGCTCCGCTAGAAATACTCCCAAACATTTCAGTATTCAGTGTTCCTTTATTTAACAAAACATTGACTCAAACTAGATAGTTATTTCAATGTAAGTACTACCTCGTCGGTTTAGATCACAAGCCTACCATTGACCTCTCTGTCTGACACCAATATACAGAGATCTTGCATCTTTATTGCAGCCTGTTTGTTCTGATATATCGCTCTGTTTTATTTACACCCGTACCTATTTATATAAATGCTTTTGAAGTTCCCAATCGGAGTAATTTATGCGTTGGTGGTGATCTGTTGCTATGAGGTTTTTCGGGTTATTCATTTTTAATTGTGAATGGACCATTGAAAAGAGTTTACAGATTTACTCGTACGTGTCTTTTGTATTGTGTAGTGTAGTGAAGTTAACTAGTGGTTAACTTCGGCTTTGTTTATTGTTTTTTTTAAAAGAATGAGAATTTCTTTTTAAAAACAATAAACAAAGCCGAAGGCTCTCTTGAAACCAAATATCATTTTGGTAACTAAGACTTTCATTTATATTATCACAGTTTGCCTGATGGTAAGTGACAATTACTATCCACTCTTACTATGCTTAGAAGCAATCATTAAAGATTAGGCACATTCGTTTTATATCTCGACCAAACTACAAATATCTCCTCAAAACTTCAAACTCCTTAAACCTTAGTATTCAGCTGGCCACGTTAGTATTATCGGAAATCGTGAGTTTAGTTCCCAAGTCCTACTTTTCCAGCAAACTTCAGGAAACCACCTGTTTACATAATCTGTTCGAAACTTTAGCTTCGATATCGCGCTTTTTAACGCTAAAAACGTCTGGCTTTTCGAACATTTTACAACAAAAAAGTAATAATGTTATTGCCGTTTAATTTTGTCTCTCTTTTATAAAATGTTATTCCTTTTTCAAAATGAAACCAGATGGCTTGTATTGATGTTGAAAAAAACGTATTTTATTCATCATACTCCTAGCATCAATATAATGCCGAAAAAAAAACCCTCTTTTGAATTTTATTTAGTTCTTTGCGGGTTAATAGTTTTATTTTTACATTTTACAGTCAAGCAGCTGATCACTAGGTCACCCGAAGTAATACACGCGTAAGGAAAAAGTAATAAAATTCATCATCTGTTTCATCCTACAATTCACAAGTCGCTCCCGATATGCGTCTCGAGTCCAATCGAGTCGAATGTTCTCGATCGGAACGAGGCTCGATTTGTTGTGCCTCGCCTCTGATGGATGCTCCCTACTAACTCTACGTGGGCTAAATCCGAAATGAGATTGTTTTTAGAATACCCCCGGCGACGCTTACGTTGATGCCGGCTGTAAAGTGTTACGTAGATTTGACCGACTTCAATACGTTTTCATTTTTCTTGTGCTTTCATACAATGGTAGTTATGTAGTACTGAACACAATTTTGTGTAGTTGTGATTATAATTACTTTTGATTTGGTAAATAACTGATGGTAAAATATGTAAGAAATATGTGGAACAATCATACAGGGCTAGCAGCAGTCTATTATTAACTATTACAGTCTGCCTTTAGACACGAACAGTCCAAACCCCGTATCCTTTACCTTACAAACAAGCACCCTTAATCCTTTTATTATCCATCGGTGCAGCGCATTAACAATTTGTATAATTAATGACAAATACATGTTAATGAGTAACTTTATCGAAACGACAGCCACATCCTGCTTATGAGATATTAATCTTGTTTATCTGTTTGTTTGCTTCTTTTGTAGTTAAGTGTCGATGTACATACTTAGTATTGAAGAAATAAAGCATTGGACATGAAAAACTTGACCTTTTTTATAAAATGCAATTTTTCATAGACATGTGTTCTTAGATAGATAAACTCTTTATTGTCGACACATTAAAAATGAACAGTACATAAAACAAATTATTATCCTAACTAGTGCCACAAGCGGCGGCCTTATCGCTGAAAGCGATCTCTTCCAGGCAACCTTTGGCTTTTTGGTTCTTAGTTATGTTTGTGATCATATAATTTTAAAAATGCCTTGTAAATTAAAATTAGACTGATTCTTGTAGTAGATTTTCGTTCATTTATTTAATTTACAAATTAATAAATCACATTTGTTTTTTTTAGCAGTACTGTATATAAAATAAATAAATAAGTCTTTTATAAAGAAAATATTTACTAACCAAAATATCGCACAAATTACTGCCATTAATCGATACAACAATGATTATACGCCACGAATAATTATTCGTGTTAATTTTTAATAGAACTGCGCTGGTGGTGTGTTGTTTCCTTTTTAAAATGGCCGTCTTTAAATTTTATTACCAAACTGGTGCCTTTTCGTGACTGTTCCATGAATTTAAAAGGATCATTCATTCGTGACTAAAAGATCATAATAATAATTATTGGACTTTTATTTAAATTTGTTTTAGAAGTTTGTGTTCGAGCGCAAAGCATTTTATTCGACTGGAACTAATTGCACTGATACGGATTTTTGAGCTTAGTTCACTCATGCAATGATAATAAATAAAATAAAAATTTAGTGTAGTAATTATGAAATAATTTATCACTATGACAGTGTAAAAAATTAAAGTTGCTTTCCATTTCTGTAATTCCATGTGTAGATACCATTGTGATATTGTTTTTAAATCTCTCATTTCTATGTTAGTTCTAAGTATTAACATCATCATCATCACGTCAGCCTGTGTTCACCCGCTGAGAATAGACCTCCTCTCGAACATAAAAAAATAATTTATTTATGAATAGGTAAATTGAATTATCGTAAACCTATCAGTAATGAGGAATGAGGAAGGAGATGCAGTTGCGGAAGATTAAGACTCACCTATATTTTTAATGTTACATATGTATGTATATATGTATACAAAACACTCAGGCAATATTTAAAACAAACAGCAAACATTTGAAAGCTCCAAGTCACTTTCAGTAATTATTTCAGACATTTAGCAGCGAATTCCTTTGTAAGTCTATGTTCTAGAGTTATTGTTGGACTGTGACTAAGTTTTAGCATTTAGCCTCTTTTAATTAGCACTAAGTGTTTTTTTATAGCCTACAAGTTGGCTCTAGCTAGTAAATAGAATGGACTCTTCATATTATTTTGTTTTTGGCTTGCTTTAATATTTTACTGTGGTATACTCATTTTTCTGATAAGCTTGCCTTTTTCACGCTAATTTTTTTACTGCTATAGGCGTATGAAATTTCAATTGTATAAAGTACAATAAAATTCTGATATTCATTTTCAACAAGCTGCAATTATTATATTCTGAAAAAACTTATTTTCCGTTGATATCTTCCTTTTATGCTGTCGGTTAAAAATAAAATCGAATGTCATGTACGAGTCGCTTTAGATGTTCTAACAGCTAAATTCCGTGCACCCAAGATCTTTACAATTGAACAATTGTCGACACGTTGCCGGACAGAAGACCCGGTTCACGCCGGGTCACTTATTTGCTATAAAAATAGAACGCTGCCAGCTCTAGAGATGCGCCTACAATGCGGAAATCGATTACATATCGAATCGATTTTATGGATAACAATTCGATTCTATTTTATGACTATACACAATGAAGTAATGATTACTTTTAGCTCCTGCTAATGTTAAGCCTGTAAAGGTGCATTAAATTCGAACAAACATAAAGTTTTAAATGACTAATATATAGCTACAAGTTATTACTTATAGTTTCACTATTTATGTAAATACAAGTGTTTTGTTGTGTTGCGTAAACTAAAATAAACAATTCACTGATAAACACGTACATATCATAAAGCCACAGAAACAACAAGGAAAATAGTAAAGAAAATGAAAATAAGAAATCTTTTGAATATGTAAATTGCCTATTGATTACAATTATCAATGTTGTCAATCCTTTGATGAGTTACAAAAAAATGCCGTTTAAAGGACTGGATTAAATACAATAACACATCAAATTGTATATAAAAAAAATTCATAGTACGACAATAAATCACGTCAGAAGCCTTAAGAGCGATATATGAACAATTTTACTTTTACCCTTTCATACAATAAGAAAGGTTACTACAGCTTTTAATAAACATAATATGTACATTCATTCTCCTTTGGCGCAGCTACTTGAAGTGAGTCTTGCCTTCCGAAACAATCTACGCTGATCTTGAGCCACCTCCTGCCAATAATATAATAAATTTAGTAAACGTCAATTTTACAAGTTGTATTCAAGCTCTACCCAATCGATTCCAATGTCTAAAATCCATTTGTACACGGCCCATCTCTAGCCCGTGATTGCAGACTAGATTATGTATGAAGTTGTTACGCTCGAGCGCACGTCTATGATTTTTGACGAGTTGGTTCCGAATGAATGGTCAGTGTAGGCTTTAGTAACTATGTGTATACTGGCAACATGCTTTCCTTTACTTATTAACCAATTAATCGCTTATATTGCTTTTGACAGTCAGTCAGTCGCCAAAAGAAACATTCGCAGTCGCCAGAAGAAAAACGAACAATCAAAGTCGGCTCATAAATTAGCGGAGTAATCAAGAAATTAATACACAAAAAAATCTTTCAGTCATTTTGAGAACCTTCACATTTTCGAAGTCGGTTAAATAGTGGTTAACATTTACTTCGACTTCGACTGCTCCGTTAGCTTAGTTGGTAGTGGCTCTGCCTTCTATTCTAGGGGTGCGGGTTCGATTCCCGCATGGCACAAGTAATTATGAATATTAAAATTTGTAATTACTTGTGTTAAGTCTGGTCGTTTCTATGTATAATAAGTATGTATTTACAAAAGAAAAGTATATATGTATTATATCCGTTATCTAGTACCCATGATACAAGCGTAAGCTTAGTATGGGGCTAGATGGCGCTGTGTGATATGTCCTGAAATATTAATTAAATTTATTATTATTTATTTATTTTCGAGCCAAAATAAAAAATGTGAATAACAATTCGTACACACTTCAAATAATACTCACTAGGTATATATTTACGACACAACACTTAAATGTTAGTTTCTATTGTTAAAAAAACCAGCCTATAACAGGCTATTGCTTAACACATTAAAAGAGCAATTCAGATGAAATAGCATAATAGCTATATCATTTGTGATCAATCGTAGACTATTATGGGCACAAAGAACGTCACAATGTGCCTATATATCTGGAATTAATTGTGTTATTATAGCAAAACTATTATTTAAATTGTACACATCATATTCATATTCATATTCATATATTTTCGTAAAACCAATTTACACCAATTTATATACACGTATATACATATAAGTACCTACATAATAGTTATAGGTACATATATTTTTAGTGTCGTGTATCGAAATACAAAGGACGCCCCGCGATGACTAATAAAATTTTGTTAATCTGATATATATTTTTATTTATTTTTACAAGTAATGGATTTGCACTTGACCGTAATTCGCCTGATGGTAAGCAACTATTACGGTCTAGGATGGAACGTGCTTACCCAGTAAGAACCGATTCCCTCTCGCTTTGAAGAGAAGTAGTATCTGTGTTAATCCATAATCTCATATAAATCTTCATACCAAATTGTATAGCAATCGTTTCAACCACTTTAGTGGGACGAGGAAGAAACGAACTTACACATTTACAAACTTCAGCCTTATTAATATCAGTGTGATAGTTTGAACGTTCTTATAATTGCAGTATTGCCAATTTCACACACAAATATAAAGAGTAAGTACAATACCAATATGTCAAGATGTCATACACCATCCTGTTTGTTTTTTGTAACATGTGAAACAACAATAAACAAGCTCGTTTTTGAAGTCGGTTCAACAACTCGTATTAAGTACTTAATGTGCATGCGGGTATAACAATGGCTGTACTATCAGTTGGAATTATAATTGTAAATTGAAAGATATTGGTCTGGTTCGGAATAAAACCGACTCGCTCTGGCCTCGTTAGATACGGCGTGCGAGTTTCGTATGAATAAATATATAAAAATTACTCCTGGTATTTTTTTTTTGCTTTATATTTCTTTATAAATTATGTTTTGCTTTATAGCTAACTAGTGGGTGCTCGCAGCTTCGCTCGCATTAAGAAGTAATAATTGCATCCCTTATTTCACCTCTTTAAAAGTGGCATTTCTATAAATCCTTTCTTAGCGGATGCCTACGTCATAACATCTACCTTCATTCAAAATTTCAGCCCAATCCGTCCAGTGGTTTGGGCTGTGCGTTGATAGATCACTATATCAGTCAGTCAGTCAATCAGTCAGTCACCTTTGAGTTTTATATATATAGATAGATTTTTTCCCGTGACTTTGCCCGACCAGCGACTCGACTCGAAAAGTGACAATATTTCGTACAGGCCTTCTGGTCCAATTTTTGTCTATTTTCCGATTAATGTAATAAAACTTACTTATCTACAACATTTTGGGTCAGCGTTCCGGGTTTAGCGTCTGGGTAATGGATTGATACCTGGGTTAGATATTTATATAAGTGTTTATGACATAAAATTGTATATATGACATGTGTTTTTTTATATTAACTAAACGGTTTTCACTCACGTGTCTGCGTGCTGCCGCGGTCCCAGAACATACGTTCTGAAGATGGATGTCATAACATCCGAAACGCGTAAACAACTTACGCGATTTACACGTGAGTGAAAACCGTTTAGTTAATATATTGATATGTCTCACGAAAGTTTTAATATGTGTTTTTTTAATTAATAATTACAATAAGTACTTTTTCAAACTTAATTAGGTTAAGTTCGATAAATAAACAAACTCAGTTCGATCAATTCCGAGCTCATGGTATTTTTTGTCGCGCATGGATCAGTGACCATATTATAATAGATGTCTGATATGCATCTAATGTGATGTATTTATGTGATCGCCTCCAAGGCTGTGGGATCTATTGTTCAGTCAACAATAGTACCTCTACGGTTGATACTTTGAGCTGATGACTGCTTTGGATTCCGAATTACTACTAATTGGGAGATATAAATATGTACAGGGGCGTTAGTACTGATTATTATATTACAATAAGCTAAGAAAATCAATGATTTTATGGAAATGTATCCAAAACTATGAACGAGGCCGACTTAAATGGTTATAGCAGTTCGTTAATATAAATAGTTTATCCGCCAACAATAAGTAAAGTTTTATCAGAGACCCTAATGGTGGTTTCAAAAGCTAGAGAGCGACACTTTCAAACAAAGAAGAAAAGAAACCATTATTAAAGTTGCATTTTTACCAAAAAAGGAATAAAAATACAATCCTAACATTACAAAGAATTCACAAGGAAAAGGCAGCGGAAAATCTGAACATTTTAGTGGAAAAATCCAACCCCGCACGCACTTTTCCGTCTATGTCAAAAGCCTGGACGAATAAAAATAGACTGGACAAAAGTCCGAAAGGTTAAAAGTGTGACACGTGAGGATAAA
Source organism: Macaria liturata (assembly GCA_964023185.1). NCBI lineage: Eukaryota > Metazoa > Arthropoda > Insecta > Lepidoptera > Geometridae > Macaria > Macaria liturata. Next base: position 11,072,870 of record OZ026818.1, read on the forward strand.
TTGTCAGTAGTGACATGGATAGAATGATGGAATTTCACTCAGAATCATACATCTAATGTTGAGACAGTTATGCTTATTGGGCTTTATTGTTTTCTATTTTAAAGGCAACCTTGTTGTTTGCATAATTAAATAAATAATAAAAGCCCAAAAGTATATTACTCTATACTAAATTTTACAGTTAAATTAGAAACTAAGTACTCAGTAGGTAATTGGCCTGTTAGCTTAGTTGGCTCTGCTTTCTAATCTAGGGTTGCGGGTTCGATTCCCGCATGACACAAGGAATTATGAATTTGAAAATGTATAATTACTTGTGTGGAGTCTTGTTGCTTCTATGTATAAATAAGTATGTGCAATGTCCTGGAATATTTATTTATTTTATTATACAGACTTAGTAAGATGCAGTACAAAGTAAAAAACGGTTTTCGACAGTATTTTTTGTGGTACACATACAGTGAAATCGAAATGAGCGTATTGCGTCTCCCAAGATTGAAAGATGCAATTCACATCAATGGGTATTTTATGGGAGCTATTTTACGTCCTCGAGTGTCATGGCGGCATTAATATATTGACGGTCGAATCCATCTGCGAGAGTAAAAAGTCTTGCACTTTGGTTATCAGTTCGGAGTAATAAGTCACAGAGGTGAAAGTACCTTTTTTTATGCTAGTTGCGGTACAGGTAGAACGAACAAAACATTTTTAAAAAAAATTGAATAGGTTTCTTCTAGGAAGGGTTGCTACATCTTAGACTACAGTTGTAACATCAATCAGTCTGTGCTCAAACTTATGTTATTATTCATGCTGTAAAAAATATAAATATGACCCCTCTATTTAACTTATCAAAGTAAAATAATGGGGTTTCATTTTAGAAGAACACAAATAACATTAAATTTTCTGAAGGTTGAGAAAATTCAGTCAAATTTTTATTTTGATAGAATACATAAGAAAAAAATGAACAATGATAAACACACCATTTAATATTCTTCTAAGACTACGTCATTGAATCTGTAAAATAAAAATTTTACTGTTTCAGTTCATGGTTTTTATTATATTTATAGACTTATCCTTCTGCAACACTTTAATCTGTCTCCCCTCATCTTGACGACAAACAAACCCGCCGTGCAATAATTCAATATATTTTTTTAATAAAAAAATGCATAAGTAAAAAAGAGAATTGTCCACCATCCTTTACGGTCTGCGAGTTCAATTTATTAGTGTATTCATTCCACTTTTTCAGTTTATCTCAACTCATTACGAACCATTCACATATAAATATAAATTGGATTGCACAATACGTTTGTTTGTGCCTTCTGTGATAGTGATCAAGGTAATAATCATTGAAAAAAGCCTGATAAAATTTCGTTGCTTTTATACGCTACGTTTTCATGTTTTAACATTCTACCAAGAGGATCAACCAAAAAATCATTCCATCCACTTCACTTGCCTAACTATATCTCTATATCTAGTATGACCATATAGAATTCAAGTCAGCTATGAGAGAACCTTGGATTAATTAACAGCTTGTTAATGAGGTTATTGGTGCGCCATACCATAGTGGGAACTGGTTCAACATTAGTAATATACATAAATAGCAGTTTAATTGCACACAGGCTATTCAAGGAATAAATGCAATTAAATTGGTGATCTGCATATAACCCGGCATATTAAAGTTATCCGAAATTAACGATTCCTTTTTCAGATTTGGTTAAAAGTAAAAAATTAAAATTGTCGACAGGTATAAGAAATAGATATGAATAACTTTTTGTTCCCCTTAAAAAATTAAGTCCATTTAAAGATTAAAGTACATGTCAATTAAAATTAAAAAACGCGGCTCAAGTAACGTTTCTAAGAATAAAAATGCAAAAGTTTTAATCTACATAAACCACTTTATCATTCAAGTAAGCTGACACTATCTTAAGCTAGTACTTACTTAGGTACTTTACTTAATTGTTTTTGTCGATGTTTCGTTTTATTTTTGTTCAAGTAACGAGGTGCTTAGAATGCGCAGGTGCTCTTTGAGGTATGGATTATTTTAATAAATAGTGCAGTTCATAAAAAGAAAGTTTAAAATAAAATGAAAATTGCAGGTTTCAGGTGATAGTTGACTTCTTGCATAATATTTTGTAATAGCTGTCTGTGTAAACGATAGTGGCCACTCTTATATTAAAAATTACAATGCCAACTGTTTACAATAACAATAATTTTATCGTTTGTTACGATATTTGTAAATGGAGTTTTTTTTTGGGTTTGCACTTGACCACAGTCTATAAGAAAACATGCTAATTTTCAATGATTGAACTACATGTACTGATATAGTACGAGCCATAGTTCGAAACGCAACTAGTTTATTAATTTTTGCACCATGTTTAAAAAAAAGACACCCAACTTTCATCTCACCTTCTTAGCTTACTAACCGCAAAATTGACTAAGTTTCACCAAAAATATACTTTAAGATTCTTGTAATAGAGTCCAATACAGAAAAGTTACGGGTCTTTTATCATTTTCAGACCCTATAGCTTCTGTAAACCGCAGCTAGGAAATGCAGGTTCGCTCGCGAAAAGCGTGAAAAGGGGCTTGCGGTAAAAGCTTACTAAAGCTCTTTATGAAGCTTTTGCTATTTTCGATGGTTAAGAATTTGAAAGGACCACACTATGACACAAAATAATAGTATAAATATTTCTAAAGTTAATGTGTTTCTTTTACTTTTTTGTTGGGCATTTTATATTTTACTTACATTTAAGTGGGGTTTATGTTAAAAACCAAACAAACTAACAGATTTTGAACTTAAAACGTTTTCTCTGTACTGTAATCTTGTTTTTTTTTTTCAACAAATGGAATGCATTACTTACTCAATTCATTTACAACGAATACCATTCTTCTCACATGAAATAATAATAGATTCAAAGGTTTTTTGTCGAACGTTTAATTTGGAATCGAAATTAAGCGATTCACGGTCTGATGTACAATTACACCCTAGACATTAAATACAGTGAACGAGTTCTTTCGCCACAGTATGAAAAAATTATAACTTTTTAAATTAATAATTTTATACTTCGATGAAATCTTTAATTTTATATACAAAATTCGGTAAAAGTTGTGATAAGTCTAAGTCAAAAACTGTTTTTTGTTTCAAGATTTAGATTGTGTCATATTTTTTTGTTTTTTGACATTAATATGTAACCCACAGACCATTCAATTTTTAATCTCGCTTAGTCGCTATCATAAGTGGTGACGGAAATAGTTTTGCACGGGAATAAAAAAGATGTGTTCTAAAACTTTCCTTCATATCATCACTTATAGCCCTTGTCGATCCACTGCTGGGTATAGGCCTCCTCTCTTAGGTGTCGGTGTCGTTCCTATATACATACATAGGTGTCAGTCTTGTGCCTTTTTTGCTCAGTAAACATAAACATATCTATTGCAAACATAGTATATAAAAATCAAAGTTCTAGTTCTAGTAGCAAAATGTAAGTAAGTCCATAATCTACTTGCTTCAATGTTCAATGTTCATTTATTCAAAAAAAAATATATATTCTTCAAATGTCATACATTCATATAACTACAATATAAATACATTATTCATGAATGATATAATTAATTATAAATGACATTTTTTTTACAAATAATATAATAGTACAATGTAATTTGTACGTTTCATTTATTTGTCTTCTTCTTGCTTCTGAAGCTTAGTAACTGTTTAGCACTTACATATAGCATGTCAGTACATAACAAACTGTATACATATTATCCAGTTACTCGGTAACGTATTATCGAATTCGAGGGTCATTACCAATGATTGCGTAAGTATCCTCACGCAGCATCGGTTTTTTGTTTCATTTCGGTGTGCTGTGATGAAATGCGACTTACTATAGATAGGGTTGTTATGAAGCTATTGGAAGTTTAATAAAGGAGCGTGTGGTAATGTGATCTAGCAAAGAAACCATCTGTTTATATTTTGGACAAAGAAGGTTTACCTTTTTAAGGAACAATAAATGTGAGGATTCATCAAAGAAATTTGCTACGAAAGAAACTGCTCCTCGTTGCCAAATAGAATTTAAATGTAACAGTTTTATTTACAAATACTGGACGCCCGCGGCTTTGTTCGCATTATTTTTATAATAAAAAGTAGCCAACGCACTTCCGAGACCTTATACTACCTATCAAAAATCATGAAGATCCGTTCAGCCGTTTTTGCGTGATGAGCGCTTAAATTGTTCATATGTGTTATGTTTTCAATTCTAAGTATCTTCAAACATTTTTTTTATATATCTTCAATGTACAGACTTTCAATCCTCTTCAGTTTTATTATATATATAGAAGATGATTAGTACAAAGTATGCCAAGGCAACCCTAACTTTGTCCTAATAATGTAATTATTAGTATTATTAGCCTATCACGAACAATGCAGTCGCAAAAGACTCGTAGACAATTTATAACTGACTTACATTAACTATTATTGTTGAGGCTTCTAGACCTTAGTTTGTATTTATTTACGAAGATAGTGTCAAGGATAAAATGTACTAGATATATCAATCATGTCGGAATTTAATATTGCTCATCGCACAATAGTATTTTTAAAGAAAATACCAATTTGATTTTGTAAGCTCTGACCTCAATTTCCACATAATGCATTTAGCATAATAATGCTAAAGTAAACGATATTGTAGTGCAAAACGACTTGTGCATATCCAAGGGTCCAGGGAATCAGGGTAAATTAATTAAATAGGTTTATCACAATTTTGGCATGTTTTCTTGCTTCGTATATCTAAGTGTCTCCTGTTATTATTTACCCGATTTTATTAAATTCTCATTCTTTATTAGAAATCTCAAAAAGTAAAGATTTCAATAATTACTCTTTTCCATTGTTCTCTTTAACACTGAAGGGACATTAACTTATACTAGCCGTTTAACTTTTAAAGCTGTTACAAAAACTGTAGGGACCTGAGCTTTACTTAAGCGGACTAAGTACTACTTAGGTTGAGATAAAATTAGCTGGTACGAGCTTAAGTTTAAGTTTGCTTCAAGAAACATGGATTTTGTTGGTTTGTTTTTTGTTTCTGCAAGATTACAGTTTTTTTTTCATATGTGTGAATTTCAAGCTGTGAACTTATTAATAATAATAATAATATAGCTGGTGTTAGCGAATTGCGTCTTACATATTTGACTTGTCTTACAAAAATATATTTCTACTTACACTTTAGTACTTTATTCAATGTAGAGGTATATTGCAAAAATAACCTGCTGGGTAAGCATGAATAAAATTTACATAAAAGAAATTGTGTAATCAATGTTATTGATTATTTTATTTAAATTTCAGGTACGTAACTGCTAAACATATTGGATACAACGAGACAAAATTTCGAATTCCATTGGTAAGAGAAATGCTGAAAATAAATAAGTTTATCGCTTATTTTTAATTTTAAGAGTGGCTTCAGTACCTGATTTAATAATAACTATTTTTATTCTACTGTTTGTTAATTTGAGTTTGTATTTTCTCAAAACCGTAATTTGGGTGGCTTCAGTGCATCAATAACAGTAACTTATTGAAAAATGAGCGAAAATAATCACGCGGCATTGACTTGTTAGACATCATCTGACAGCACAAGTGGTGCCATCAGCCGCTTAGTCTGAAGTATTTGGAAATGAGTGTGGATTTGGGCGCCTGGCAGTTAGTAGACCGTAACCTAGTTGGGACGGTAGCAGAAATACGCAGATACGAACCCTGCCGTGTCGTGATTATTTTTGTTCATTTTTCAATAAGCTTAAGTTAAATAACCATAATGCGGGCTTAGCGCTTGTAAAAATAAATCATAACTTCTAGCTAAAAACAGCTAGTTCAATGGTATATGGTATGATGTGGTATAATCTTTATTGCCTACTCATTGAATGCTCAGTCGTAGTAGACTCGCCTACAATCCAACAATCACGTCTCAAGGCGATACCAATTACAGCTGTTATGAACGCGATGCTACATACGTACTGGCGATCACAGAAATAGTATACGAGAATGATGGTTTATTGATTAGTTTTAGATTGTTTTTTTACAACCGAAAGTTATATTAAAATATTTGTTTTTTCACGAAACAATTAAAAACACAAAATATTGTGTGGTGGAATAAGTTAGGCTGTGTGGTTACTACGTGACTTGATAACTTTTTCATTAAATTCGCCTGCTTTGCCTTCAATTTATAAAATGATGAGCAATTATTGTGTCCTTAACAAAGCGTATTAATCTCTACATATTTATTGGTTTCCTCTCTCTCTGCGAACCGTTTAATGTACATAGATACTTTAGTATCCTATATTTATAAAAACTTTGCTTTGATACACTCATCATATTAAAAACACCATCATTACAAAATAATGAACCCTTGTAGCGTTTTATACTTTAATCGTTAGAAAGATATGTACAAATGTGCAAACCAGAGATATTTTTTTCTGAACGCCAAATTTTATCGAAACTGCCTTAAAGAACTGCTCACTTGAAAGAACCAGTAAACACATACATATACACTAACAAACTTCCTTTGTATTAATATTACTTTTATCTATGCACTTTGCCACCTGACTATACTAACCCGGGTCATGCACTTAGCATGGCGGTGGCGATATGACGTCAATACCATCGCGTGAACACCGCTGTACTGTAATGATTGGTTGTCTCTATTACTCTATGCGGTTTGGTACCATTGTTTTGATATATTTTTTTTATTTAGAATAGTGGATAAAGTAAATAAGGTGCAATGCTTAACATTAGGCAGGCTGTAGCCAAACGTCAACCTATCCCACGTAAAAAAAATGTATTTTGTATTTTATTAGTGTACCGTGGTAGTCTTCTGTAGGAATAAGAGCTTATCAAAATAGTAAGTTCGTATGTGAATTGCCTCAAAATGAAATGCTGGTTTCAAAGCATACCAAGCACATTTACGGCATTCTAAACTGCTTCCACGCCAAAAACTAAAATGACCCGTTGCTGCATTGGTTTGTTAGAAAAGAACAAATGGCTTGATACCAATAAACTTACTTTAACTTTATTTATTATCTGATTTACCACCATTATATGTAGGTACCTCTCGTTGGTAAAATTGACACCGTTTCCTCCTCTAAAAGGATGCATCTAGTAAATAGGTATTTACATAGGTATATAAAGCATTTACAACTAACAAGCTACTGTATGTGAAAAATGACATCATCCACATCATTTATCTTACATATCTGATGCACGGTAAATGCGTACTTAATGCAATTACTAAATAACGATGACATAGAACGAGATTATTCCTATGGCGTCATCTTAAGTTGATCTGAGATAAACAAGTTAGGATTTCAAAAATAAAAGATACCTTCTAGGCATGGCTTGATACACCATAGACTGCAGCTACGCATAACATCTGGCGAGCTGAAGTCAAACGGACCCTATATATCACGTAAAAAATCACTACCAAACTTCGTCTAAGTCGATTCCATACTTTACTTGTCAAAAAAAAACATACAATTACTCATTACATGCGACCATACCTTTTTTTTAAATTTTGTCTATCATATTTGACTAGTAGGTACCCATACACACGACATTGTAGTCAAAGGTTAAAAAACTGACATAATTAAATAAATAAATAAATATTTCAAGACATATCACACAGCGCCATCTAGCCCCATACTAAGCTTACGCTTGTATCATGGGTACTAGATAACGGATATAATACATAATATACTTTTTCTTTTGTAAATACATACTTATTATACATAGAAACGACCAGACTTAACACAAGTAATTACAAATTTTAATATTCATAATTACTTGTGCCATGCGGGAATCGAACCCGCACCCCTAGATTAGAAGGCAGAGCCACTACCAACTAAGCTAACGGAGCAGTCTCAGTATAATATAGGACACATTCTCACAAAATTTTAATTAGTATGTCTTATGTTAAAGGCTTGATAGATTGATCAGAAATCTACACAGAACCATGCAAGTTCAGAGTAACCATCTCAATCCTAGAAGCTCTTTAGATTCGGACTTCCAAGTAAATTCAAGTCCATTCCCACTTAAAATCTAAGTAACAACAAGTTACATGTTAACATTTGCATTTAATTCAATGTAGGGATGCAATCGAATACTTAACTGGACAGTTTTAATTGCTTTTAGTATTCCAGATTGCATCGTAAAACTTGTTCTGTGTCCATCAAAAACAGGAAAACTGATTTAATTAAGAATTTACAGAGAACTAGAATTGATAATATGAACATTTATGTGTTAACTTTTTATGCCTATTTGCGTACGTAATAGGTTATCCTTATAATATCTAATAATAAAAATACAAGCAAGTCTTTTTTTTTTTTAACTTGAATGGGTTTGCACTTGACCATAGTTTACCTGATAGCAAGCAAAGGCTATGGCCTAAGATGGAGCGTGCTTACCCGATAAGAACCGATTCACTCTCGCTTTGAAGATCGCTGGATTATAGTGCGTGGGGAACAGAGAGTCAGGCAGGGAGTTCCACAACCTTGCGGTACGAACAATAAAGGTAGAAGCGTACCGTTTCGTATAAAGATAAGTCTAGTATAAAGATCGCGTTTATCTACTATCATTCTTATCATAAATGAATTCAGATAAATTTGTATGTTTTGACGCATCCATAATTTAGTTAGGAGACTAAATACTTTAGTTAAGCATTTATGTATTCTTTATATAATGTTTTAGCAAAACAAATACAAATATTAGAGCCCACACTTAGTAAAAGTATCTACCTAAGTAGCATGGCACAGAGGAAGAGGAAAGAATTTTTTGTAAAAAAAAAGAAAAATATGATTTACGGTCTAAAAATGTAATTCTTCATTATCTACAAAAAACTTATTTTTAATTACTCTATCTCACACAATTCCTGCAAAACATAACGACTTCCCTTGCGATTTAAAACTGCAATTATTTGATTTAATAGTCGGCAAATAGTTTAAAATTGCTCGCTCAATTATGAACAGATTATGTGCTTACACAATCTGTCAGACAGTCCGCCGGCTAGTGTTGTCATAAAAGGATTTACTAACAAGATAAGGGAGTGATAACATGGTTACTCGTATTACATACAATTACTCTATATGAGACATTGGGAACCCAAAAAATACACAATTAAACGTTAATAGTTTTAGGTATTTACTGTCTTTCAAATCTAGTATTTGTCAAACGGTTGGCAGCGTTTCCTATATATAGAAGTATATAGGTAATAAATGATTATAAAACTCGCCATTTCTCTTCTAATTTTAACGAAATTTGTTGATATCTATATCGTATAATCTTAGTATTAAACCGACTTCCTATAAAGAAAAAAAAAAGATTTTATCAAACCGCTAAACAATATATTTAATTCGGTTTTATCTTTTAGTGTACCTAGGTACTTTTACATGTTCTTATTTTATAGCCCAACACACCGAGTGAAGCTAAGAAACTAGTTTCCTTTATTAGGTACAAATATCGTGACTTAAGTAGCCTCTACTTACAAGTCAATATAAGTACATGACTTTACTTAAAGGTTAAGTAAATACAAAGATGTAGTGACATCACATCTCTACTTAGTTTTAAATTATTTTGTCCTGATGATGGTTCTTAGTATACGTTAATACAAGGTTACGGAAAAGCAAATTGGAAGCTTCTAGTTTCGTTCTAAAATATAAGTAAAATTTATATGACTTCATTTATCGGTAATATCATCTTTTGATATGTTATTCTTCTGCTAGGGTTTTTTTGCATAGTTAATACGTTAGAGAAAATAAACGAAATAAATCTAGCAAGAATATTTTAGAAAATCCTTTGACAAAATCAGCTTCAGTAGTATTTTACAATTTTGTTTCCATGAATAAAAATAATTGTGAAAACTAATTGATACCTTACAACCTTGTTAATAATTGTTACCCAGGTAATTCCCTAGGTATAAACATAAATATAACGATGTTCAATTCCTTTGAACTATGAGTAAAGAAGCGATCGTGATTAACGTTAGTTAAAATTACGAAAAAAAAAAAACAGTGTAAAACTTTACCCACATAAATCACGATGATTCTACCAGTAGGTTTGTAAAATATAAAAAGAGTAGGTATGAATTACCTACAATGCTAGGGATAATTCGGATTCATAATTCTGTTTACTTGTTCTAATATCCGTATTAGATCATATGTGTAATAAACCAGTAGTCTAACTGAAAAAGTATTTTCTCAATCTTGACTTAGTCGAAATTGTACACAAAATTACTATCATCGACAGTCTTAGACCTAACAATACTTACTATAAACTATGTGTAGAATCTTGATCTGATTCCTGAGACGTGATGAGGATGTTCCTGCTGCTACTGGATTTGTTGAAATAATATACTTTTGTTAGATTCACAATTTGTTCTGTATTGAATAGAAGTTTTTAAAAAATATGTCGTTTTTTGATTTTTTTTTATGGCTTTTGCGTACATATAACTTCGCAATTCTGCCACGTTATTTGATTACAGTTGGATGGAAATTGGAAAGTGAATTTGATTCTATATAAAAAAATGTGAGGTTATGTTGAATTTGGAAAAAGGACGGCCAAAGAATCTGGTACGCGGACGGAAATGTACAGCCATGCTTATGCATTTTTGCCAAGAATTTGGTCGCTGCGATCGAGCGCGACACTATGTCAAAGATGGGCATAATAATATAAAATAAAAGGTCACCTAATTGCAAGTAAGTTTTATATTGGAAGTGATTAACTCACACCAATGTCGCCACTTGCCACTAGTGTTACAAATTGAGAAATAGATCAATCACACAAGAAATAAGGCCTTCCTTATAAACTTGACCTAGTTTCTAAAATTTCCCATGCACGGTTTTGATAAAAAAATACAGCAACCACAAATCAACCTTGACAGTTGTGTTATTTCAATAAACGAAAGAAATCGGTCAATATTTTTCATCTAATTGGCGTCTGTTCGTGTTTATAATGGAAAGAAATATTTTGGATGCAGGTTTTAGGTGCTCGAAAAAGATACAAAGCCTACCCGCATAGTAAAGTAAAGTATTTTACTCTTTAACCACCATCAGGTAAATTTTTACACCAAAATTTTTAATGTGCTCGTATTGTGACAAACATATATTTTGATAGACCTTGGCGAAAACTTAGCATAACTGTTTATTGTACTTCAGTATCATCAAATCATCATCGATAACTAATAGGGCCCACTGTAGAGCATAAGCCTACTCCCTCGTATTCCAACACTCTCTGTTTTGCACTCAGAGGTGTAAGTATAGGTAGATTTGTACAACTACATATATCCCTAGACAACTTCAAGAAGTTAGAAGGCCAACTTGGTTTGAAGGAAATACTGTATTGGAAACTTATATCTTACAAAATATCCGTGGAAGTTTTGCATGTCATTATTCTGACTGTAGGTTCGTCTAATAACGTATTTTACGATTGCGACTAGGTTGTTAGGTTATTTCGTAAATAAGCATGTCCTTAAGACACGAGACATCGAATGAATGGCGGGATGTGTTGAAATCTGTCGATACCTTGGTCATGGTAATTACTTAATTATTTTTCATTTCTGTTTACTCACTTAATGCATATGTATGTGGCAAGGAAGCGAGATTTAATGGTAAATGATTACCATTTGCTGCTGATTTTTAAGTCAAAATTATATGTTATCATCACAAAATTTTCTTAAAAGCAATTTATAAAATCACAAGTGATTGCCTGTGGTTCTTTTATCTCTCGCGTGTTTTTTCGTATAGGTAAAAGATAGCCTACATTACTTTCGGGACACTGTATAGTGTATACCGCTTTATCAAAAATCTCGGTAATCAGTTGCTGCGTTATGACGTAAAAACGTATCTAACAAAACAAAATAAAAGTTTTAACGATAAATCTATTTTTTGTATTCAAGTAAGTACTTGTACTTAATACGACCCAATCAATTTCCTGCATTTTTAGTTCCCAGGCCAAAAATTACATATTCCACATGAGTAAATGTTAAACACCTATAAATACCCTATGCATGTTGCGTTGCGTGTGCGCATCGAGCCTGCAATACATTGCAACTGCGCACGCTGTGAAATAATTTACGAAATCCTGCTAATAGTCGATAACTCGCGTAATAATTAGAATATGTAATGTTGGAGATTCAATGTCTTATGCTAATATAGCTGGTTTTATTTAATTTTTATGTGCCAGAAATACTTGAACAAAACACTAAGCACAAATTGTAATTTTTGTTAATTAGTTATATATAATTCATTGATTAATGTTATCCGTATTCATTTCCACTGATATAATAAAGGCGAAAGTTTTGTCTGTGTATATGTCTGATACGTTTTCACCCTCAAACAGTTGAACCGTTTTGGATGAAATTTGGAATGGAGATAGAGTAGACCCCAGTAGTCACATTAACCTTTTTTTTTAAATGTTTTATCCATTGCCATGTTTTTTTTTTCTTTCCGTGTATGTTATTATAGTAAATAATATGCAATGCATCAGTAATTGAAAGTCCAGACACGTGATGTCAGAATCAGACAAGACTTTTATATGTTTTTTGTAGTGTTCATAAAACCACAACCGGAAAAAAGTAGCCGCAAAGTAAACGGAGAAACGACATAAGCGACCTTGAACGAAACCGAAAGTATTCATCACTTACTGCGCCATTTCTTTAATTCTGTTGAAGTTTATTCCCGCTTGATATAAATACATTTTAAAGTAAATTTTGTTATCATCCTTACTATACTTGCTTCCTCATTTATTGCAAATAAAACGTTTTAGATAAAAATTGCATTCGATATCTTAATTCCCCTTTGAACACCAATACCGGCCGGCGACTTCTATCGAATCGCTTATCATTCCTTTAATAATTTATTACGGGACTTAATATTTTGATTACTCAGCCCTCAGTTTGTTTACCGACTCTTTACGAACGTGCGACTTTGAACCTTATTTATAGAGTGTTAAAGGCGATAAGCGAAGGCGATGGATTTAATTTTGTTTGCCAAATTGTCGATAAAGTTGGACTTGATGTTTAATTTGAACAATTAATTTTGATAAAGGCCGTAATGATGTCTTTAATATAAAGAGCAGGCTGGCCCGAACGTCGTTTTTGGAAATTTGAAATAACACTGTTTCTAACGGTCTATTCTATTAGAAATAAATGAATGTGTGAATGTTTAATGTAGATAATAATATAAATTTGACTTGCTTGACTATATTATGATGATTATTATTAAGTTATATTTGATTATGTGTTTGTAGAATAAGTATTGTTTTAAATAATTAATGTAATTGGCTTCGGCCGTTTTGATTGTTATTAAATAAATAAATAAATAATAAATAAATTCCATATAAAAATATCTGGTATTTACGTGTTAAAGCTGCTTCATATGTGAATTAAATGATAGCAATGTTAATGAAACAATGATACATGTACACTGAACTTTTCGAAGGATTTGTAATATGCCATTGAAAAATTAAAAACATTAGGTTTACTTCATTATTATTTCTTTGACGATAAATTTTGGTACTTAGATACTGTATTATTGTCACAGATTTTGGTTGCCATTTAAGTTGCTACTAAGCCCATTACCGTTTTAATTAAGTTCCTAAATGAGCTTACCGTTTATTGTTCAAACCTATTATATTGTTCTATTTACCTAAAATATCTCTTAATACGGGCAAAATGATAGTTTTATTTTTGAATATTTGTTTACAATTTATCGAAAATGGTTTGAAAATCTTTTTAATTTCAGACCTTTACCACTATTCGCTTGGTATATCTTAAGATTTACCAAAAAGTACGGTAAATGTCGGGAAAAAGATTTATTTTACATTGAATATTTTGTTTAACCTGGCCTCAGTGACCTAACCTAATATAATTCGTTCAATTTTAAAACACATTGCAAAAAGGTAGCTCAGTCTGCTTGTAAATATTTATTTTTATCCGGTACATCCGCCCAAAAACCCTTGCGAATTATTTACGAGCAAAACATTGTAATTTTTTTATTGCGCTCAGAGGAAATTCGTCTCGCATGGACTAATAAGACAATGGATTTACAAAAACGTTAAATTTAATACAGTACCTGCATGTGAGATGTATTGCCACAAATCATGTTGTGTGGTTTGTGGTGAAGACTTGTTTTCGTTTGCGTTTTAAGTAGATATGTTTTATAAATACATTACTCAATACTCATTATCTTTTCTAGCAATTGTGATGGAATATATGACACATTTTCAAACAAAAGTAGGTACCTATTAATCGCTTATGAATGTTATTACGTGTGAAAAATATAAAAGACACAGTTCATATTGCGCGTCCCAATACTCATTTTGCGAAGGCCTTTTGAATGACCTAATAAAGCAAAGTGTTCAAATGAGTCCGAATGGGAATAAATAAAAATAATACAAAATAATTTTTCGTCGTTATTTATGTTCCTCTAATCAGCATACAATCAAAGCAATCGGGTTTCTTTGTGATTTATTTCTAAAGAGCCAAACACATTTGGATAAATTACTGATTCAACACTTGATATAAAATATATTTTAAAGGAACCGTTTTTTTTATATTATATAATATAATACCAGATTGGTTGCCTGGAAGAGATCGCTCTTAGCGATAAGGCCGCCAATTAAAACGCAAATTTTAATTTCTAGGTTTTTTTGTATTGTTTTTTTATGTATGTGGTGTTTTAATAAAGAATTTATCTATCTATCTATAAACATTTATAGAATCATAGCTTATGTTTTTTTTTAATGAGAAGAAACCTTATCTAAGTCATTCATATATTTGGGACCTATAATGTCATAGACATATGTACGTACTTACATATGTATTTGTGTAATAATTATTTTAGTAACTTACAGACTCGTCGAAGTCGCCACGAATTTCTTTTGTGTGTAAGGCTAAAAATTATAAGAATACATTTATCAAAGCCTCCCAACGACAAAATGATAAATTTCGTTTATAAATATTATGTTGATGCGTCCAGCCTGGATAATACATGCCTTATTTCAACACTGACCAGTTTTTACTCTTTTTCCATTTAATTCCCCTTGTACACTATCTGGTACTGAAAATGACACGTCGTGTTATTATTTAACACAAGCGAAAAAACGACGAGACAAAGTGGTTGGTGATGATTATTTCGTAAACCTCCAATCCTAGCCATGGTCATTGTAAATAAACATATTTGGATTTATTCGTTTTTCAACAGAAA
Source organism: Macaria liturata (assembly GCA_964023185.1). Taxonomy (NCBI): domain Eukaryota; kingdom Metazoa; phylum Arthropoda; class Insecta; order Lepidoptera; family Geometridae; genus Macaria; species Macaria liturata. The sequence continues at coordinate 11,088,083 of OZ026818.1, forward strand.
CGTATAGGTACTGTATTCGAAGATATGATGCTTTAGTATAAATTCCTATATGTTTTAGGAAAGACAAAAGACACAAGATTATTTTACTTATACTAGTATTTCTACCCACAGAAATGCATATCTTACATTTCCTACTTAACCTTGAATCGTCTTATTTTCGTTGCATAAAAGCCTACAGTCTAACATAATTCTGAGGTGCGTATTTAACTGCAATACACACTATCTGTAGCCTAATTAATGCACAGTCCAGCACAGGTGGAAAAAAATAATTGTTCCAACAGCAATTTTATAAAGCGCGCCGAAGAATGTACGCTTTTATCTGATGACCATAAAAATACATCGATGTGATATTTTTAAAAAATATTATCGCCGCATTTTGATCGACAAGTGTGTAATCGCTTTTATGTCAAAAGATAAACTTTTGTATTATTTTTTTCGTTTTGGCTCCACGCTTTTATTATTTAGTCATATTGCGAAATCAGTTTGGGGTTGGGTTGCAATTTGCAAGTTTTATGCGTTACCCACCCAGGTTCGTTTACGACGCGCCATTTTGTTTTCTTTTTCTTTATTTTTGGCCCCATTGTGTTACCTAATAAGCTCCGATGAAAGCTGTGACCGTGGCTTTTTGGAGGTCGGGAGGTTTTATTTCGAACTTCTTTTTGAGGCTGACTTCAATGGTGAAGATTTTTTTATGCTGAGAGCGCCAACAATAAAAGAATAATGGAATGACGATGACGAATCTTTTAATTTATTTTAATTCATTAATTCAATTTATTTATTTTTAATCTTTTAATTCATTCAATAAAACTGAATCTATTCTATATACTGATACTACTACACTTACATATACGAGGAAATTAAGGTACAGTACACTATGTGCACATGCAGTAAACATCAATACTATTTTATAGTTATTTCTCAATGGCCGCTAATAGAATACATTTAAATTTGAATTACCCGCTCGGATGTTCATTGTACGTACCAGGGCGCGCCTCCGGGATGATTCACATCCGGATGAGTGATCCATTAGGCTGTTTACACATCACATTATCCGGGTATGTCCAAGATTTCCCTGATGAAATGAGAGCGGCATCCGTGCGTGATAATCATGGGTAATAGTGTTGTTTTGTACATCGATTATTATCATTTACTTAGTAAATATTTTGTTTGATTAATAAGATAAAATAAGAAATCTCTTTGATGCACACCAAAGAAATTACATAATGTAAGAAATTTAAAAACTAATTTAATGCACATTGGGGAGCCTTATCGCCTTCGGCGATTTCTTCCAGCGCCTAGGCGATTTATTAATATGGGCGTATTATTAAAAAAACTTATGAAATGTAGGGAAACTTAAGTATGTCCATGCATATCAAAAAACTTTAATGTTCAATGATTTACAAAGTTATTTTGTCGAGAAGTACATAGTAGTTTTTAAAAGTAAAATATTAAAATGTGGCGAGAAATGGTACAAACGTTTAAAAAAAAGGCTTTTGTGTGTCTGTGTACCCTAGTCTTAATGCCGTCATTTGTAGAGATTGATCGAATGTATCGATCGATATCGATCCGGGAATCGAGACTCGATTGTTCATCGATTTATTACGATGTGGTCAGCTATCAATGTGGATTCAACCATTGAAAAATACAAGGTTACTGAGAAACGATACAGATATTTATTTTATGTTATTGAATTAAATTGTCTTTTTTTTTATTTTGATGTCATGGTTCGAAATAAAATTTCAAGTTTTCCTTATTTAATCTCAGATCAGAAATCAAATTTTATGTTAATTTTCCCCGCTTAGAATTTTAACAAACCAATCGTCATATCTTTGCTATGATATTTTATATGTATATGACAAAAAAATAAAAAAAATCCTAAAGACAAAAAAATGTGTAGTAACTAACAGCAAATCAAAACCTAATACTTTAAATCTTAACTTAAATGACCATTTCGATTTAAAAAAAAACATGTTACATGACTTTACTAAGCGAGAGTGAATCGGTTCTTACTGGGTAAGCACGTTCCATCCTAGACTGTAATGATTGCTTACCATCAGGCGAATTACGGACAAGTGCAAACCCATTCCTTGTAAAAAAAAACCGTGCAAGTAAGTACTAAGATTGTACAATACTTTTTTGTGTTCGTAGTAACCGATTGCATTGTACAAGTAGGTGATAAATCGAACATCCTTTTATGGTTTCTTAATCTGTTAACTCGTGTTTTTCTTTGTTTATTATTCTGCTATCTCGTTATGCTCTTGTTGTCTTATTTTAATCTTTTTCTGGTCTCATGTAGCTTTTACAAGTTGGTGCCTTGCAGTTTTGTCTACTTAATACAAGTAAATAAATATAGATGGAAAGTAAATTGGACAAGATTTAATCATTGAAATTGCTAGAATCCGTTTTTACATGTAAGACCAAACACAACAACAAGGGACAGACCAAATTATCTTTATTTATGTTATAAGAAAAAAGTAGGTTTAAAATTTACGAAACTAATGACTTTAAGCTTTTTAGAAATCGTTTTAGTTGGCACCAATATCGGTTTCTTTTTGAAGCCTCGATTGAGAGCTATTCTATTCCAATACAGGTAAACCGGCCTGACTGCCTGTCCAGTTAAATAAAAAACTTTCTAACAATAATCAGGAACAGAATCAGGAATCGAATGATGACTCGTTGATTCGATATCTGGTTAAACAATCGATACAGCGCTCGGGACAATCGTTTATCGAGTGAAAGGGCTCAATTAGGGAACGAGGTGTTAATTGGATCCGGTGTAGATTACAATCGAACCCGTGGTCTGGCGCTATTGTGTCAGCATTTGGATTTTTAGAGGCTTTTTTTATTTTATTTTAGTTGGTAATTGTACAATACGATGTAAAAATATTATACATTAGTGGTTGAAGTGAGTTACAATTCGCAAATATAAATTAAATTTAACTACTACTAAGTAAAGTTCGTACTCTGATATATCAATAAATTTTGGTGATTTTATTAAAGAGTAGGTAGCTTCAAACTGCAAACTTACATAAAAACTTATATAAGCTTAAAAACTGCAAACTTATATTAGCTTATAATACATATGTTGATCAAAATCTCAAGTTATGAACTAGTTTTTTCTTAGTCACAAAAGTGGTGTAAATACATTATTGCTAATACCATACCCGATAAAGTTGTTTCATGTCAAAAATCTGATCATCATCATCAGCCCGCTATCGCCCTCTGTTAAGCATAGGCCTCTCTTCTTGTACGCCACTCGTCCCGGTCCTGCGCAGATCGAATCCAGGTGCTCCCTGCGGTTGTTATAATGTCGTCAACCCACCGCATTGGTGGAAAAATCTAATACGCTAATAATAATACCTAGATATATTTAAGTTGACATATTGTATGATTACATACCTATTATTATGTTTGACATGATTTTAATAACAAAAATTTTCATTATGTTATTAATAAAACTAGACATTGTAACTTCTAAAATTTTATTAAAACTAAATGTTATAATTTCAATTTGACGAGATATTGTAATTTGTGTAGCATATTCTATGATATTAGTACTTATACCTATGTATGTTACAACTTTACATTATCAATAAGGATTCTTTATCTTTTATCTTTAATTTATCCAAGTACCTAGTTATACGACAAAACCCACCAACTACAATCCCAAAAGCTAACTAAATATGCAACACCCATAGCCACTCCCTAACACGTTAAAAAGGTCCCTTACAATATTATCCGGTCCTTTCGTTTTATGAAGCCAAAATAAATAATAGCTCCCATGGGCCTTTGAACGCAACGTAACATCCGAGTAGTCGGGCCCATTTCAAAACCCTAATAAGACTATCGAATCCCAAATTAACAATGGGTTAGCACAATAGCTTGGAAAAACGTACCGGGCCATTAGAGATGGATGAGGATGTATGCAGGATTAGAGGTGGGGGCGAAGTAGTGTTTTTTTATTATTTTATACCCTTTAAGGATTGATCTATAGTTCTTATTTGGTATTTATATGTTGAAAATATGCACACAGTATCTTTTTTGTGTATTGCAAGTATAAATTGTAATAAAAGTATCGAGGACGAGACAAAATAAAATATGCAAACAATCTATGAATCGTCAGAGGCGTGCATCCAAGCTATTATGATAGGTATTATGAAAACGATTATGAAAACGAGCCCTTCACCCCAGACCATTGAGTACTACTCATTCAATAAGAAGAAGACCCCAGACCCCACCTCAATCCATTCCTGCGTCCAGGACAAAGCACCCGCAGTACTATGTCACAGCTCGGTTCCCAAATCGATGGACAATTAGCGACACAATGGGCGGCTTACACGCTCCACGGCCCTTCCATGTCAACACGTCAATAGCGAAATGTTTGGTTTAGTTTGCAAGTTAATATAGTATCTTTTATTGAGAAAATAACTCTATTTTTATGATATGGATTAGAACTGAACATGGTTTGCGTACGACGACAGATTTACTTTGAATTTCTGTATTACGTCTACTGTAAAACAGCTTTCAAACTGATCTGAGGTATATTTATTGGGCCAGTTAATAGACTCAAAATATTTGCATATCAACTATTGCGCTCTGCGGAATTGCTCTCGTTGAACTTGGTTAAAGTCGCCAAAAATATTTTTATATCTTTTAACATTACATTGAGCCTAAGTTTAATGCTGGTTGCTTCAAAATTAGAAAACAAAATAAAACCTTACAAATCATATAATTCAGCTCCCTCAATTTCCGTACCTTCTCAGTGGCAAGCCTCGTCTACGCTGATGTTATTCAAATGAACTCCTAATCTCATTTCAGAAAAAGCTCATGAAAAGTTCTTACTTGAAATATATTTATATTCTTCAGGATAGGTAGGAGCTTTTCTAGATCTTTTGTCTTAGTAACAATATGAATCATAAACAATAGTTACCAGAATAAAGGAATTACATATGAAGTTGGTTAGTTACATTTCTTTGGATTTGAATTTGACGAGTTTAATTGTAATTTGTGTAGGATATTCTATGATATAAGTACTTATACAATATGTATGTTGCAACTTTACAGTATCAATTAAGATTTTTGTATATTTGAGTACAAATTTCAGAAAATTAAAAAAACTAATTTATTCCTTCTCCTTGTATGTGATTATTTGCGTGAATGTCAGTTAAAATCTAGTATTTATTGTGTTTTTTTTTTAAATGGGAGATTTTTCAATTACTCTTCTTCGTCTTATCGAATGAGAGTGGCCAACTCTGGTGTCGAGAGTTTATCAAGCCACCCTAAGGGCCTCTGACATGGCTTAACGATATGTAACATTTTTCAATTGGAAAGTTAGGTATTATAGGTATCCTAGTCAGAAACTAGTCACGAGGTTTCTTTTGTTAGATTCTTGGACGTAGCTCAAAACGTCAGTCTAGGCGAGAAGCAATTTTAAAATGCGCTGCGGTTTTTAAATGCGTCGTGATTTTTTTGGCGGGAAATGTGTAATGCATTTCCTTGTCAACATTAAGCTGTTGTGAGTCTTGTAGTTTAAATAAAATCTTTAAATTTATATAAAAGACAAAGAGATTGTATGTCGAACATGGCCCACGAATTGACTAGTTGCGATTTCACTTGTATTTTCGCCATAAACAGTATCCTATATTATGTTAGTTTATTGTCTATTCTATTTCCATACCAAATTCAATCCAAATTGGTTGAGTGTGATGAAGTAAGAAATATACACACACACAAACTTTCATCTTTACAATATCAATGGGTAGCGGGATGAATGGTTGACAGATACATATTCAGTTCATAATAATATTATCATATCCAACTCTTCAACCAAATGAAATCAATTAAATCACCCAATAAACTGTTCTCGATAGTACTTTGCCAGTGTGGAATCACATCGATCTATCTCCAATGAGCTATGGATATCCCGGGACTTCCGACTACATGTCCCGGAGGAGCCTTAAATCCTTCCCTGGTCTTCCGAGCAGCGTCGGGTAACGAGGCTATGTGGCTTAGTTGTTACGGTATTAGGTGGTACTTTGCATTTGAGGGAGTTTTTATGCATATTTTTTTATGGTAATTAAAGTAGTTTTATCTAATGTTAAATTAACAACGACCAAATTTCTTGAAATTTTGAATTTGGTATTACATAATGTGGTACTGGAAACGTTCTTTTTTTCTGGCTTATAGTCGATTATTAAATTGGTACGTAAAAAATTTCTTCACCATACTCGTATTTTGTTAAAATATCTATAAATTGTATTTTTTTTCAACATAGCAACTGATATAGGTATAAATAAAACATTCATAATAAAGTAACTCGAATTAAAAAATCTCTTCATTCATAAAGACGGACGTATAAACTGTGTACAGAAGTCATTCATGAGATCCGCCAAATTAATTACCATACACAAATCTGACATTTCCCTCATCAAAAACTCTCGCAACTACAACCGGATCTTACATAATAAAATCTCGTCAAAACTGCACCGGAAACACCCCCACTCTTCCGTCACAGCCTATATCAAAAGAAAGAAACAAATAAACAAAATCAACGTCTCAATTTCCCGTTCATATTTCACACGTAGTTGGCTGAAACAAAAGCATAGACAAAGAATAAATAGGCGGCCAGACAACCTCGAATAGATCAAAGGGGCGGCCGTAGGTATTTACTGGAGCGGAAAATATAAAGAAAATACGTGAGAGATAACGTGACGCTGTGAACGGCGCGGGCGGCGGGAGCGTGAAATTGTATGAGGGTTCTAATTAAGCGATATCTGTGTCGGACGGTGGGCACGTGCCTTTATATTCGCTTTTTTCGGAAATTGAATGAGACAGTGCTTATCTTTATGATAAACACTGGGTTTGCCCTATTCAGTTGAAGTGTAGCTAGCTTATGTCTCACAAGAACAATACTACTAAGTTACTGAGTACATTATTGTTTATACACTTCGGCGGTCTCCTGCATGTCTTGTTACTAGATATTATATAACCACCCACGTGCAATATACTTCATTGTCATGCCCATCTGTTAAAGTGTAGCCTGATTATGTAAATAAATTTATTTGTAGCCAAATAAATACCTATGCATTAATGGCAGTACAGTATATAGAAGTGAAAGCTCTAACTATTCCCTTCTCCTCAATTCCAGGTACATGGTTGTGCGTCGAATGATGCGTGGTTGGTGAAGGCGGCGCGCTGGCGTGGTACGGGTGCGGGGCGGGCGGCATGCAGGCGGGCGGCGGCTGGTTCCTGCCCTGGTCCATGGGCATGCAGAAGTTCGCGGTGGCGCTGCCCATGGGCGGCGTGCTGCCGCTTGTGCCGCCGCTGCTGGCCGCGATGCCGCCGCAGCCGCCCCCGCTCAGGCTGATAGCGCCCCCGCCCATGCAGCACGTTGGGCGAAAGGTACTACTTTACTAATATTACATAACTATACTTTCATTGACTGGCCTGTTAGCTTAGTTGGTAGTGGCTCTGCCTTCTAATCTAGGGGTTGCGGGTTCGATTCCCGCGTGACTCAAGTATTTATGAATTAAAAAAAAAAACTTGTCTTGAGTGTGGTCGTTTGTATGTATAATAAGTATGTATTTACAAAAAAAAAGTATATAAGTATTACATAAATCCGATATCTAGTACCCACGACACAAGCGTTAGCTTAGTGTGGGGCTAGATGGCGCTGTGTGCAATGTTCTGGAATATTTATTTATTCATTACTTGTTTATCATAATATGGCAGTGGTTAAGCCATGTCAGAGGCTCTTAAAACGGTTTGACAACTCTCGAGATCAGGGTGAGCCACTCTCATTTTATAAAATTAAAAAAAACTTGTCTTCCGACCTGTATTAATGATTTTCGTAAGATAAGCTCTGTTCTGTATAAAATAGCAAAGCTTTTTTATTATGTTACTTAGACAATGAAAAATAAGCACTTGTTAGTAATTGTAATGTAGCAATCCCACAGTTCACAAGACTAAATTCAAGGGATTTCTTAGTACTGAGTTTGAGAAAAAATAAATAAACACTTCTTCTTTATACCGACATCAATTTAAAAACGACAAAGGAATGCCAAGACAATTTCCAACACCGTAAAGATACGGTGTAGTTTTAACCAATGCCCTTTTACCATTTTTACGCGAACCGTGTGTACGAGAATCGAACTATTTCCCCATTTTCCTCTATATAAATAGAGTAATAGAAAAAGGCATCTGACGAGGGTTGCCTATTATTCCTTGGAGGTAATTTAGGGGGAGACGCGACCAAGTCGGATTCCTTCATTTGTGCATTATCATTTGGGAGTTTACGACGCTTCTGCGTTTATTTTTACTCCACTTTTGTTAGAAGTTTGATGACGGTCGCTTTTTTATTTCACCGGAGTTTTTTAGGAAGCAATGTCTAGTGCTAGCTACTTGGGGGTAGAATACGGGTAGATGAAAAATGAATAATTAATTCCTATGATAGATAAATAAGTAAAACTCTTTATTGTAACACACACGGAAAAAAAAAACATGAAAAACAAAAGACTTAAACGATAGTACGACAACTGGCGGCCTTATCGCTAACAGCGATTTCTTCCAGGCAACCGTAGGATGGAGAGAAGTCGATAGAAAAAAAAATTGTAAAAAAAACTCGTATTATTCCTATTTTCTGAGGAAAACAGATTGAAAAGCAATTAGACGGAAAATATGAAACAGAAAAATATCATAATCCCCTACACCACAGACGCAAATATGTAGATGTCGCAACAGGGGACAAAGATAAAGTAACCAAACAAGAAAAAAACCTAAGTAAATGACTAATACATACCAATACAAACACTGCTTAAAATGTGCTCAATTAGGTACCTTATAATTGCGTGATAACAAAACTTAAGCAAACACTTCGGCCGTATGTCCTTAATTGATAATATTCAAAAAGATGTATTTGAGGCTGTCCGTCTCAGCATAAGCTTTTGCTAGGACAAACAGCCATGTAATTAACGGATCACCTAAAATAGTTTTAACACACTAAACATCAGAATTAGTAATTAATTTTTCTTTCATACGAAATTACTGACTTACCTAATTTCAGCAAACCTCATATATCCATACCAATGATACTTTTTCCTACACATTTCCCGAACTGACGTCATCCACGTCCCACTATATCCATAACAACAGTAATAACAATCGCACCGTATTAATAAAGATAATCTGCCGTATAATTCGGCCGATATTGAAAGATAATACGGCAATAATACTGTCAGCAAAGCTATTACTCTTTATATCCTTAATTTGTCGCAATAAAATGCCTTATTGGTAGGTAAATGCGGTGTTTTCTATTATTAGAAATATATTCTTGTTTAGGCGTTTTTCCTTGTTTTCCGTTCGGAGAAAAATATTTATTGTGACAGCCAAACACAATAACATGTGATACAGAATTACAGTACTAACGTGCCCGTAAGGCATTCTAACGCTAATAATATCATTACCTATCAATTAGGTAATAAAATAACTAACCAACAATTAATTAAGCTATAATACTAATAGTAAAATATAGAGGTCACTAGTACAAGGTTACTTACAATAATCAAAGACAATATTTTGAACCGAGTTAGTCCATTGAGTTAAAACAAAAACTAAAAAGTTTCATTCAGTTTATGATAAAAGTTTCTATTCAACCGTTTTAAAGTTTGTTTATTAATCCAACAGTAACTTATTAATCAAAACAAAAGACGAATCTATGTTCCATTCATACATTGAATTGAACTGATCATTTGTTTCTAATCTACGTCTTCCCTTGCCTCCGAGGCACTAATTCCAGCCCATTATTTAGTTCTTTTTTAAACTGGCTTCACATCTTGCCACTTGGCATCCTTTTCTTTATTTCTTTCTTCTTTTTCTGCCAATCATGACGTTAGATTAATACTGGCATGGAATTAACATGTTACAGAGGTACAGTCCGCAACACAATAATAGAGGTGGTTATAACATAAATCAAATGGTAATTGCCACCGCCGGAGCGGCGCGTGGTCATTAGGCCACGCTGCAAATTAGTGCGCTTGCTGTTTTGATGCTGACTGTACTCATATATTACTGTTGCATATTTGTTGCCGTCTGCACTCGCGTATCAGTAATCTTTTTTCAGATGCTTGTTAAGAATCGTTGGCTTTAGTATTTTTCTTGCGCACTGTACTTGCGAATTAGAGTTTATTTCTAAAGCTCGTTGAGAGCGTGGTGTTCTTTTTTGCCGCCTGTACTTAGTTTAATAAGTTGATTGGATCGTTTTTGCTAACTGTACTTTGCTGGGCGTCTGCTAGACCTTTTTATTTTCTTACTAGCCTATCTGAAAAGTTGGTTAAGCTTTACGTTCAATTAGAGGGATGGACCAGTCAAATAATAACTGCATGATAAGTCTTGGTCGATGTATTTTAATTTTCTTAACTTCGAATATGTACTAAAACAAAATACTTACCTATAGATATTTTATACGATGAAAAATAAGAAATTGCAGTTTGTTTATCTTAATCAGACTGCCAGATAGATACTATATGAATTAAAATATCACATACCAAGCAGAAAAGTAATCACTTATAATCTGATATTTATAAAAGTCGGTTTATAATTAAAACTGCATCGTACCGCCTTGTACTCATCCATCATCTACGAAAATGGAACAAAATTATCAATTTTAATTAAAACACTATTTATAAAGGCGTGTAAAATATTAAAACCGTACCGGTCTGACAAGTCGAAGAAAAAAGTAGTCAGGAATCAATGAATCCGTTTGTATACCTCACGCAACGCAACCAACACTAGTGTTTTGTTCACAGGATAATAGTGAGACAGAATGATAACTTTGTTTTATTCACACAACCAGTAGTGTAAGCATTTTACTCTTAGTCTCAAGGTATCTAGATATACCAACCAAAGCTACTTAAATACACTACATTTTTTATTATTTTTTACGAGGGTTAGGTTTACGTTTGACTACACCCCCTGATGTTAAGCATTGCTGCAGCCTAGGGCGTAACACGTTTACCTAGAAGATACCTATTAACTCTAGATTTGAAAACACCTGGAATGTAGTTCGCAGGAAACACATGCATAATTCCATTCAGCAAAAGTTGGTGTTTACCTGTAGATCTACAAAAGTAAAAGAAATTTAAATATTTTTCTGTACGTTTAAGTCATTTTTGTATATATGTGGAATATATGTAAAAAGGAATATACATGTAACAATTTTCTTGGGAAACGATTCCATTTTGTTTTGATTAATTGTACAAATGCTTCGAGTACCTATAGTTTTTTGCTTCAGATAAAATAGCACCTCTAGTTATCAATTTCATATCTAACTTTTCACTACACTTTATGTTGTTAATTTTAATATACTAGAACTGTACATGCGGCATTTTAGACTAAGCGGTAGCGACGACAAACATTATTTTCTATCTGTTCGTTCCCTAATCTGCGTAAATATATCGGTAGGTATAACTAGTTATCAACTTGCAGCGCGATTCTACTAAAATACCAGAAAAGACACTACAATACATTCCACTGCATTATGACTTATATTACAAGCGAGATAAGGGTGCAAATCATTTGAAGGAAAGCTAGAAGAAAAAGGTACGAAAAATCTAAAGTAGCCACTGTGAGAACGTCGCAACGGTGCTTGGTGACTTCTTAGGGGTCTGCGAGGAAGAAAAGAAACCTATTACCGTAACAAGTAATAGCTTGATGCATAATAAGGTTATTTTCAAGAAGAGGGAGCGATAGTGGTACGATGCGAAGTAAAAATGAAATTTGTAATGAAAATATGTTGCCATCCATTGATACTCGTATACTTATTTAAACTTAACGTTAATATATTGCTCCCAATATACAAATTCTTGATTCCAAATCACTTTGCCTTCTAGGTGCCCCAATTTGCGAGGATAGTATCGGGCCCTTTTTAGAAAAGAAATTGAATTTACTTTCGGAAAATATTCACAGATTGGGTTATCTAAATTCACACATTGCATACACCATACTTAAATCTTGCCTTTTTGTACCAAAATTTACTTACGCATTAAGAGCTTGCCCAATCTGGAAACATTTAGATATTTTACAAGATTTAGATACCACGTTAAAAACAGCCTTGGAAAAAATTCTAAATTTGAACCTCGCAACGAACTCTTGGACACAGGCAACTTTACCTATTAGAACCGGTGGTATCGGCATTCGCAAAATTTCTAGTGTTGCACTACCTGCCTTTCTGTCTTCTGTGCATGGCGTATCTCAACTTTGTTCATCTATTTTGAAATTACCATCAGTTGAGATAAATTGTGCGACAGAGGCAGTGAGAGAGTGGACATCTCTCTGTACCAATGTTGACATCCCTAAGGAACCATTCTGCCAAAAACTTTGGGATGCTCCATTGGTACAGAAGCAATTTAACTTTTTAAAACAAAATTTAATAGGTGACAACGATCGCGCAAGGCTTCAGGCAGTGTCTCAACACGAATCTGGCCAATGGCTACATGCCCTCCCTTCTGCCAACCTCGGTACACTTTTCGACAATGGCAGTTTCAGAATCGCTATCGGCTTGCGAATTGGAGCTGCTATTGTCGAACAACACAGGTGCACATGTGGTAGCGATGTCGACAGGAAGGGCCTCCACGGACTTTCATGCCTTCGCAGTGCAGGCAGATTCTCCCGCCACGGCTCGCTGAATGACATAGTGAGACGGGCACTTGCCACCGTCAACGTACCATCGGTTCTTGAACCGATTGGCATGGTCCGTGACGATGGTAAGCGTCCCGACGGCCTCACACTGATTCCCTGGGAGCGGGGAAGGGCTCTTGTATGGGACGCAACTTGCGTCGATACACTAGCTCCTTCTCGCCTCAGTGGAACAGTACAAGCGGCAGGAGCCGCGGCGGATGCAGCAGAAGAAGCCAAGCGGCGAAAATATACATCATTATCGACTGATTATATTTTCGTACCGCTTGGCTTCGAAACTTTTGGTCCGTGGGGTAAAAGCACGAAGTCTTTTATAAAAAAATTGAATAAAAGGTTGAATGACATCACTAGAGACAAGAACGCTGGCTGGTTCCTTGCGCAAAGGATTTCTATAGCAATCCAGCGTGGGAATGCAGCCAGCGTTCTTGGCTCCATACCACATGTAGATGTTTTAAATTTAGGTTAAATGTACATACTCTTATTTAGTTTTATTAGTGTATATATGTGTATATATTGTTTATTATTGAATAAAATTTTATATACGTTAATTATAAAATCTTATCCCTATATGAAGTATAGAATTTCTGTATGTTTTAATTGCATTTAAAACTGAGATCATTCCTTTGAATATTATTATTTATTTTGGAATACTTGCAAACAAAAACTATACAAATCTTTAAAAAAAGATGCATTATGCTGAGTTGGGGCTGTGTTGTGGCAGATTTTATGTTTGTTTGTTATGTTTTTACTCGTGTTTGTTTTTCTGTTAAATCTGTCACAATAAATGTTTTCTTTCTTTCTTTCAAAATTCATAAAATTTGTTTACGGTAATGCCAATATCCATGCAAAATTCGGTCTCCGTAGCTGAATTCGGCATGGAAGATTAATTTTATCTTAGATTAAAATATTTCGTTTAGACGGAACCTGTATAATATGCGTCTCCCTTATACCTGTGGTTATTTTCTTTTTAATAACGTCCAGCTAGATTAAACGGTGTCTGCCGTCTTAGCAATATTACTATTTAAACGATATTAACTTTGGAGAAAATGTAAAAAATTGTTTATAAAATAATTTTGTCGCTAAAGACTAATTTCGCAAATAATTGATAAAATATTATTAGGAATGTAATGTAAACAAAACCTGTATTATGGAATTGTTGACGCGGTCAGCCCTTGGGTGAGTGACCAAAAAGTGGCATTCCATTTTGGGGTCGGACAACACGTTAAATTGTAGTTCCCGGCAGTTTTTCATAGTATGGCAGTCGTTAAGACATGTCTGAGGCTCTTAGGGCGGTTTGATAAACTTTTGATACCAAAGACCTGGCATTGGCATTCGATAAGAAGACCAATGTTACGCGACAGGGTTCGTAATACTGAGATCCGAAAGCGTACGAAAGTGGAAGACGTCGGGTCCGTATTACGAAACTCAAGTGGCGATGGGCTGGACACTTGGCGAGACGTACTGACGGCAGATGGAGCAAAGCAATAACTGAATGGTACCCACGGCTAGGTAAGCGAAGTGCAGGAAGACCTGTGCAACGGTGGCTGGATGATATTAGAAAGTTAGAAGGAAACATCTGGGCAAGAACAGCGCAAGACAGGGAATATTGGCGTAAGAGGGCGGAGGCCTATACCCTGCAGTGGGTCCCATTAGGCTGATGATGATGATGATGATGATGAAGACCAATGTAAACAACTCGTATAGATAGAATTAATAGTGGAATTAATATTACATGTTATTAAACCAAGTAAGTTTTGCATTCGTAATGAGTTCACACGCAACATTGTTGCATGCCATGGGACATTGAGTCTTATTATGATAAATGCATATTTCTGTTCTTATAAATACTGTACAGCACCATAAGTAGTGGGTAAATTTGTCATTAATCCAATACGTAAGAGTAAAGAAATGTTAACATTCAGTAAAGTATGACTATTGTGTTTCTGCAAAATGATACATTTAACTTTTCAACTTTCGCTTAACTGATTTTATTTCGTAAGTTGATAAATTCGAATGAGGCTGGTAAAAAACTACTAAAGATTTTTCACGAGTGCAGAGTCCAAATGTAAATTGTCAAGCCTTATATCCAATGCTATAAGCAATGTCAGATAAAAAAAAAACCAATCCATCAAATAACACTGACCAATTAAAATTCAAGGCCACGCTTCAACGATTCGTACAAAATACTCATAATTGAATAGAGTCTCAAGTTAACACTTAACTTTCATTTCGAATTCGTTGCGCGTTACTTCGGCTTGGACAGACGTTTTAGGTCATGGCATATCAGAAAAATTTTGACGATTAAATTTTATCAATTGGCTCAAAATTTTAATAATTTTAATGAATGGAAAATTGCAAAAGGCATTGTGCAAATTTTGCAGTATGAGACATTTATTATTTTCACATGTAGGTTTAATTAAAAATGCAGTCAATAAAAACACTGTTTTAGAAAACTTTTTTGATGCCAATTAAGATTTGAGGACCACTTTTAACCATAAAATATACTGTAAACCAGCATTAGCTAGCATTTAAACATTACTATTATTTTCCCAAAATGTATGTTCATATACACGTGTGAACAAAGCCTTATACGCGACGTGAGAATCGAGTGTCGTAACGATTCGATTATGATCGCAGTAATCGGTAATAGTATCGATACGATTCGATAATAACCGATGCACCTGATAGGGATGGGGTAATAAATAGGGCTGTAACGAATTGCATGTTAGCCGGTATACTAAATAGCTTGCATTATTCGGATTGCTTCACGGCTGCACTTATTTTTTAATTACCATAGCGTAAATTAATAAAATATATGGTATTATTTAATTTTTCTATACATTTATAATAAGTCATTTTTAATCATTTTTTAAATCGTTATACATATTTTTATGTGGACATACATATTCTTAAAAACACATTACAGTTTGACTTATGTCCTGAAATTTTATGAAATTTATCCTAAAGCTAAAATTTTGACTTTAGTTAACACCCTCTTTTGTCCGAATAATAATCATTAATTCAATTCATCCCGACCTGTTGCCTCTCTAATAATGATCGATTATTTGGACAATTTGCATAATAACAACGCGCCATATTCGCGATAGGAGCAAATTGAATCGATACCATGAATGTGTTGATGTTTAGCATTAACATTATAAAGTACAATTTCGAAATTGTTAGCTCGCTTATTAAATGCAGATTGTGGAGTAATCAAAATAAGTGGACTGAAATCGCAGCTTATTCCTGTAAATTAACACTGAGTCGCTTTTACATCTGACCCTTTAGACAAACAAATGTTTGTAAAATAGAAAGACCAATGTATGGAATAATTCGTTCCGCGGAACGCATCCGTGATGTTAACCCCATACACTTATGTATATTCCATTAGTACGCGTTAGTATCCTACCTTAAATTTACCACTTGTCTAGGGCGGTTGAAGTTTAAAGTTCGAACGTTAGGTACGAACCTGAAATGAATTAGTGAGGAAAGAGTATGTGCTGCACTCACGCCAAAATAAGCAGAACTTTTATGCGTATTTTTCTCAAATTGGCTCATCACTTTGCTAAAAAATATATAAAAGTGAAAGGACGAAAAAAATCTCTTTTATTTGTCGGGTTTCATTCATGATACCAAGTCAAAAAAATATGGCAGCCATTTTGTATATTCTCAAAGTTGATTATTGCGGGGATATAGAAATAGATCTGTATCTCTCAAGTTACCAAAATAACAATCTAATCAAACCAGATGGCACACCTGATACGTCGGGAAGGGTGAAAAATAAAGGTGATCGCACATCTGACTGAACAAACACATGTATAGTTATATAAAAACTAGTGGGTGCTTGCGGCTAAAAAGTAAAACATGCATCTATTGTTAATATGCCCTATTTTACCAAGTTTAAAAGTATCCTATTTCAAAAGTGACATTTCCAAAAATTCATTCTTAGCAGATGCTTACGTCATAATATCTACATACCTGCATGCCAAATTTCAGCCCGATCCGTCCAGTGGTTTGGGCTGTGCGTTGATAGATCACTATGTAAGTCAGTCACCTCTGAGTTTTAGATAGATAGATAGATAGAATTTATTAATAGATCGAATTCTGATCGAATCTTAAACTTGATCTAAATCAAAGTCAATCAACACAATGCGCAAGCACCTTAACCGTGGGTTAGGAGAAGTTGCCAACTTTTTACCCTTCCTTAGATTAGAGGGTTGTTTTCAACTTGGGAAGTTGGCGAACTTTGCTTGTATGTGCTCATTGCCTGTTATTATACCTATACAAGGTAGTTCAAATAGGTACTTTCGCGAAAAATTGGGCGTTTAGGCGATTACTTGTGCTTCTAGATAGGCCTATGTGTATATATTTTTATATCTATCATTAAAGTTTCGTTGTTGATTGTTAAAAAGGAATATGATGCTTCTCTTAAAGCCACTTTTAGCAGTACTTCTGAATCGGCTTTATTTTAGTGTTATTGTTAGCTAAAAGAAAAATGAGGTTACTTTCGCAACTTTTATCAGTGTTTATAAATCAGCTTTATTATAGTGTTATGTTTTGTATCAGTTCAGTTATTGATCTTGAAAAGGAGTTACACACAGTGTCCGGTGTATTTGTATAGATGACCAGTGACCATTGTCAATGTTTTTTTTTTTCAAATATCTGTTCGTCATTTGTTTCAACAATCAAAGTTAAGACTAGTTAAATCTGAACTATGTAGTTGTAGCCATGTTCCCAATTCCATCAAAAGATTCAGAATTTACAATCTACAGTACCTAAATAAAGCCCCAACATATATCTAAAACAGCTAAACCAACATTGACGCATCGACACCAGTATCCCAGCGGTTCTCAATTAGCCACATGACTTCAAAGCCCAGATCTAGCAAACGGAATAACTCTAACCAAAATGATCTAATCACGGCCGTCACGAGGCGGCTTCCTCGGATTACACGCGTGGTGTACGCCTGGAGTAAGGGGTTGGTCAAACTGAAGGTATTTGTAGATAGTTTGATGTACATAACATGTCAGTTTGGTTTATGACAGGTGGTTGGATGTAACTAGTTAGAACTTGCTAGTGTTTGACAAATATTGTCTGTAAAATGCTCGTAGATTTGTTGTTTCAAATTGCAAATAAATTTGCACAAAAACGTCAGTAAAAAGATTACATTTGAAATAATCGCTTTCTGTGGGTAATATAATATTAAAACACGTTCGCTGGACTAACGGCAGATGTAAGTGATTTCGAGGTGAAAAAGAAACAAAGATTATATATCTAAGATTTTTTTAAGAAATTAAGCTCGTTAAAAGTGAGGCTTATCAGAGCTTAATGAGCTAATAAGAGAGCGAGTAGAAGAGCGAGAGAGTGTAGAGTCCAGAAAATTATTTATTGGAGCATCTAACAATGCTATCCATCATCCAAACGTGATCGCCACCCATTGCAAATCGCATGCCATGTCCGTTTAATGCGACATCTTACCTTCCGTGTGGGCGGAGCTTTACACCAGTAATCTGTCATTACATCTCATTGGAACTCGGCCCGTTCCGTGTCCAGCGAACAAATATATATCCACCCTCCAAAAATAACAACCGACCCTAATTCCCAGGAATACAGTACACATTCGATTGTCCTTCCTGATTCGGAACGCAAAATTATCGCGGCAATTTGACGGACAGGCAATTTTGAGAGTGTTGCTTTGAAAGTTTTTGTGTATTCTATTTCTAAGGTGCAAAGGTTGAATTTAGTGTGTTATTTTCGGCGTGGTCTGCAGGTGTATCGCGGTGGATCGGTACAAATCACGGGAAGCATTCAGCAGAGTCGTGTGCTTGGAAACCAATTTCCTGTTCCCTTTCATATTGAAATGCGAGTGGCGCCCTCTATACCAGGCCTGGATGCGATTTATGAGGCGGTGCTGCCCGTTTTTTGATAAACTTTGTTTTGCATATGTTCCTTCTGTTAAACCTACTATCACTATTGATACTGGTAAATCAAAATTTTCCACTTAATTGTGCTATTTATAATCAGTTTGTGATGGACCTGCAAGTGGTTTGAAGTTTAGCGATATCGGATTCTAAAATTGTTCTTTTGAAATATTGTCACAGGAGCCTTTCTCATCTATTCTCTAAAACTTTTCACAAATTTCCTTCCGTTTTCGACAGATTGTCCTATAAATATTATACAAATGTATTCAAGTCAGCTTGTTTGTTCTTTGGATCCGTCGCTTTGAACATTGTATTTGAGGAATTTCAATTTATTTAAAATTGGCATCGGTTTGGGACCACCACTTCAAAGTTAGGACTGTCGCTTATATAAACCTACTTTGGGAAAAGTACAATTGATTTGGGTAATCAATAAAATGAGGAAAAGTTCAGGAATTGGCGTGGGCTTTTTTTGTTGACTGGGGTATGTAGAAATTTAGCTTTGTACCAATAGGTTCTGTAAATTAAATTTAAAATTAAATACCCGGCTTTATGTATGTCATTAACGTAAAAACATCTTTCCATCACCTTACAGATATGGTCAGAGAGAAAACAAAGGTTCGAAAAACTAAAAAAAAATACAAAGATTATAAAATAATCGACTTGTCAACAATTTGAGCATGGTTATTTGCGTTTTATACGTCGTATTGATTGGTGATTTTTATCCTGGCAACAGCTTCAAATGTCTCTCTCTTCACCTCTCGCTCTCAACAGCTTTGAGAATAGCAACGCATTATTTTATCTGTCTACATATTTTTATTTCATGCATGTCCATATTTTTTCAGCATTTCTAAACAAATCTTCCAAGAAGCATCGTGTCTTCAATCTCTCAAACAGTTTCCAAAGTGCGACAAGTGTAATGAGATTGGACCCCTTGCACGGATATCTTTAGATTGATTTACATAATTCAAGAAACGAGTGATTGAAGGGGACCGCTGTTAATAAAGTCTTTGCCTCTCTTCTTGCTAGAAATTGCAATGATTGGGGCGGGTGCGACAAATTTTGTCGATTTTTTATTTGTGCGGTTGGAAAATTTGAAAAATGTATTAGAACCTGGTGTCTTCTTAGCATGCCTACACCTACCTTGCAGTCTTCTCGTACATTAGACAAGCTGAAGCTAAGAGTGATCTGACGTGATATGATGAAAAATTGTGGATTTTTTGTCAAACCATTATCTTTTTTTCTCATCTCATTTTAATCGACATTCGAGATACCTATTTGAAAGAAATCGTTAATATTTTCAGATGAGTCCTGTTTTTTAAACTAAAACCCTTGTTTGAAGGAAAACTTGGAATCCAAATAGCTAAAGTAACATTCAATTATACATCCCTACCTACTGTATCCTTCCAGCCGTCAAAAACTTCATCATTACCCCGCTTTCTACACAAACACACATAAAAACACGTGTGCCAGTACTTTGGGAACATAATGAACCTACATACGAAACTTCGAGCATAAAGAGTATCGTCAAAACTTCCGACCATATTTTATGACCTCACATAAATTGATCGTTAATATTTCGTTCCGCGGGCCAGACGACAAAGGAAACAAGGTACTCCATACAAGGTTATTGAAGACCTATTTACAATAGACAGGCAGACATTTGGCCAGCACGTCACCTAAAGCGACTTCCGCACAAGCAACCCTGTGACAAAAAGATACCAAACATATGTAGGTTATGTTATTCGAACTTCAGTTGTTTTGTCTAAACGTCTTTATCTGCCTTCGTTAGATGGAATGCATTAAGATGAGACCTAACTACTGGCCAAAATATCCTTATTAGACAAATCAACATTCTGAGATCAAGTATATTTCTGAAACTCAGAAATGATGTTAAATGATTTAGCAAAAAAATTAATCTTCTGCTCACATCCTTAATTTTTTTTGGTTTAATGTCAAATATCAAATGTAAATTTTGCTGGTCTCAATTTGTTCTTAAATAATAATCCATTATGAGTAACCCTGTATGAGAGGCTCTCAGCCTCAAGGGCGATGTGTTTGTAACCTTGGATCCCCTCTTATCCCGACTATGTGCTAACCCAAAATTGTAAACTAGTTACTGCCAGAAAGCTCGAAATGCTAAATTGAAGCCGGATTTAGATAATACAAAATTGCACATTTATCAATCGAACTTCAACCTCAGAATATTTTTATATGAATATGAGTAACACCATACATATATATGTATTACGCTAAATACATATATGTATAATGATATGTGTACTTGTAAGTTAAAATACGAGCTTTTGTAAATTCACAAACGGAAGCTCGCATTTTCATTGGATACTATATTCTCAGATTTGTATTTGTTGTAAATTAATATTATTATCAAAAATAATGTGAATGAGAACAGCTGTTTGTACTGCAGCGACTAACTAATATCATATGTCATTTAAAGCCACAACATTGTATTATCTGTAAACTGTATGCTTCATCCACAATCTCTTTAGACTAACCCAAAAAGTATCAAAAATCGCCAAGAGTCTCACGACAACCCGTTGACTTTCAAGTAAGAGGGTCGAGCTCTCCATTTTTTCTCCTTTTCTAACTGGAACAAAACAAGCGTCCGCGAATTTCTTCAAATCCACGCCGCCATCTTGTTTTTTTTGTGTCGCGGTCACAAAATGGCCATACCACATTTTTATTGCTTTTCATTGGAAACTGTCTTTGTAATATTATTTAGCGACTTACATATATTGTGGTGGGTTGTTGTAATTTTATACTTTTTAAAACAATAGAGCAGAGAACTTAGAGGCATTGCTATACTTACTAACCTATTTAATTACACCACGTTACAGATATTATTTGTGGTGATTCTAACGAGACCCTATATAAGTGTTTTATATTACACCCGGTCAGAAAATCAGACTGATCCTTCATTTGGTTCTGGCATATAAGCTATAACAAACAAACTAAGAAAGTAAATGCATATTATATTTGATATTATAAGCTTACATAGAAGCAAAATCTTGCCACTTCCTCCTTTAACCCGAACTCATTCCTCACCGGCCCCAGCGCAGTAAATCTCTAAAACGGTCGGCATCATTTGAAAAGTAAGCAGCATTCCGACAATTACTATTCGATTCAATCGCACCATTGACTCGATTAATTTGTCTCTCGGAATTAATCGAGTTCCTTTCGCAAGCTCACATCCGACGTGCTTTTTGCCGTTTGTCGTTCGCCGACTCGACTCGCTTTGGATCGCGGATGAAAAAAACGCAAATCGTTTCGTGCCTGACTTCAATTATGTGACATTGAGACTGAGGTGAGTGCAATGAAATTAGCGATTTTTGCTCTTTTGTTCTGAAGGCGTGGGCTTGAATTAGAAATTGGCGTTTTATTCTGCTTTTCACCTTTGTTTTATAAAGTAAAGTAAGTAGGATAGGATAGGAGTAGTGAACTAACTGGCGAAAACTCCAATATGGTTTATGAATAAAAAATCATAGTTAATTTTCTTTTACATTCGTTCAACTTCTATTTCGACGAACTTGAACGTATTTTGAACCGACGGATTAATTTTGTAATTTACACCCAATAGGTACTGAAGCATTAGAATTTATCGAGAACAACATTTAATAAATAAAATAATAGTATTTTTATTATATATAATGGCCTCTTTACATAAAAGATCATTAATTTTTACCTGTCAAAATATTCAGCGATGTTTGTATCATAAAAGAATGCAAATAAAATAAAGCTAAGTACCAATTTATTTAGAAGCCACACACATTCAACGCAGCTAATCATAATAAATGAATCACAATCCAGCTATTTTGGTTCGAGCATATTTACTGTCTATTGAATAACGGTGAATGTTTGCTTTAATAGTTATTTAGTACGCTAGTGCTGATATTCATAACAGACTATGTTTACTCTGTGTAAGCCAACAGAATTAATCAAATTTTAGTGTATCATTATAGCTATAAATATGAAGCTTCGTACGCGAATATAATCTACATATTTTAATATGCATAACATGAATGTTGTCGTATAACGCCATCCATGACTGCTAGTATAATTTTTACAAGATTCCTTGCGTTTAACACGTTGTCGAGAGAAGTTATATTGCATATTGTTTTATTTTACCTCAATATACCTATTAACAATGAATACTTGAATACTTGAACCTAATAACTGAACAGCAAAAGATATTTTTATAAGGATTTTTTTTTTTTTTACGTGGGATAGGTTTACGTTTGACTACAGCCTGCCTGATGTAAGTTCAAAGTATTTATAAATATTTCGCTACGTTTTTGACTTTGTACACGATACCATACCTTCCAAGAATTATATCTCGGCGTTCTTTTGTGACTTGTGAGGAATTCATACAGGTACCTTAAGACTTCGTAAAGTAGAATTTAAAACAATGTGGCACTGAAGTAAAATATCTTAATTTCAACTCAAGTAAAATCTGTTATGCCTGCAAATTATAAGCTGGCCCTGATACTGAAATTAAAATATTTGCTACAATTGTAAAAAAAAACTAATGTGCCACTGGAAGACTTAGCCCTCTGCAACACAGTTTACAACTACAGCAGAAGGCAGAGCTTGTATGTACCATGTTTTGCAATAAATATAATTAAACTTATCTTTATATTAATTTGATCAGAGATGAAATGTAATCCATGCCATGCAACATTGCAGAATTTTATTTTACTACTAGCTGTGCCAGCGACTTCGTCCGCGTAGCATAGTTATTATCATAAAAACGGTTCTAGTGAGCTAATCTTAAAAGATAGACATATTCTGTCCCAGACATTTTGTTAGATCATTTCAAGAGGAATAATTCTTTCATACATATTTTTTTGATATCTTGAACCGTTTTTGCAGCGCACGTAAAGGAAGTCCTCAAAGATGAATAATTTTCCCTGTTTTTTTCTACATTTTCCATTGTTTCTTTGTTCCTAATAGTTGCAGCGTGATGTTATATAGCTCAAAGCCTTCCTCAATAAACGGTCTATTCAACATAAAAAGAATTTTTCAATTCGCACCAGTAGTTCCTGAGATAAGCGCGTTCAAACAAACAAACTAACAAACTATTCAGCTTTATAATATTAGTATAGATATACTTTACGAAAACCATTGCTTTCCTGGTTTCTCAAACTTCGCTCCACTTTACTCCAGTACTCCAGCATACGAATAAACTGCGGAACACGGGTTGCTGACCACCGTTCCTCTAAAAAGTCAAAAAGGTATTTAGCGCGAGCGGCATGCTAACTTTTGAAGCCATATTGGACAGTTTTTTCACAAGCTGGTCACAGATTGAAAAAATACAGAAGCAAACATTGTTATGGTATGATTTTCTCAACTCTCAATTTATTGAATTGTTTGTTACCTACTGTTTGAAAAATCGTAGTTATTTTCCAATTGAACCTGATAACGTGAAAGTTTACTTTTATTTTCTTCCGTTGTTATTACTTTTCAATAGATGGCAGCACTTGACTACCATCTAAAAAATACTAGTTTAAAATTTGTCTGTCACAAGAGGCCGCTGGAAACTACCGTGGTTTACAGCAACAGATTTTCTTCGATGATAGCGATCGCTAAACAGGCAGATGTAATTTAAAATTAATTTAAAAAAAACACACCACGACACAATACTCGCGACTGTGACGTCACACTTCATGAAATAACACCATATTCTGTAACTACCAAGATTAATTTTTCACCACCTCGTATCCTAGTTATCTCTCTGCAGAATTTTCACTCTATATTCATCTGTGCCACATTCGAGTCTTGCTTTTTTCCGCGTCCGCGCTCCGTCGGCCATGTTTGTTTTTGGTTGCCGAAATATTTCTCTTTTCTTTTGTTTGGAGTAGCGTCGGAGGTTTTTTAACGGCCCATAAATGTTGTTATTTAGGGAGTGCGCTCTACAGCCGATGTAGGCTTCACGGGGTTTATACTGCGTGTACAGAGCTAGTTAGCGTTGTTGAGCGAATTCACTGGAACTTGTTAAAGTCACGCGGCTGTCAGATCTTCCTTATTAATCTGGATTAAATATGCAAGTATCTTTAACTCTTGCTTCGGTACATAGTCTAGTGACCAGCACGATATTAAGATTCATACACATATGTAATGTGTTTTAAACAAAAAAAAATACCTACCTTTCATGTATGAAATTGTTACATGTATTTTGTAAATATGTGTATTTTTTTTTTTGTTTTACCTACAAAACTACTTAACCATGGTAACTCGGTATAAAGCAAAGTCATAAATCAAAAGTTTTTTTCCCGGTAAATCCTGGATTTGTAACAAAAAATTACCTACCTTTCATGTATGAAATTGTTACATGTATTTTGTAAATATGTGTATTTAATTTTTTTTTAGTTTTACCTACAAATCTACTTTACCATGGTAACTCGGTATAAAGCAAAGTCATAAATCAAAAGTTTTTTTCCCGGTAAATCCTGGATTTGGTACGGCAAAGGTTAATTTGGAGATAGTTTTAATATTCTTAAGGCATTATATATAATAATACCTAGTTAAACATATAATGTGCATTATTTTCTAAAGTTATTAGTAAATTATTATGTACCACAAAAATATTCCTAACATATAAGTATGCAAGTATAAAACAGGGTGCGGGTGTCGTTTCAGGAGTCCTGATGATGTGTTGTTTGTAAGAAAATATTGATTTTATTAAAATATATTTAAAATATTGAGGTTTTATTACCGATGCGGTCATTAAATAATTATAGTTTTGTTTTGGAAAGTATGCCATCAAGAACCAGTATAGCAGAGTTCAAGGTAAATATTGCGAAAATACATGAATGCATCTGCTGATGCACTTGCCGTCTTAAGGTCAACTTTGAACGAGTCTTCTTTGGAAAGGCTTGCAAACTAGTCGGTACTTAATTAAAATCAAATGTCACTATCAGATAAAAATCAAATCAAAATTATTTATTGTACACCAATAACGAAAAGAACACAAGCATACAGAAATTTAGATCTTAGTATTGGGACACAGGGCGACCTTATCACTATAAAAATATTGTAACAAAAGAAAGCACTTATACATAATTAATCAATTTTATAACATTCACGCTCTTCTAAATCTGTTTTTTTTTATCCAACATTGTTGAAAACATTATTAGTTACTCTAAAAAGTATCAATTTGCATATTCAACAAGACTTTTGGTCAACTCGATCCAAGAATTTTAATATTTCTATTGGTGATTAGCGAATGTGACTCAGCGGTTCCAGTGTCTGCTTTTCATCCAGACGTACCCTGGTTCGAATCCGGCCCTACACCAATGACTTGTATTTTAAAGTTAACTGTGGATTTGCACTCGTTTATCGGCGAAGGAAAACATCGTGAGGAAACGCCATGTTTGATGACCACAATATCTGAGGACATGTGTCTTCCTTTGTAGCCCTGGACCTGGCCCTGCACGATGTATCTGCCCAAGAGAACTCTCCTAACGAACTAATTCTGCGGAGTCACGACCCTCAGTCATGAGGAAATACGACTCAAAGAGAGATTGGTCATATCTCAACCAATGTTTAAAGTAATCAAAGTAACCAACGAGTCACAAGTAAAACGTCCCCACAGCGCCACTGCACCGACGATCCGGAAAACAGTATTAAATTAGTTAAATGTCCCATCTCTCGTCGCCGCACTTCGGGTGCCAATTAACATATACCGGTACAGCCCGTTATGCAATGGTCCGCAATCAATTATCCCATCTCTCAGCTATAAAACGTAAAACCATCGACATATTGGCACAAATCCAGGCGTATAGGTCAGGTGGGAATTCTTTCTTGTTTGTCTGTCTGAGCCTATCTTTGATGCGATCGAATTAGACTTAGATCAAATGCCTCGATTTGACCCGTAGATTATTTTGCAGACGAGATACTTTTTCTTTGAAAATAAATACTGGTGAAATAAAATAAATACTGGTGTAATGAAAATAAATACTGGTGTCATTAAATGATTATGTTATTTATCGTCAAGTTGCAAATTTTGAAATCCATGATCGGTATGATATAAGTTTACGTTAAAACATGCAGTTTAAAAAACGGTGTTGTTGAAAATAGCGTAGACGTCTTGTCGCTTCATTCAAGTACTACTACTACTAGTAGTGGCGTCTCTAAGCAACATTGTATTACTACGGATGTAGTACTACCGTTATATCAATATATCAACAAACGGCTTCGCTGCCAACGTGTCACTGGTATTCAGATACAAATTGACTTATTGTTTGGTTCTAGATGTAGGGAATGACATTATACTTTTTTATTCAGCCAGTTTTGTCCATCTATGACTTCGCTGACCGATTTGTTTTGGACCAGCTGTTGCGTTTCTAATAAGATTGGCTTACACCTATATAATACTTATAGGAAGGTACGAGTATATTATGTTGCATAATGAAGAAAAACAATTTCATTGAAATCAAATACTTTTAAAAATAAATGTGATGATTGGATAAGAACCAGAAACTTTTATCGCTCTTAATTTTATTTTGTTTTGTGACAATATTAATTGCTCGTCTGCAACCGCGTATTTTAATTACCCAGTAACAGCATTTTATTACTCGATAGAAACGTTTTAATTCGATTTATTGTGTTGTAAATCTTGTCTATTGTCTCTTGATTTAACAGTTCTGGAATCAACTATTTTGTCATTAAGAACTGTTATAAGAGCTTTTTACAATACCACTTTGAAATCAACGTTATATATTCATTGTATTTAGTAAATATATTTTAGTTCAACGAATGAGTGTTTTTTTTTTCGTTTGTTTTATTTTAAAAAAATCATGATCACACAAAACCATTGCGCTTGCTACTAACGTCTGTTGGGAATGTTGTAGCCTCTTTAGTTTTTTTCAAAGTTTATTCACGACGCTTAAATATTTTAATTACTATGACTCACGTATTGTCTCTGTCATTATATCGAGCAGTGTAATTATATGATAAGTCATTGGTTCATGCCAAGAGTATATATACTATACAATACATTCTCTTGGCTCCTGTTTCTATCGCGAACAAATGCTAAAGCGCGTCCACAATAGATTTCGCCAGGTGAATGTCTGCTGTCTAGTGTAATATATGAGCCTGGGTTTGATGTTGTCTTGTCGTACAGGGATATCGAAGAAGACTTGTGATTAGATAATATCTTAAATATGAATATTTCGTGCAGTTTTGATAGAAAACATATTTTTATATTGCTATTGAAATCTCGCTCGTTCAGGCAAACGATTTTATTAGTATTTCTTTATACCGGGGTCGTGAAACTGAAAGAATAAAGAGGGATACAGAAACATGTATTTGCAATAGACACAGGCGACCGATATTCATATAAAATTCTCGGAGTTCTGCTACTGAACTATATATGCACTTATTTGCCCGTTGTTGTTACAAAACATATCAAAATACTTGATAATATTGATGTCTTCTTACCTAAAAGTAGTTCATAATTTTTTCCAATAACTTTTCCAACTACCTCTGTATCTATTCCCCGTGTAACACTCTCGACCTAATATTCGCGGCGCGGGCGGCACGATCGGCTCCTGATCGAATTGGAACTGGTTCAGCACCGGCACGGAACTGTAAACCATTCAATTGGAAATGTCGCGTCACCATTTCCGTGTCGGTTGATGTAGCTGGCGATCTGTCAGATTACTAGTGGGTGCTCGCGGCTTTGCTCGCATTAAGAAGTAAGACTTGCATCACTTCTAAAAGTGGCATTTCCAAAAATCCTTTCTCAGCGGATGCCTACGTCATAACATATAACTACATGCCAAAGTTCAGCCCGATCTATCCAGTGGTTTGGGCTGTGCGTTGATAGATCACAATATCAGTCAGTCAGTCTTGATTTAATCCTATAAATTGAAAACATGGCTAAGGGGCACAAAATGTCGCGTAGGGCAACTTTTGATCCAGAATTTAACCAACACTTCATTTATGTGTACCTATTATTATGTATTTTACAGCATGTTATTTAAAACATTGCGATGCTACTTACCGGCAGTAACCAAATAACAGAGTTGTTCCTGCGAGACGCTCGTTCTTCGAGTAATTTGATCACCAAAATTCGGCTGAATCCAATTCCGAGCCATAATAATATCTTCGTTCAATCGTAAATCATTTGAACGACAACACACAATGGCTGATACAATGCTTGCTCTGTACGCACTCTATTCGATATAGGTACATGGGACACACTAAGAAACAGATTATTAAAATATATGTACTGAATCATAATTTCTTTTAATTATCATAGATAAATAATCGAAAACGGTTAATATCTGGATAGTGTTGAACTGAAGAGTTAAAAAGTTTGACTAATAAATTTTCAATATAGACATGATTTGTGTTCATAGGTAACTTGTATTACCTCTGCGACTGTAAATATTTACTCGTTTATCAGATTTTAAAACTGACGATGCAATTTTGTGCGTAATAACATGATGTAATATACAGTTAAAATACTTTTTCCCCGACGTTGGGAAGGAATCCTGTCAAATATATCTTCTTTTCGAGTTTCTATCGACTCCTCTCCATCCTACGGTTGTCTGGAAGAAATCGCTGTAAGCGATAAGGCCGCCAGTTGTGGCACTATTTTTTTAGTCTTTTGTGTTTCTGTTTGTTTTTTGTGTGTGTTACAATAAAGAGTTTTATCTATCTATCACCATAAAGTACAGTCAGTATATGGAATTTACACCTGAATAAATCATCGAAAACAGTGCGTGTGGTATCGCAGTGTATTCGTGACTGTGGGCGCAATAAATCCCGCCATAGATGACTCTATCCAGCGGAGCTCGATGCCGACTCGAACGCCCCAAATTGCTCATATCGGATGTTGGAATTACCCCTCTTTGTATTTAATGAGCCCGCGACACGGCGCTTCTGAAGGCTGTCGAGATATAAGACATTTCATAGAATATTAGAAACTGTCACAGAAAAAAAAATGCTGCTGTAGGTTCTGTAAACATATCTTGGAAACTTTACAGATTAAAAGAACTTATTATTTTCTATATTTATTTAATAAATATTTACCATATACATATACCCAGCATACGTTGATTTACGAATTTACAGGTTAGAGCTATTGAGCTTTATTTAGGAAAAAAAATAGGATGAACGCTTATAACTTTATGGTATTGAAAACCTATTTTAGCATGCACTTAATTAATTGTATTGCAGCAACCTTTAAAACGTATTACGTTTAAGTACTTACCGACTTATATCCGCTTCTACTTATGCCCTTAGACCACATCCTATCGACTGATACCCTGTTTAAAGGTATTGAATCACGCGATCTAGTGAGCAGGTGTCTTTAAACCATGGGAGGTGTCAGGGATGGTCTACACAGCATGTATTTATCATTAGAATTAAATTTTTAAAGCCTATTATTAATTATCTTTTTTTACATTTTGGACGCTTCCAGGAGTCGGATGACAGGTTAAATTGTAGATTCCTATGAATAGAGAGAATAGAATCACTATTTCAATATTCATCAGATTTCGTTTGGATATCGCTAAGATAAAAATAATAGTCTTACTAATTTTTTCTAACGA
The DNA here is from genome assembly GCA_964023185.1 of Macaria liturata. NCBI lineage: Eukaryota > Metazoa > Arthropoda > Insecta > Lepidoptera > Geometridae > Macaria > Macaria liturata. Next base: position 11,118,270 of record OZ026818.1, read on the forward strand.
CTCTTCATATATGTATTTGCTGAAACAGATTACTCCTAAAATTAACGAATAAATATTCAATCAATTATCTTCAGACAGCAAATGATATCTTCGCAAACACATGACCTACGAGTATAACTGAAATGAATCATACGAGTAACTTATTTGTCTAGGAAAATAGAAATAATATCAGCTCTATTTCTTACTTCTATTCGCAATAGAATTTATCTAAATAATAACAAAGGCATAATAATCCAGAGGTTTCTGTTTTTCTATCAATGTTAGATGCATGTGAAAATATTGGGTACAGTAACAGGCTACATTTCTTATCCAAAAGTTGACGTGATTTTGTATCTGATACGTATGGTTGATAGCGAGGCTTGCTATGAAGCAAGGATACGTTTTTATTTGAAAAAAAAAACACTTCGAAAATCGGTATATCATCGTAAAACGATAGTTTGTAAGTGTGTTTTTCCTTTTTCACACTCCATCAGCTGATTTGGATGAAATTTGGATAAAAGATAGTTCAGAATCTGGATTAAGTCAAAACTTTATTCATAGTCCAGTGACCGTAGCACGGACCATAATTATATGTTAACAATTTTAAAACATGCCATTTTTTCGCTATAATGAGTTGTCAATTAGCTATAATGTCGTCTCATTAGACGTATTAAGGCCAAGTCAGGTAGGTAGTTAGGTAGCCTAGGTCTCTACGTGATTGCGATGCTAGTGCCCATGTTTTAGGTCAAGAGCTCTTCGTATAACGCTATTAGGAATTTAATAATGCTGGAAATAAAATTTACGGCAATTTATATTGGCATGATTGTTATATATTGTTGCTGACCCAAAAAGGTACTTAGTATTATGATATTTTTTAAAGAAATTATCTGAGAATTCACAAGAACTAAAAAAGATAAAATGTAATTATTAATATTTCAATAAAGATTTTTGGATGCTTCTCTCTGTATCAAAGTATACTTTTATTAAACTCAAGAAAAAGCTGCAGCTGCAAAGAAATGACCTAAACCTACGAGTACATAAAACTGTCTAATTCGAACAATAATAAAACAGTTTAAAGTATCGCTTATTATTCCCATTAAATAAGATAATTTAATACTAAAAAAATAAGTGTACAACCTAAATGTCTTATAAGATCTCCGTAGATAAGCTTGATTACATCGTCGACACCCAAATAGACACAAAAAACACGCATATATTATTATGTAGGTATAATTTATAAAAACTGCCGTAGCATTTCAATAAAATATGACATTTCGTCCAGTTTTTGCATAGATATATAGATAGATAGATAGATAAATTCTTTATAACACCACATATAAAAAAGGACACATGCATACTAATTGATTAAAGTGTAGAGTAGGCATGTTATTCATAATATACCTACTGTTTAGATTTAGACAGTTTTATCTCATTATTATTCTGCTTTGAAATAAAGTCAAGGCGAACCGGAGACATTTGGGTATTTAGCTAGTCTGCTTTATACAATCATAATGTATTTATATACTACATACGTAATGTGATTAATTTAAGATCACAGGCATGGTTATTAGCGTACGATAAATTATAAAAAGTGATTAATTTGTATGTTTTCCATATTTTTCTATGTATTCGTAAACACGTACATATTGCACAGACATAAGCACCTAAGAATATAGAAGAGAGAAAAGTAAAAATGTTTAAACGTGTTTAAATACTTAAATTTAGAAATTCTATTACATTATTACAAAAAAACACTCTAAACAGATAAAATTACAGACATGATTTTACTAATTACAACGCAAAATTAAAATTTTACATCTCAGGAAAAAAACTGCTTGTAGTTTTCATCACGCCAGTCTCGCTGCCTAACTGTATTTTAAAATATCTCATTTGTCACTTGTCGTGCTAAAACTATTGTTATTTTTGGCAGACACCCTTGGAATACAATCCGTTCAACTGCGAATGCGAAGAACGGATCGTGAGGAATTTCCATGTTTTCGAAAATGCCTCACGATCTTTCCGTATTATATTTTGTGTACTTAGTTAGGTATTTGTCATATTTTATTCATATCATATCAGATAAAATATTTACTTTATTAATTAAAACTCTGTATCATTATAATATTCAGAACGCTTCATCAAATGTATATTATTTCAGTGACGCGTTGATTATTTATTTTATCATATAGCGCCTAACTTGAATAGAAGAGCAAGTTATGAAATTAATACTGAATATTGCGATGTCCTTTTTTTCAGGCGTTAGTGAGAAAAACTACATTTTTTTTTCTAGCGAATATTCCTTATAGAAAGTGTATATCTAACGTTTCTCTTTATATTTGTTGCAGGGTGAAAAGGACAACGGCAAGAATTGCATACTGGCATGCGAGAAAAGGAAAGCAGATGATACAGATATCAATAAGGATTTGAAAAAGGTATGTGTTTACCGTAATCAAATAGGTTAGCGTGGAAAGCTATTTTAATCATCAGCATGGTCTATAAAAAATTATGATATCTATCGAAGATACTCACTTATATGCTGTAAATTATAGGTAAGTACCTATATCATAGTCACTCTCTAAATCTAGCAATACGATGATAACTCTTGACACTGATATAGTTTTCAAAAGATGTGGTCAAATATGTTAAAATGTTATTTTTAAATAATTTAGAACTTATTTTGTCATATCAATCAAAGTTCGAAAAAAAAAACTAAGTTCGAAACAATACGAGTAGGTTTATATATTTTATTTGTTTATCTTATTTATTGTATTTGTACTCGCAATAGGAAAGAGTGTAAGTAATTCATATATCGCAACTTTATTTCTTAACTAAAATATTGTCTATTGTCGAATAAATATAGATAACAGTAAAAGTCTATGAAATTTCACTAATCAAACAAATTTAGTGGCAATAAACGAAAAAGCATATTTTCTAGTTTTTATCCAATGAATAAATATGGTAAACATGATTGTCCCCAACATGCGAAGCCTGGTGTGCAGTCGGCGTTGGTAGAACAGCTATTCCAGTCGGCCGGACCTGAAACAATTAATGACAGGGTTATATTAATAAATACATAAATATTTTGGGAAATTTCACATCCATCTCTCACTTGAGTCGTATTTCCTCATGACTGAGGGTCATGACTCCCCCGCAGAATTAATTCGTTAGTTCTCTTGGGCTGATAATTCTTGGTCTTCTTCTTATCGAATGAGTGTGGCCAACTCTGGTATCGAGAGTTTATCAAGCCGCCCTAAGGGCCTCTGATATGGCTTAACGCAGTTGTTACTACCGTACTAGACAAACAGCCGGGACCAATTTAACGTGTCATCCGACTCACGGAAGCGCCCAAAATGGATGCCACTTTTCGGTCACCCATCCAAGGACTGACCGCGTCGACCTTTGCTTAACATTGGTAATCGCATGCGATTGCCTCCGCTAGCTGAGCTACGGGCGCTACATCTTGGTGGGTGCCCAGGACACACAGGCACATCCATTTAGCCCCATAAAAACCAAAGGCTTGTTTGATATTAGATAACGGACATAATACTCACAAATACCATATCTTTCGAAAATACCATTTGCACCTATTATACATAGAAACAACCAGATTGTGTTTGCGCAAAACGGATAAAAATGTGATGATTTTTTTTTTCTACTTTATTGACAAAAATATTACAAAGTACTACTTACGATCATTACGGTCCGTATATACAGACCCTATAACAAGGACAACAAGTAAAAAGATCAGAAATGCTTTCATATTTGTATTATAGTATACAATTTGGTTAAATAAATAAGAATCTCGTAGTTTTTATACCTGAAAATATTGAAATTGAATGTTATTCGCATTAAACGCTAATTTATTTGTTGTGACCTGTGAAATTATATATGTATAATTAGGCGGAAATAACAACTTTGTATTTTGTTAGTCGCGCTCGTTAGGGTTATAATAATATAATAAAATGGCTTCACATAAGTGTACAAATTATTGGTTAATATACCTAATATTGTTACCGGTACCTACCGCATATACGAGTAAGTATATACAGTGTCTATAGTATGTCAAAAGCAAAAAACTTTTGTTTTGCGATATTTGGAAACTCACGAAGAAATACTTGTCCATGGTTTCCTAATTGCGGACTTAAAATAATAGCTGCTTATAATAAAGCGCTTATCAGTGTTAAAAATTTAGATAAGTTTGTATGCAAAATTCTGCAGCAGAGTTATTAAGCCGCCCTTGGGGTCTTTTATCACACATAATTGACTGTCATACATAGGGAAAATAACAAAAAGTACTAACACTGTTCATTTCAGATACTCACAACTCAATGATGGATAATTATGACCGAAGTTAATTGTAATATTTATTACAAAAAGCAGTTACACAGAAAAAGAGTGCATTTGCAGTTCAAACTACAATCACTGTCCAAAAAACATGGCTTCACAAATGGATCCACTGAAAAAAATAATATTATTTTACTCGTTCTGATTGGCAAAAATAAATGTAACTACCTAAGTATTCGTTAGGATATGACTTGTTATCTTCTTAATATATAAAACTCAAAGGTGACTGACTGACTGATATAGTGATCTATCAACGCACAGCTCAAACGACTGGACGGATTGGGCTGAAGTTTGCCATGTAGGTAGATATTATGACGTAGGCATCCGCTAAGAAAGGATTTTTGTAAATTCCACTTTTAAAGGTATGAAATGGGGGATGCACGTTTAACTTCTTAATGCGAACGAAGCCGCGAGCACCCACTAGTACGCAATAATATCAATAAATTGATCTTGAAACTAAATCAGTAGCATATCAGCAATACTTACAGCCTTTTAAAACACCACTGCTGCGCCTCATAATATCTTTATTATTCGGTAAATCTACCTGAGACCCACTTATTTGGGACATTACTCTTTTAGGAACTAATCCTTGAGTAACTTTCACGGGAATCATCTCCTGTATAACTTCAAATTGCGGTTCCGCATTTATCAAAATAATGAATGTAAATGTTAATAAAAGTCCAAGGCGTTTCATTTTAATACACCGTATTGTTTCTGTACAGTAATCGATTTCTGTATTAGAGTAAATAGTAGGTATGTAAAGAATGTCTTGCCTTTTATAGTATAATTTCCTAGGTTGTGTAGTCAGATTAGAAAAAGTTAGACATACCAACTTTTATAGATCGATATATGTGCTTATGTACTTCCAACAGAAATAGTATTATCATTGAAAATCGTTTCAAATATTTTACCGGAAGCTGTGTTCCTTGCAAACTACAATCCAAGGACTTACATATGGTAAAAATTGGTCTTTTAGGTAAGCAGGTTACAACCTAGGTAGCATTGCTTAACATCAGACAAGCGATATTCAAAAGCAAATTTATATTATATAAAAAAACTTCGATATCTAGGTATAAATCAACCATTCATATTTATATATATTATTATTTTTTATTTATATCTTTTATTCATATCGATACTAAATCCATAAAGTTTAAATTAAAATGCTTTAGAATTCCACTAGACACTGCATTCGCTCGGTCATCTAAAAGTAATATATCAATATACCTATCAGTGAGTATAATACTATTGAAGCACTTAATTAGCGTCAATGATTTAATTAGATACAGTGCAAGTATTTGTACAGTGAGTCATTATTTTTATTTTTTAAATTTCTTAGTATCGTTTTCTTATTTTCTTTGTATGTGATTCAAATACCATGAAGGCATCTCTTATGGAAAAAATACAAACTAGAATACAATAAAATATGATAATTGTTATTAATATATAAATACAGTAATAACACTTTTTACAAATATTTTATGAAAATACAAAAATGTCTTAAGTAGTTAAAAAATATTGTTTTTAGAAACAGATAGCTCCTCCCAGCTTAACTGACAAAAATAAGCATATAAGGCTATTTATTCAAATAATATACGTTTGTAACTATAATTTTATGCAGAATTTTTAAATTTTACTACAGAAATAAATTGGGGAATATAAACGAAAAGTCACATTTTCTTGGTTCTATCCAATCATAAGGTAGAATGAGGATGGTATACATGTATTTTGGTTACATTTAAGACCTTGAGGACAGTCAGCGTTGGTCCTACAAGAAGCTGGAACAACAAGGAACATAGTTTATTTTATACAAGCGTTTTGCTTCCACTTTTATAGTGCGAACTGCTAAATTGTGGAACTCCTGCCTGACTCCCTGTTCCCCGCGGAATATAACCTTGCGATCTTCAAAGCAAGAGTGAATCGGTTCTTACTGGGTAAGCACGTTCCATCCTACACCGTAATGATTGCTTACCATCAGGCGAATTACGGACAAGTGCAAACCCATTACTTGTAAAAAAAAAAGATTTTAAAACTCACTTCGATCCAAGACAAGCGCTGGTTGCTCTAACGCAGCCAGCATTATGCTGTGTTGAATCGACTTTCATGCCTTTAATCATATTTCTCATTACTAAGGGTCGTCACTCCCACGCAGAGTTAATTAATTTATAAGTCATACAGACATGACTCACAAACAACTAAGACTTACATCTTGATGGGATAGAGTGTTGGTTTAGTGTCCCATCATGATATAAGTAAAACTAATTTAATTCGTTGTTTATTAGCTGTTTTTTTTTATTCACTAAATTTTCCTAAAAAAAATAAAGTACTCACCAGCAATACGGTCCACATAAACACACCCTATAACTAGAGCAATAAGTAAAAATAGCTCGATTACTTCCATAGCTGCTTAAAAAAAATTGATTGAAAAATTTAAAACCTAATAGAATTTAGACTGAAAAAAAAATTAAAAATCAAGTACAATCTTATAGAATTTTAACGGTCATTTATAAATAAGTACATTGACGAACTGTGAAATTATTTGTAATGAGGAGGAAGTAATAATTTTGTGTTTTGTTAGTCGCGGTCTTTTAGGGTTGCGAACCACAAAAAATTGAATTGAAATAAAATTGATTCGTTTTAATTTAACGAATGAACGAAAATGAATAAAAATATTAAAATTGAACGAGATTGAAACGATTGAAATGAACCCCAAAAGAAAATCGCTTTAAAAATCAACCTTACTGCCTGGTCTTACAGATGTTTATCGATATTTCTAATAAAATTAACAGGTTCATTTAACACATATTGAAAAATGAACCTTAACACAATAGTTTAAGGTTGTTATTTGAAGTTTCCAAAAAATAGCAGATTGAATTGACATTGAATTGAAATAAAATTGATTCGTTTTATTTTTAACGAATGAACGAAAATGAATAAACATATTTTAGTGTTTGAACGTACCCGTTAAAAATATTACAGCAGAAAAAATATCGTGCTATTTTTAAACGAGCGTTTGAATATAATTCGTTGAGTGAATATAGCCGTTAGGAACACCTTTACTTTTGTGCATTAGGTCTCAGTTTTAAATGTCGTTTAAGGTAATCTGGTGGTCAAAAGTTTGATTGAAAATGTGACAAAACGCAAGAATACAGCCTAATATGTGTTATAAAAAAAATCTTATGATCAAAACATAAATATGTACAAACAAATTACTACGAAAAATGTTTTTACTGAAATGAATTCACATAACACAATATGTATTGCGGTGTAAATATCACAATATATCCATACGGATGTTTAGTAACTTACTCGTATTCATAAACAACATGTCTAAAGTGGCCACTGCTAAGCGGCATTGCATTTAGTACACAAAAATGGTGGTAGGGGTCGCGGTACTCTATTCCCGGACAAACGTCGTCAGTGTTACCGAAATTGAGTTATTACACGGTTTCTAATATAATTTTCGTCGATTATATCATTAGTTTTCCTAATGTAGCCTGTGGTTTGTAAAGTCAAATGTCAAAAAATGGTGGGCCTTATTGTGTCTACGCCGTAGTACCTTGTAACTCGTAGCACCTCGTAACCGTAGCGCTACGAGCATTGTTAAGACCAGTGATGAAATAAAAGAGCAAATCTACGTACTACCGCTAGACTATGCCTTCCTAGCTTACCCTGTATGTAATCAATCTATGAAAGTACAATTTCACAATCTTCATCTATAAAGGAGGTCTTATTTTATATGTAGTTTAATTTATATTATTTTAAATCCTTTTAGCGACCGTTAAAATAGAACTGAGTTGGTCTATTATAGTTGTCTGTTGTAAGTTTGTTGTTTGTGTCTAAGACTAGTAAATATTTCATTTCACTTCATTAAATTCGATTAAGTTCGAGAAATTGTATGAACAATACTCACCCAAAATTGGTCGCTGCAATTGCATCTGTGAAACTTTTTATATTACATTTCCTTTTTTTTTATAAAAAAGTTCTAAGGAAAAACGTGACACCAATTACATTTACAGTATTTTCTTGTTCAACCAATTTTAGAAATTCATTTTCTGGAATTAAAGTGCATAGTAAGGTGCTTACAGAAGAATCCCAGACAAATGTGTCACTAGACATAACTAACAGGCAGACATAATAAATACAGCAGTCATTAACTATAAGAATTCAAATGGCACAATAATTGTAACGAGATATACTGAATCACAGTTGGGTCTCGGCCAAATAATGTCTATCCGTCATACATGTCATGGGCTTATTATTAAAGCGAACGAAGGAACATGCTGAAAGTTATTATATAGGCCTAGTGTATGCCCGTGGCTATGCTTGCATAATAATAAATGAAACTTATACCACTATTTACCAGGTCCGTGGAAGGACCTGGGCGACCACCACGGTGTATCTGCCCAAGAAAACTCCCCCAACGAATTAATTCAGCGGGGGAGTCACGACCCTCAGGCATGAGGAAATACGACTTAAGAGAGATACCACTATTTGAGCTCTTCTACCACTAAACCGTAAACCACGATGTTGTATTGCTCTGTTGTATCCTGGATAAGTTATATACATACAAATAAAAACACAAATGTAATGCTCTTAAGCCCTCGCTTGCGTTAATTCTAAATAAAAAGTAGTCCACATCACTCTCGCTATTATTACGATCATTCCAAAAATCGTGATGATACGTCTTCACTACGTTTCGGCGTGAAAGAGGAAGTAACGGACAAACATATTTTCGCTTTTATTGTATAATATTATGATACTAGACTAATAGATCTGCTGTACTACTAGCAGTAGTAGCTGGAAAACGATGCTTCGATGTCAGAGAATAATATATTATTATGTCTTGTTAGGCATATATTCTCTTGTCCAACTTCTTTTTCTGTCTTTGGTCTAAGTTGATAATGTACAGTCGAGAGTTTCAAACCCACATGTTCTTAGGAAAGCTGAAAGCTCTTTATTAAGATATAGAGTTTGAGGAATTTATAACAATTAAATCTTCGATTAATGAAATCTTACTAAACTGTATGCACAGTTTTAATTAAAATACGCGTGAGACATTTTACGATAACTCTGAAATATCTAGAACAAAACTATGAATTTAATCACTAATTTGCAAAATCAAATAGCAATGACAAGAAAATTGTCACATAGTTTGAGCCATTATAATATAAAAATGTTTCCACGAACTAATCTCGTAATCTTTCCCAAAAAACTTTGTAATCCAGATATTACAAGAAATAGAACAGTTTGCCCATTGTAAAACATAAGCACCCAATAAAATAATTTAATTGGCACCGGAAACCACTTCTAATATAAAACAAAAATGTTGCTACGCAGTGTGAAGTATTTTTTTTTCAGTGTGTAATAATCATGAAATACTCCCTAAACAACTGAAAAGCCGTGTTTAATTTTACGAAGCGACCCGATTGTTAGCGAATAACTTTTCAAGACGTAGATTGTTCTTATTAAAAAGTACTAACACAAGTTAATTATCGCGTAAGTCCATATGAGAGTGGCTGTCTCTGGTATCAGTTGTTTTGACACCACCATGGGGGTCTCTGACATGACTTAACGATTTCCGTTCTATGTTCATTGCATACAAATACATTTTTATTGTGACATTCAACCCATGGAAGCGTTCAACTAGATTGTCATATTAAATACAGTGGTGCTTAACATCAGGCAGGCTATAGTTAAACGAAAGCCTATGACGTGTTAAAAAAAATAACTTACAGTGGGCCTAGCTCAAGTTTGAGTCCGTAAAGTAAAAGTTAGTTGTAAGTATTACTTCCGACTATCATGCATTGGTAGCTGGAGTTAGGTCTCGATGGTAAATAAACGAGAGTAACATTACCGGTTGATTAACTTCGTTCATTCTTTCATTCATTCTTTTCTACGAATATTTTTATCTGCGATTCCTATGATCCTGTCAAAACAACATGGCGCGAAATAAAATAAATAAAACTAAATTAATAAGATCAAAATACGTAACTTTTAGGAGTGTTTTTACAGTATGGATGCTTTTATTGTACAAAAGGAAGAAAAGAAGTTGATTGTGACAGTGCATATCGATTCTTGGGCCAGTTCGAAGAGATGACTGTTAGTTTGAGAGATTGGTAGAACGCCGAGGTTAACTAATCTGCCCGATTATAGACGAGATAAAAGCAGAAAGGCTTCGCTGGCATGGCCATGTACAGAAGATGAGCAAAGCGCGTATATTCAGGGCGACCGTGGTGCAAGAGACCGGTGGCGCGCTATAAATATCGCTGGAAGGATCGGGTCGAAGAGTATCTCCACAGGATTCGTGATCCCAGTGATAATAAGACCTTGCTCAAGACCGCGATGAGTGGCATCTTCTAGTACCTATTGAAGGGCAGAAACCGGCGTGGTCACAGCACCAGCCAAAGTAAAGTAAACATAAAGTTTTCATACATTAAATCCGGAACAAAGAAAGAAAGCGGACGAGTAGGAAATACAATCGAACCATGGAGAAGTCTTTGTAATATTTGTAAGTACATTGGGAAATAAATCCATTCTACATCTAGTTTCATCATAGAAATTTAGACCCATAATTCAATTACTTAACATGAATAGTTTCAGTGTTTTAGAAATACTCAATAATGTTCTACAAATTCAATTTTACAGGTTAAAAGTTACTAGAAAAAGAATATTTTAAAACTGGCCTTATAAGACACAAATTACCTGAAATTAATACATACTTTCCATTAGATTGATTGAAACTGTGAGGTGGTGCTAGTTTAAAAGTTTTTTTTAAGTTGCTGTGTACAAACTTTTTCTAATCTAGATAATCACAAGATTCCTGTCTTCTATACTTCCCTGGTATATCTAGCTGAGGGACTTAAATTAAGCCATGAATCTGGCATCTGATAAACTTATTGCAATAGCTTTGCTGGCTACACAGGTACCTACTTATTTTATGTGAACAAATAAAATGCAATTGTCCAATAATACGTATTTTATTTTGCAGGGGCTGAATCTGCCAGGGAGAGAAGACATTAATATTGGTATTTTATGTCTAAGATTATTTAAGTATTTTATTTTATTACAAAACATATATAATTTTAATTTCAATGAGTTTTATTTACAAAGTTTATCCAACCTTACCAATAACATAACTAGTATAACTAATACATTATATAAACTATGTAGGTAGGTACCTCTTTATAGTAACCATAAAGTTGCAAAATAAATATGCTAAACAAATATGTTTGACATGTTTTTAATAACAAAAATTTTCATTATGTTATTAATAAAACTTGACATTGTAACTTCTAAAATTTTATTAAAACTAAATGTTATAAATTCAATTTGACAAGATATTGTAATTTGTGTAGCATATTCTATGATATTAGTACTTATACCTATGTTACAACTTTACATTATCAATAAAGATTCTTTATCTTATCTTTTAATATCAATATCACACTAATTTTCTAGTTGTGCAACAAACAGCAATGTATTGTGTTACATTAATGTTAGTTCGTTATTTGAAAAACACTTAAGAAGTATATATGTACCTACATTTACAGATTAGACAATGAAATCTATATCTTAAGACCACTTCAAAGCCTTATTAGTCATACTAAAATTAGGTGGGAATTTATCTAATACCTTGAAGTAAGTATACTGGAAGTTCGAAGAAGTGTATTTTACTTCTTTATTGTACACAGTCTAACTATATATTTATGTACATTGTTACTGATATTGTTGGATACAATGGTGCAACTATATTAAATAAGAGTTATATAATTTACTGATATGAATCCAGAACTAATGCAAAGATTACTAAAATACAACATTTACTCCCACCTGTTCTGTTAAGTAGTTCTGTTGACAGGACTACTGGTAATTTCTCCGCATTAGTTCTGTGATTTAAATAACTTTAGCAACCTTTGTATGTATATTGGCAATAAATAAAACAGAAATGAAACAAAAAGAGAAATAAATTTTATCAAAGTTCAACAACAAAATAAAACTTCTTGCCTAAAGTAGGATAGGATACAACTTTACAAAACAATTGCAAACTTAGGAGATTAACGTTAAGTTGTGTATGGTTTTAAAATTTAGGTATTTATTATATATGGTTTAATTCACAATGTATAAAAAATAATATCAACAACACCATAAAACAGCTTTTCATTAGTAATTTCTAGTAAATAACTATCTTGAAATCTAAAATGCAAAGGATGTGCAGTATTTTTTGTGCATACCAACTCAAGTTTAGCCTAGTCTCTCTCTTCACTTATTCTGTTGGTAGTAGTCCGACCAAATCATTACACTGGCTTTGGAATGGCTTGTAGGTATTGTAGACAGCTTCCGGACTAGCTTCAACAAGGTTCTGGAATAGCATTAAGTGCTAATCTCTCTAGGCTAGCCTGAAACAATGTCCTGTAAATAAATAATTAAGTATGTACTTATTGGATTTTAAGTTTTCCACTAGACTAGCCAGGATAAACATTACATGCCAAGTATGCTCCTAACATTGCTTGTGGAGGTTTTTATATGGTTACTGTTGGCTCTCAAAAACAAGGCATCAGAGTGACATCCCCATACCTGGAATTCATGCTGGTAGTGCAATGGTTACTATCACAGCTCTTTGCAAAACCATCAATAAGTTATGCTATTCATTTGTGTAAGTTACTTTGCTAGATATTTTTAATTTTGAGTGTTACAATGTATATTTTGAGTATTGTAACATTAATTGTCTAAAGCAACAGCACTTAATGAGTACAATATATAGATTAAAGAAGGCAGCTGCAATCTAACGAAGCTGCTAGTTCCAGACGGAACCTTTTGGACTGCCGACGTACAGTCCATAGCTTTTACGGCGGATCTTAGGTCCGCTCAACGCATCTGTTGCGTCAATATCTTTGAGAAATCACTGTAGATATTTATTGAGGAGGCATTAAAACTAACTTTGGGATGTGCATGGAGACTATTTTACTGTACAATACAAAATTTCCAAACTAACTTACCAACAAACTTTGAATACTTTAAATTGAATCTGGTTCGGTGTCATTTTCTTCATTGGCCTCATTGCATCAACGAGAGATGTTTTATGTACCTATTTCCACTTGAATTTCTGTCACAGTAACAAGGAAAAATCACAAAAAGTACAAAAACATCGCGAGCTAATTTCCAAACCGTGGTCGGTTCAATACAAATTTGACGTTCAAACTTTTGACAATATAATAGTCATAGACAATTATAGACAATGTTTTTTAGTTAAAAATAGATTTAGAAAATAATGTTTATATAGCCTTAACTAATTTTATAGAAATTAAATTAAATATAACACATGAAAATAGATCTCAAAAGTTGTCGATAGTTTTCTCACTGAAAAAATGGCGGTGAAAATATTTGTGACATTTTGTCGAAGGCTGGGTCTGGTATTTACGGATCACCTGTCAAATTAAAACTCCTACTCGCTAGCTATGTAAATCTCTATACATTAGTCCCGTAATTTCATCGAATCCTGCGGAGTAAGCGAGGTCGCGAGTAAAATAGTTTCGCTACTCGCCACCAGGTGCGCTGTACGATTTTTGTATGAAATGCGGATCGACAAATTATCGGATCCTGCGATGGTAATATTCCTGCTAGGCCCACAGATTACCCCTATTAAAAATAAGAAAGTTACTAAAAAAAGTCACCTTATAAGTCGCGAGTAAATCCAAAGGCAGCCAATAGTTACACACAAACGAAGCGAAAGCTTTCAACGGCTAAGTTTTCTAGTACTCAAAATAATACTAAACTGAATAGAGCAATCCAGGTAGAGTTGCAGAGTTTACATTCGCTAACTCCCCGGTTCCTAACTCCAGTATTTCTGAAACTTGCCATGCGGGCGACGCTCGGTTTGAATTATTACCATTGTTGTTATTCGAATTTATAATTTATTGTTGTTGTGTTGAGGACTAATTCAGTTTGGCGAGCTAAATCCGGATTTGTCAACGCGATAGCGGACCCGGTTAGTTCGGAGTTATTTCTGGCAACAAATGTTAGTTTTGATAAGACTGGCTGTTATTTGTTGTTTTTGTTGGCGGTACTATAAAGTAAACCGCAATTCTTGTAAAGCTATGTGTAATATTTTTATTTTAACACTAGTAAACCTAATAGTGCTGTAAACCAATTTAGATGTATTTCGGTATGGAAATAAATTTAAGCCTTCGATTAATATACATGCTTATTATAATTAATGGTTAAACGAACTTACCTTAAGTGAAGTTCGACCATAATTATACGAGACGACGTTACATCTATCGATCTATTCGGTATAGTTTTATTAAATATATAAGATTGTACCAAGAAAATTTGAATCGATGATGAATAAATGCAGTAAGATTGCTTGGTAAGTTAGTAGTTGCTTAGTTTTTGTACCAAACGTCGAATTTTCGACGTAATTTTAAAATTCCGACGCTCCTTTTCCTAATTTACCACTTGAACACATGAAATAAACACTTTTTTCCACGAAAAATTCAAATAGTAAAATTCAACGAAATTTATGATGTTGCGACGCCCGCACACAAGGAATGAATGAGGTTTGACAGGAGGACGGCGCTACATGCGCTACATTGACAGTGACATTTGTTCAAAAGTATTTTCTTTTTTTTGTGTTTTTATTTTCACAGCTATAAAAAGTGTGACGCCTAGTACATACAGAAGTGAGACTACATAGTTAATAAAGAAATCTCGAGCATGTAACGTCGTCGTAGTATAATCCCAGATAAACGTGGGTAGTATTACAGATGGCTGTAGCCGTACGAGTATAAAAACTTTACTGTGTATGTTTGACCGTAAACAAACAAAAATATTTGCTTGGAATTAAAACAAGTGTCACCTTAGTACGCCGCTAGTCACTAAATATTTACCTCATATGCCACCACAGTTTTATTTATTTATTGTTCGTACCGCAAGGTTGTGGAACTCCCTGCCTGACTCTCTGTTCCCCACGCACTATAATCCAGCGATCTTCAAAGCGAGAGTGAATCGGTTCTTATCGGGTAAGCACGCTCCATCTTAGGCCATAGCCTTTGCCTGCTAAACTATGGTCAAGTGCAAACCCGTTTAAGATAAAAAAAAAAAAACAGTTGTCAAATTCAATACAAAAAGAGAAAGTCCATATTGTTTCGTCACAACTTTTCCCATTACACTCGGAACGAGTTCGGCCATTGAGTTGGGAAAGTCGATGGGTTCCCCATGGGGTTTCCCATCGCTTTGGACCAAACTTGATATACCTGTTTACTGGACAAATATGACAGTTTAATAAATTTAAATGGGTGCCTTGAATTATTAACAATAAAATGTGTATTGATTTGAGTATAAACATAGTTTATATCATCACAATTTTGTGAAAAACTTTAATTTGATTGGCGAAACTTGAATTTATTGTCTTTTTATTGTTTCTAAACTTTGGCTTTCTTTTAATTACAGGCAAAACTAGAAACAAAGGCGTTAAAAGCGAAAAGGCCGGGCTTCACAGATGACAGATACAATGAGACCTCTTACTATATGGAAAATGGTGAGTAAAAAATATTTTTTCATCTAAGATTATTATTATAGTTCACTAGTAAATTCCATTTCCAAAAAGTAAAATCTATTTGAATACATTTTGTGTCTATGTTTAGATTCATTGAAAAATTGATAGAACCGCTTAGACAAGCTACCTACTAAAAAATATACTAAGGATAAAAATAAACATAACATCCAAGTAAGTTGCAAGGAAACAACTCGACACATCCATTCAAGAACCTACCAGCCTTCCTTTACCGGAAATAACTGGATTTTCAGCCAATCTGTAACGCTATTTCGTACAATTGTAACAAATCCTTTTATGGCATAACAAAAGTACCTGAAACATACTGCGGAAATTTCACATTGTACTATTTGCTTGTACTATGCTAGAATCTGGTGGAATTTAATGTTTACAAAATGAAATATTTCGGTAATGTTTATTTTCAACTACAATCTGTTCTTTGAATCTTAAAATACAAGTTTTATGCCTGATTGCTCACACAAGAATAGTTCGTGTCTACAATTATTTTGATTGACTTTCGTTATAGTGTTCAAATGTTACTTAGCATCGGGCTATCTATGAGCGCTTTTGATTTTTTTTATTACACGTGATAAGTAAATAATTTAACCTTCATAAATTCTTGTACCAGTTCTCTGCCTCACACAGTACCAAGAAAATGTTATACAAGACATCTCTCAAGACGATTTTCCCGAGAAAATACCCAGTGTTTCTTTTGTAAATATGATTGGAGGTTTCCCCAATATTACATGTAATCTGATCCCTCGGGAGACGGCATGAGGCTCTCTAGATTTGTGAATCTTTTTAATTTTCTTCGCATTTCATTTTGTTGCCGTTCCGCCGCACAAATTGATTTGCAGATCATTATTTTTATTGCTACGCGATGAAATATTATATTCGCCGTGATTGTTGCTTGTGGTTGTTTGTTCGGTTTATTTTCCTGCTTAGATTATATCGGTATACGATGTTGTAATTTGTATTGTTCAGTTTTGATTAAGTTTCTATGTAATCATAAACCAGGTATCGATAAACCATTAATATTGAGTGCTCAGAGTACCATTTCAGAGTTGCTTAGCCCGTGTTTTTCGTTAAATATTAATCATATATAAAACCTTCACTGGTCGGTCAATAAGTCATTTTTTCCATGGGCTCCTACCAAACAACAGTCAGCTAACAACACTAATTCACCCCTTCCCCCCTCTGCATGAAACTATAGTCCCTTAATGTACTGAAGAACAGCACTGCGGTAGATGACTCAGGCCATTTGCCCATAATGGATGTACCTCATAACATTAACTATAAATTAGGCATGCCCCCTACTTTGGAAATGGCTTCTGAAAGCCGTAATTAATAGCTAAGGTGGCCCAGGAAAAGGTAAATAAAACTTGGCAAAACTTTCTCTTAGTTCTTTTGAGTTATGGCCAAGTTTTCGCCAGTTTGATTCATGTAACGTGAATTTGGAACGGTTTTGGTATTATTGAATGTGTTTCTTGCATGTATTTCTGGTTAATGGTACGTGGGAAATTAGGGATATGACTGTAATACAAACTAGTTTAGGTGAAAGCTGTTTATAAGTTCAGTGTTCCTAATAGTCGGTGGCGTTTTTGGCATTGAGAGTTGTACAATAGTTGTTTTGTGAATGTAAATGACTGCTGTATCAGTTTAGTAAATCAACGTTTGATATTTATGTCTACAGTAGTAGGTGATTATTTATAGAACAATATTGTCTACAATTGTATAGGGCACACACAAACAATACAACATATTTATAATGAACAAGATAAACATTAAATCAATAAGTCAAATAACTGTTCCAGTAATTTAACATACAATTCACTTCTCCAAAGATATACTAATCAAAACCACCACAATTTCAGGTCTCAGGAAAGTGTACCCCTACTACTTCACGTTCACAACATTCACCAAAGGCAGGTGGGTGGGGGAGAGGATCCTGGACGTGTTTGCGCGGGAGTTCCGCGCGCACCCTGCCGCTGAGTACGAGAGGTGTATCAGGGCCGGCACTCTCACAGTCAACTACGAGAGAGTCGACCCCGACTACCGACTCAAACACAACGACCTCCTCGCCAACGTCGTCCATAGGTAAGAATTAAATAATAAGAAAACACAGAAACAAACGACAAACATGTTCAAAAACAAAAACAAAGACATGTAAAGTAGAACGCTTCGCAGCCAGCACACTACACACAACACACAACAAAACTGACGCGTGTAAATATAAAAATTAACTCTCTCCTCTATCTCTCGCCTTCTTTATTATTGTATTTACAAGATGTTACTCTGTCGCTCTAATTCGTCTGTTTGTCCAGATTGTATTTAGTACACATCGTAACACGACCTTTTATATGTGACTCCGTCGAACTATCGAGCACAGAATGAGCATGTGCGTGCACTTTACAACGAATATTTCAAGTTTTTGTGCATCGGTGTCATTCTTTATAAACCCATTACGAGATAACTTGGTGCCACTAAAATTGGCTTGTAGTATCTTCTGGCATTGATTCTATGAATTACTTTGGCAATTACAGAAACAATGTATCGATCAATTGCGACCAAAATATGAATGAGTATTGACAACATGTCCAATTACTATTATGTTAATTATAGTGCATGGAACATTAAAAAAAATACATTTAGTTTGATTATTATCGGGTAAGCACGCTCCATCTTAGGCCATAGCCAAACTAAACCAAATGGCAAACTACGGCCAAGTACAAACCCGTTCTAGTTAAAAAAAAAATATGTAGTCAAAATCTTATTCGTCTAACAGTTTTCCTACAATTGTGATTTAATGCCCAACAATTGCTAAAATCGTCATTGAAATTCATCGGATCATTGCTAAAACCAAGACATACCCAATTCGAGTGTCACCAGCGTGATGGTATGCCAACATGCCGAGTCCATCGCATACATTGTCGGTAGTACGCGCACGTTCATTGTGTCACCATCCCGAGAAGAGACGGACTGAGCTAACCCGTGACGTCACAAGGATGCACCAATGCCTGACCAGTATCTCGTTCCAGGCACGAAGTTCCCGTGACAAGTCAACCAATCACACTCGTACATATCGACGAAGACATTGTGGTTGTCAACAAACCGGCATCTATTCCCGTAAGTGGCAATTGAGACAGCCATGTTATGTGTACGCTTCACACTATGTTTATGTGTATGTATGCTTGTTGATGGGGTTGTGGCGGCTTTTTGTATCATTAGTACCAAAATCACTTAACAAACTCTTTTACCTGCCTCTCTACGACACAGTTTTTTTTACTGATGTATGAGGCAGTGCTATTTGTAAGATGTAACATATTTTTTGTTTACAATAAATTTATCTTTATCTTTTAAATATTACGAATACTTCAACGTTGGGTCGCGTATGTGAAAAATTCATACAGGACCTATGATAACGTAGCTCATTATCGATTTGCCCGCTCAATTACGTGGTTACACCATTTACTCTTACGATATTCAATTCTTAGTTTAGCGATCATAGTTTCAATCTTATTAAAAACTAGTGGATGCTCGCGGCTTCGCTCGCATTAAGAAGTAAAACTTGCATCCCCTATTTCACCCCTTTAAAAGTGTCATTTCTAAAAATGCGGATGCCTAGGTCATAACATCTACCTGCATGCCAAATTTTAGCCTGATCCGTCCAGTGGTTTGGGCTGTGCGTTGATAGATCACTTTATCAGTCAGTCAGTCAATCAGTCAGTCAGTCACCTTTGAGTTTTATATATTTAGAAGTAGAGTGCCACACTGGGCTTTGAAACTTGAAACACAGGATAGCAATCTATTGAATCTTATCTAATAATCATGTTCGCGTTTTAATGAAATTGTCGTATCATTTTTTTCTGGTTTCAAATATTATATACAAAAAGCTGGTCACAAAATCCTCTGTCACGAAACACAACAAGTCACAGTATTGCATGATATGTGTCGTTAACCATTCACATGTAGACTAACCTTAGTATAACCTCACTTAAATACTATAGGACAAAGTATTGATGCCTACAAAAATGTATGGTAAAAAATAAACTTATTGCTAACATTTTCTTATTTACAATCTATCTTGAACTTTATTCTTCAATGTTACACTACACCAATAAGTATATATTTAAATTTAATTAGACAAATATAGCAACTTTTGTTTTAATATATAAATTAAACACACATGTACAATTTCTGAATGAATTTTAATAGCTTGCTTACTTTATTCTATAGTATTGAAGGTATTGTAAATATCGTCCGATTATGTACATACTATCATTCCATGCTTTGTCTTTTGTCTACCCATTTCTTTAAAAAAAATATAAGCCAGACCTTATTCATAAAAAAAAAAACATGTTTAATCTATTGATTTACAAGCGAAACGAAATAAAAAAGATCAAAATCGCAAATTTGTATGCACAAGATAACGTGTAAAAGAACATAAAATGTAGGTATAAATTTCCGTTGCAAATTCAAAAGCTCCCAAAGACCGTTTCATATTCACTTGTATACATAAGTGTACATACGTTATACAAGTACATATGTAAGTATATGAGTATATGGATATCGAAATATTTCTCATGATGGAGTAGTTCTAATATTCCGAGCGCTCTCGTATCAGCTTTGGAGTATCACAGGAATGCTGAGTGTATAGACAGATAGACAGTGATTAATGTTCAGGAAAAACATTCTAGGAAATTGAGAAAGAAATAATGATGCAGTGAACTTCAAGGCGAGTTGAGCAGGTTCTTATAGTTATAGTACTGATATGAACTTAATATAAGCTAATATCAATCTAGCTATCTTGAAATCGATAGCGGATTGGCTTTTTAAGCAGTAAGGACGCTTCGTTGCTTTGTAGGCTAATTTCTCGCTTACTATTAGCCGAATCATAGTTAAAAATCATTTAATGAGGATTGCAGCTATGATAATGTTCAAAGTGTAATAATTTGAATAAATGCCAATTTTTTTTTGTTACAAACGATTTAACCAGTGATTCAGACATGCAGTGCAAAGTCGAATCATAATATTTACAGTCTTATTATAAATACAATGTTTTGTGAATCTTTCACAACAAATCAAATGCCAGACGATAATCATTTATGTTTATTTTACTTAACCCTTTTCCACATAAAAAAAATATTAAGTACAAATATCCAAAGCTTACGTACGTACTGCTTGGATTACAGGTCCATAGAACTGCCGGCGGTAGGTATTTGCATGTAAAATAGTTTCTGAGCCGGTAGCTCGGTTTTTGCTTTACAGCGTTACTCTTTGATATTTCTTTATATAAACCCTAATGTATGTATTACGAATCTTTGCATACATTTGGTTTATTTAAACTTTGAATATGAAGTGAGATGTTTTGGTTGCATTAAAATAGGTTTATTTCAGGCAAGCGCGCTAGATCGTAGGTTGCTTAACATCAGGCGAGGTGTAAACAAGCGAGAGCCTATCAAATGTAAAATAAAAGAATGAAGTTATGAAAACCCTTTGGCACAAGCTTTTTCAATGAACTTTAATTGTCATATTTATATACCGAACTAGCAAACCCCGCGAACTCCATTTCGCCACCAGATGGCTTCGTTTTTTTTTTATAATCGGAGCCCGAGACCTTTCCAACGAATGCAAAACCGTGGAAATCGGTTCGTGCGTTCTGGAGTTATAGCGTCAGGAAGGAAAACCCGACTTATTTTTATATAGTAGAAGATGTATAAGTAAAAATCTCATAGCTGATTTTGAGTTTTTTAATACTTATATAGGTATAATTTCCGACTCGCACAATCTGAAGACGCTTTTGTATACTATTATAATACATAATGAGAATAAGAACCGGTTCAATATAGCTTTGTTACAAATACAAAATTCGTTTATTTGACGTAAATATTGTACAATAACATGTGAATCCTCTGACCTCGTGGTAGCCGTAAGACTGTGTTACGAGGCCAGAGTCATCTCCCAATATAATACTAGGTACAGGTAAATTACGTCATAGTTATTATGTAACATGAATACATGACAAAGAATAGTAAACTAACTAAGAGATACAATAAAAGATACAATACTTAATTACAGTTATAAAATGCCTTTTAAGCATTATTGTAGATTGTTTAATTTAACCCCACAAGAACAAGGCAATATTATGTCTAATTTAAAGCTAATAATGTTGTCTATTTAACAGACCTAACACTAAGTTATTAATATAATATCCAATATCTAGTGAGTTAGCCGCGGGATTATTTACTAGTAATATTGGATATTCTGGAAACCAATTCCAATCAATAGCCAATTAAGGTTCTAACCTAATATACTAGGCACTGAGGCTTTATTGTTATTACGTTAATTAATATAGACAGGTATTATACTAAATGAGGTATTATGCTTATTTGGGAACACATTCTGTTTTGTGTACCATTATAAATAATTAAATAAATATATTCTATATAAATATTATGGATTTTCTCAGAATAATACAAATAAATATTACCTATAGAAATTGGATGGATTGAATGAAAACTGCTGGATTGCTTTCCCGCCACAAAGAAGCAACGCAGTATTGTGATTTTCAGTATAACGATAGAATAGGGTTGTGAAAAAATCAATTCAAATAAAGCCACTTGCATCCACTTGTACTTAAACCAAAAATATTTCATTACATTTCGTCTGAATAAAACACAAAAGTAGTCAAATATATCTTTATTTTATTGACATGCATCTCTATAATTCCATAATTTGAACTTATAAATTACTATACGCTACACGACTATGTACAATTAATATACATAATGTACGTGCAATATTCGTTTCCACACGATAATATCTGTATTTATTTAACTACAGTTATCGTTTCACCCGTACACAATTATTATATATATAGACATCCAACAGAGCATAATATAAATAAAATAAATATAAACAAATAAATTCCTTTATTTACGTACTACAGAGTGTATACGTACCACTAAAATAACTAAAACATGATGTAGAACTAGTAACTTACAAAGGTACGTTGGTGAGGTAAACAGAGCTCTGCACTAAGTGTCACAGGGACCTTGTGTTGCAGGGCTGCAGTATTTCTCGCCGCGGTAAGCTTTTCTTACAATATTACACCAAGGTTCAATGACATGGTCTAAGTTTAATGTTAATAAAACTGATAAAAAACAATCACGAAGCCCTACATATACTAACAAAAACATAATATTTACAAAATTTTACTTTGACAGATAGAGTGTTACCTGTTCTAAAACCTAAAATATGTACAATAAGATTACGTATGTGTCTCAGTGTAATGAAGAACAAAATCACAACCAAAATAAACACGTTCACAGCAACTGCTAATTAATTTTTCGCAATTTACACATAATTATCACTATAATACTGTGTTACTTTATAAACATACAGCTTTATATGTTTTACACATTTTCTTCGACATGTTTATCATACTCATTTAAATGTTTAACATAACTTTACAACAAAATCTATAATTTCTAAACTAATAAAAACTCTTTTCTTCTTAAACTCTTTACAATCTCTTCTGTACACAACACTAAAGATTACGAAATAAGAAAACAGATAGTACACGTTGCCGCTTTTGAAGAAGTAAATGATTACCTAAATTGTAACTAAGGGGAGACTACCTAGACGACACACAACTGAAATTATTGGATATTGAAGAGACCTGACATTATGTCTCGCGATGATAAGCACAATGCAGTGTCAGTGTGCTCCTACTACTGAAATTGACATTGGTCCTGTTTACCAATCAGGCGATTGGCTCATTCTTTGATATCCTAAAACAAAATCTCTCCTCAGTTATGATTTAAGTAACTAAATACGTGTCTGAATGCGGCAATATGGTTAAATTATCCTATCCGTTGCTGGAACCAACTGGGATTACCCGTAGAACTCGTAAATAACTTGAAAACACATCTAAACAATTGTGTTGACACGCTCGCTGCGCTCTCTCTCTGCAGTACCATTATAATGATGTTGTAATTCACTTTGGTCGTCTGTGTTATCTATACTTTCTGTTCCCATTATTCTTTGCCATATTTTATTGTTTATTAGACAACTTTTTAATTAAATTTTTATAAGGTAAGAAACGTAGAAACCTAATTGCACTTTTGCTGATAGCATTGTTGAGATTTCATTTTTTTATCTCAATTTGAAACTTTCTGTCGCTTTTAGTAGTTTTTTAGTTATGCTAATTTTTAAAATTCTGCTGATTAAATCTACAAAGCTGTGGAACAGTTAGTTTTTATTTTATTTCGTTGTCGCACGAATTTGCTTAGAAATAGAAGCAGCTGCAAATAAGTATTTTAAACAACACATTTTTCACTAAATTCTTAATTATCTGTGAACACATGTACAGTCAGTAGGTATTCATCACAAAATAATAGCAATGTGTTATGTTGTAATGTTATTATTATTTGCTGCTTTTTAAGCTGATATTAGGAATGAAAACCGAAATGCCACTGCATTGATCGATAGCTTATTTTATCTAGATGTACGATAAAGTAGTAGATTCTCACTTCTTCTTACCTGTTTTGGCTCACACATAAGAATTGGTTTTAGAAACGCCATAGCAATTTGGAAAGTTTTACAAATCTAGCAATATTTTTAGATACGCCATAACAATTCCAAAACTTTCAGAAAACTTGCATTTTTTAAGTAATACTTATTGCAGCTGTTACAACTAGCCTTATAGCTATAGCCTATCCTTCCGCTTCGCCATCAAAGTCAGTTACAACGTCAGACCTAGTTACCGTCCGTACTGATCCGTTATCCTCCGTGGGCCAGGCACGAAACTCCAGTGCTCGCTAGTCCTTTGCGCGTGATTCATGTGGACGAGGAACTACTTGTGCTAGACAAGCCTTGCTCGCTGCCGGTGAGTGGACTAGAGTGGGTGGCACGACGGGCTCTGATTGGCTGGACTCTTACAAACACAAGAAATATCATCATAACGCCTAACATAAAAGATTTGCAAACGATTGGGTAAAGTCGTAACGCCTGATGAAAAAATTATAGAAAATTATTTGCGGTGCTGTTGCGAACAGCACCGCATTAAAAATATCCATCTTTTGTTATGATAATTCAGTACAATTTTATACGGCACCGTAAGGAATTAATAACGTGAGGTCCATAAGTTAATTACTGCTTTGAAATTTTAGGAAAATTAATGAAAGAAATTAGGTATTTATATTTATTTCATACATTTTTAATTTACAGCGGTATTTGATAACATAATGCCTACGTTAAACACCGAATACGTTTCAATGAAAAGACCTCCCTCGCTATCACAACTTGATAGACGCAGAATTCATCTTTATGAAAAACTTTTCAAAGCGACAATTCTTTGTCCGCAATTTTATCTGAATCACGCCGTTCCCGGGGGATGTGAAAAGTACGATGAGAAAAAGGAAAAGTAACATCGACACGGTGATAACGCGCCAACTCTTCGTGTTAAATACAACTTTTTCTGTATTCCAAAGTTCGCCATCAGAGTCCGGCGCGGGATTGTGATCTGCACAAAGTTTGCGACTGTGTCTGTGCTCTAAATAAGGAACCCTAATTGTGCGGTCTCGTCTCTCAAAACCACTTGAAAGTGGTTACAAACAAATGAAAACTCGAACCCTTTTTTATCTTTATCTCTATCACTCTCTTCATCACTTTCCTCTAACAGTGAGTGCTTTACCTTGTTAGCAAACATTTATTCGTGCTATTTTATTTAACAACTTAATTTCTTTATTCACTTGAATAGTTCGATGCGAGTCGAAGTTTTCGTCTCGAAACTTCGCTAGGTTGAATTTAGTTTCGAAAGTTGCTTCGGTCAATTTACGCGTAAGTTTCAGGACAAATTCAAATATAACCACCTCAGACACGAAATTATTTACCTCAGTTTCACCAACTTTCGCGTCGAACTTCGTTGGAATCGAATTTGTAAAATGTCAGTTAATTACGAGGTTTTGAACTTTCATCGGCTTTAACAAACTTGATATTCAAATTAGCTTTAAAGTATTGAAATTTAGCAAATGTTTGCTTACTAGGTCGGTGTTCATGAAAATATTAACTGAATATCTTTACAGATTGTTCTCTCCAAGCATGCTGTCCCTATTTCCAGTATCTTATTTAGTTTATGTTTCTGCGATTTTGTACTCAATTTTTCTATGAGTTTTTCGTCGACTGGTAACGGGTTGGTATTTAATTTTTGAAATCATGGTTTAACCACGCAGCTTCATCTCATTGCTTGCATATATTAATAGCATATTCATAATTATTAATAAGCATAGTTTATGATTACTTAATTATCATTATACTTCACTAAGATCAGTTAGGTTTTATGTTTCACTCCCATGTTCAAATTCAAATTTTCAACAAGAATTCAAATCTGTGTCTACATTTTCCCTTTAATTTTTTAATAAATTTTGTACATAAGATATCTCAGATAATTTCTGGTTACCATAAACACTGGAGGAACAAGAAGACTGCCTTGCATTAATACAATGTCTACTACTAGTACATTATCTGCAGGTGCACCCGTGCGGTAGATATAGGCACAACACGGTTGTGTTCATTCTGGCTAAGGAATACAATCTGAAGAACTTGAGGACCATACACAGGCTCGACAGGCTAACGTCAGGTAAGTTTTGAATTATGATGATTGGTTTTCCAGTTGTTACTATTTCGAAGGAATTAATTATGACCATACGCTATAATTCCCAAGTAAAGTTGATGTGTGGCAGGCGGCTGGTCTAATAATAATGGAATAATTTAGCAATAATTTGGAAGTAGTATATTATATAGGAACTTAAAGGTAACATTATGTTGTCTTGTTGGCAATACTATTAATAGAATTAAGAATAAAGAGAGAAATCGGCTCTTACAGTAGATTTACTCTTCACTTTCTACGAGATTTTTTGTTATAATAAATTAAATATTTAATTTACTTATTACAGGATTACTCCTATTCGGAAGAAGTCCGAAGAAAGCGAGACAGATGGAGCATCAGATCAGAAACAGACAAGTACAGAAGGAGTATGTGTGCAGAGTCGACGGTGAATTCCCTGAGTAAGTGGTTTAAATTTGGCAATTTGATCTAAATTCATAAAACAGTTGCTCGTAACATCACAGTGAAAAAATCCATTAACAGTAATTAAAACGTCATCTAAATAAAAAAAACTCAAAGGTGACTGACTGATTGATATAGTGATATATCAACGCACAGCCCAAACCAATGGACGGATTGGGCTGAAATTTGGCATGCAGGTAGATGTTATGACGTAGGCATCCGCTAAGAAAGGATTTTGGGAAATGCCACTTTTAAAGGGGTGAAATAGGGGACACAAGTTTTACTTCTTAATGCGAGCGAAGCCGCGAGCACCCACTAGTTTAATATAAAATAGGCACACTCCATTGTCGAGATTTTTAAACTGTAATAAATATCTCGACATGGTTAACCAGTAGTATGAGGGCTTAAAACTACTGGGGCCTACAATTTAACGCGCTAACCGACCCACAGGTCACCCAAACGTAAATGCCACTTTCTTGTGGCATAGGTCACCCACCCAAAGCCTGACCGCAACGGTAATCGTTTAACTTACGAGTATGTATGAAGTCGTAGTAACTTTACGTCGTTACTTTCAACTTAAGACTACAGTAATGCTTAACATCAGACGGGCTGCAGTCAAATGTAATTTTATTATGATTTAAAAAAACTTTAATCCCATAAATTTACCAAGTTATTTTCTATACAGTAGTGAAGAGATCGAATGCCAAGAGCCAATTGAAGTGGTGAGCTACAAGATCGGAGTCTGCAAAGTGTCTCCTAAGGGCAAGGACTGCTCCACGGTGTTCAAGCGGCTGGGGTACAACTCTAGCTCCAACACTAGTGTTGTGCTCTGCAAGCCCAAGACCGGACGTATGCACCAGATTAGAGTGCATTTGCAGTATTTGGGTAAGGGCTTTTTTATTGTAGTTTGTAAAAAAAATAATGCAAGATTCGCTAGGAACTTTTATATGAAAATAAAAGTTTCTAGCGTATGTTTTATAAAAAACTTTAATGTATGAAATTACACAGATGCTTATGAAGTTACATGTGAAACCATGTTTCGTTTGATTAATCAGAACTGCTACGATTTGTTTCGCAACAGAACATTTACCCTAATCTTATTTTTGAAATTGTGTTTGTTCTCCAATTTTACGTTCTAAACTAAACAATCTCCATTATATAATAACAAATACTTCACCGTATAGTACCTGCTATATGACCCAGACTATATTCTAGGCCTCATAGCGTGACCAGGTTCAGTTTAGGTGGTAGGCATGTTTGCTGACTCCCTCGGGTAAATTAACAATTCCACAGACGCACTAGAGGCTTGTTTGCGATGATACAACCGACTCCACGTTAGGTGAGCCATACCCGTCCGTGCTAGGTGATGGCCGGGAATAGATTAGTCGGGTGTGTGTTTGAAGAAACAATGGCTGTAGCCCAAAGTTTTATTGATAACTTTTACGATTTAACTTGCTTTGTAACACTTACTGTAAGACCGCTATGCCTCACTAAGAAATAGTGATATTAAAATAACGAGAGAGAAATCATTTTAGAAGAATACTATAAATCGATAACAGAACGTTTCAAAAGTTTTTAGATAATTTATCTGTTCGCATCACGTAAAAACAGCTAAATGGATCATCATGATTTTTGGTATGTAGGTAGTATGAAGTCTTGGAAATAATGCGAGCGAAATGTCACGAGGGACCAGTAATAGATAGATAGAAAATCCTTTATTGTAGCACATGAAATAAAAATAAAATACAAAGAAAGACATTAAAAAATAACTTATATACACTAGTATAAGTTATTATCCTAAAAGCCTTATCGGTAAAAGCGATCTCTTCCAGACAAATAATATTCATAAAATAACATTTGTATCATGGGCACTATATACGGATATAATACTTATACGCGTTATGTTGGGAATCTAACACCCTATATCTCCATCTCCAGGGTACCCAGTAGTGAACGACCCGCTCTACAACCACCCAGTGTTTGGTCCGCTGCGGGGCAAGGGGGGCGACACCGGCGGGAAGACGGACGAACAACTCGTCCGGGACCTCATAGCCATACATAATGCTGAGAACTGGCTGGGAGTGGACGCTGCTGATGACGATATGCTGTTTTCTAAACCAGCTTCCGAAGACAAAGGTGACTAACTAAACCATTTTTTTTATTTGGTAGTAAGAAGTACATTTTGCTTCCTAAGGTTTTAGTCAGAGAGGCTTAAAATTGAGTGTGGAATTTTGCGCCCGGCAGTCAGACACCGGTGGTCGATTATTTAGGCTGGTGTTATAGAAATGTCGTCGATTCGAATCCTGACGGTTGTGATTATTTTCTCGTAATCGCTCAAGAACCGCGTAGATATGGGCACCAAATGGTAAAGCGGTTGAAATATGTAGTTACACGTTTGTTTCTTAACCCCTTGTAACCAGAACGCTTTATTCGCAGTGGGTGAAGACGAGTGCGACACTGGTCCGGCGTCCCGCGAGTCCTCCCCGCGGCTCGAGTCCCCCGCGCCCGGGGTCACACCCACCACCGTCATGACACGTAAGTACTTTTTTCCTCTTTTAAATCATACTCGTAGTTCTCATCAATAAGTTTCGTGACTCCTCGACGAAATAGTTTCATTGTGAGTGTTATCTTCGGAGTCACACCCACCACCAGCATGACACGTAATTACTTCTAAGAGTTTTCCTTGATAGATCTCATTATTGAGAGTCGTGACTCCTCAGCAAATAGTTTCTCTGTGAAAGTTATCTTCGGGGTTAGTGTGTTGGTTGGCGTCTGATTATAAAACGTGCGTTTTTCCAGTAATGTAAACTATCTTTACATTGCGCGGCTCGATTCTCCCGCACCCGGGGTCACACCCACCACTGCCTGAGCCACAACACGTAACTACTCCCAAGGGGCTGACTGTTGAATATGTAAACCTTGCCTATATTGACCTTGATGGCTCTGGCATGTAAACTTAACGTGACATAACTTATTTAACATACGTACATCGTGATGTAATAATTTTTCATTAATATAAACAATTGAAGAATGTTTCTAGTAGGTACGTGTTGATATTATTTTAATTATATGCAATTGGTTATAGAAATGTCTACGTGAGGCAGGTACTATAATGATGTTTGTTTATTTCCCAGCTATACTGGCGAGTCCGTCGAGCGGGGCGGAGGCGCCGGAGCGCGGCTCGCCGGCCCCCGGCACGCTGGTGCCCTCGCCCGTCGCATCGCCTGCTTTGAACGACGACTCTAGTGATGCTAAGGTAGTAATAATATATACTTAATATAACCTTTTAGTGGAGGTTTTAGTACATCAATAACAAAAAGCTTTGTAATTATCTTTTTTTGGTAAATAGGAAGCAATTACTTTATTTCTAAAAATGTGGTAACAGAAAATGAAGTGTACTTACTATATCTTTCGCTTCAAATATGTTTACTTCATAAAGCACTTTTTGAATTCAACATTTTTTTTTATTTCACTTAGCTGTACAATAAAATAACATGTCATGTTTATACTCGCCAGTCGGACAAGGTGACAGTGGCGACTCAGACCGGCTGCACGCCAGCCGTGGCCGCGAGCAGCGCAGCCAGCGCCGACTCGCTGGCTGCCGACCCGCACTGCTACGAGTGCCGCGTGAGGTACCGCGACCCGCGCCCCAGGGACCTCGTCATGTACCTGCACGCTTGGAAATACAAGGTATGTCGCACTCATACTGGTAGCGAGTCGACACTGGCTATAATAGTAGTAGTGTTCCTGAAAGAAATCGCTGTAAGCGATAAGGCTGCCAGTTCTGGCACTTTTTTTAAAGTCTTTTGTGTTTCTGTTTTATTTTTCTGTGTGTGTTACAATAAAGATTTATATCTATAGCCAGCGAGTCGACGCTGGCTACCGATACACACTACCGCGTGAAAATATCACCGCGTTGGATACCTAGTAGGCATTAATTTATTCATTCTGTAATGGCTACAAAAAACATGATAGAAAAATATCATTAAATGTACGCAAAGTTTACTCGGATGATCGCACAAAATGCTACTCAAGCACTCAAAGCATTTTATAAATTGTACCTGTGCAGTTTTATGTCGCTCTAAAATTTTCTATCAAAGGCCACACAGATATGTAACGTTTCCTCCATCTATGTGAAACTAGATGGCGATAGCGTCGCGTAGACAAAATAAATCAGATCAATAAATATATAGATTTTTAATATGTTTTTCCGTATATCTAATCCTTTTCTTTTCTTGTAACAGGGTCCCGGCTGGGAGTACGAGACGGAGCTGCCCCAGTGGGCCAGCGTGGAGTGGCAGGAGCAGGACGCTTCATAGTCCCAGGAGATGACGCCACTCTCGCGCCTCGCCGGCTTGACCCTCAGTGACCAGTCTGGACTCTAATGCAGTGGAAACTAACATCAATAACGAACAAACGAGGCGCGCACGCAGCGTATATACAATTAGATGCTTGAGAAAAAACAAAAGATTATCGTTTGAATTTTTGAAAACGTTTAAAGTAAAAACGTTTGAGTGAAATGTTAAATAATAAAATGGAATGTAAAATATTTTCTCAAGCATCTTTTCAATGCGCTGTAAATGAAATGACGTATTAATAGCCTGTTAGATACAGCGCTGATATAAGTTTTGTAACTAAAATAAGTGAGAATTAGCGTAAGTGTAGTTCTTTTCTGCGGTTGCTGATTTTCTTTCATTTTCTCATTGTATTGAAATTTTAGTGGACCTTAGTGCACTTTCGATCGGTTATGAACTTGTTTAGCCAATTTTTAGTGATTGTTCAGTTCCTATCGGCCTAGGATGTTCTGTCAAGCTTTTGTAGAACCTAGTTTGTAATAATAATGTAAAATAGGGTATTTGGCTACTGTTCAATATGTTGAGATATACAAAAATCGGTCAATTGCGGTATACAGTTTCGTTCTGATTGGTTTTGCAATGTTATTGTATTTAACTCTTTTATATGAATATTAGCAATGTACCTACTGTCTGATACAACGACTTTCAAGCTCTTGGCGCTGGTTATTACTAAATCCCAAGTCCCAGTCCCACTTACTTTGTTATTTAGTCAAATATCCTATTAATAAAAGTATAATGTTGGTATAATACCGGTACAGGCTGTATCGGTATTACATTGTAAATCGCTTAAAACAAGGCAGGGTCTGTACCACAATCATGAATTTCAAACATTCAAAATGAAATGTTTTAAGTAAAATATTATCTTCTTAATATAGCTCTTCTATATAAAGAAAAAAACACCAAAAAAAACTATAATTCTGTCTTTTTAAGTATTTTTTTTTATATCGGATGGTTGAATTTTCTCCTTAACTTGTTTTGTAAATTTTCGGACCAGAACTAAATATTTTCCTATCTTTAATGAAAATAGGACCAGATACCAAAAAGCTATATCTACAATTAGACGACAGTGTATTTTAACGATCGAAGAATTAAAATAGTGAATAAAACATTTATTACGTAAGTACATACATACCTTTGTAAAGGTAACATTGTCACATTTTGATGGCGATCTTGTAGCGATGACGTCATCATATTTTGGCTTCCATAGATTTGATGTAGAAACTAAATATGAGAATATAATATTTGGAAGATTTGTTCGAGGAATTTTGTACTTTACATACTTACGTCTAGATTAAAAAAAACAGTAAAATTCTCGTTAACCTAAACGTTTATGCGAACATGTGATTTGAGCTGAGTTTATTTCACAATTTCGTGTTTTCGCTCAGTTGTTTTTTTTATTTTTCTTGTGACATCATTCGAGGCCAGTGTGATATGCATTTAATTACTTTGTCATAATCAAAAGACAGCTGTTTAGGTACATTCATTAATGTAATGATAAACGTTTGCCAAAGCAATAGAAATAATGAGTCCTAAACAACACCCAATTAACAGTTAGGTAAAGCGGGTCACCACAGGCAGCATAATTGTAAAGACATGTATAAGGAGTTTTTTTATTATTTTATTAGGTTTTGAGTGTTCCTAGACCTAAGTTCAGATATTTTTCCTGTTTTTCTTGATTGGAGTGTTATCGAATATATAAATCGCAACGCTGAAACGTTAATTTCCTTTAGTAGTTATGTATCACTAAAACTTAGCATTATATCGAAATGTAAAAGACAAGTTTGTGTGACACTAAAATATTTTCACGAGCTTTCATATAAATTAGTTCTATTAAATATAATAATATGTATATTTTTCTTACTTCTAGCGTAAATGGTAGTTGACGGTTTTTTGTTTTAATGTGAATAGTTTTTTGGAATAGAAATAAATGGATGTGGCCTTTGCAGAACAAAAATGCTGAATGACGGATAAAGATAAAACGTTAGAATTGATAAAATTTTACTCGGTAACTTTGGGTTTCGTAAACACGCTTTACAGTTAAAAATATCGTTTGTTTTGCAATTATTAAGAACTGAAGAGATTTCATTTATTTTTGGTAATTTTACAGCATTCTGATTATATTATAATTATAATAAAAAAAACTCATGCTTAAAATGTATGCCTTTGTTTACGAAACACAATTTTTTATTCCAAAAAACTTATAAATTTGTTATAGCTGTCGACTGTATATAATGCTTTTATCGTTGTCATGTCGCTTATATTTGGTTAAAATCATTAATAAAAAAGTATAAAATATCATTCTGGCTAACCATCACCTGTTTTGGGATCAAATTAATGTTATAGTCGAAAATAATCTAAGTAATATTGGAACAGATACAAACTTTATCTCATTTTTACATTACCAACGAATATTCCTCTGAGACAGTAAATCGAAATTGTCGAAATATAAAATATGCGTATATAATAATATACGTTTCGTTCGATTCTCGTAAAAAAAAATTGTAGGTAATTGGATAATACAATAAAACTACGTGATATAATTTCCGTATAATAATAATAAAGGTAGCTTATACAAATAAGATTAACATTGATTATTTAATGAAAGCGCAATGTCTTTTGTATTCTTCAAACATTGTTAATATTTAAATACATTTTATAGTGAGATTACAAAATAACAAATGTTGAAAGATCATACAAAATTGTTGTCATAAAAGTTTCATGTTTTACAAAAGAGATGGCGCTTTCATTAACAAATCATCATCCGTGGCATATCATCTAGGAACCACTTCAGAATCCATTTGGCTCACTCTACAATCTCGAGTCGAAATGTTTCTACAGTGAATTGTTGTATTTTTATATAGTAAGTAAGATCTGTTCATACAATTTTGTTACAACTGTGCTGTGCTTGTAAGAAATGAGTATTTTTGAACCAGATAGCTTCTCTGTCAGAACCTAATCAGAACTAATCTAAAACCTACATAAGTATATCTATAGAATGCCAACCTGCGTTCAAAAAGGTTTGGATTAAATTTTAACTTATCGAATTCAGAAGAATATTATTACAAAAGCTCGACTTAAAGCTTTCGTATATTGCAAATTATTCAAAGTAAAAAAATACGTACTCATTTGTTGCAAGAACGACTTGAGAAGAAGTACGGATCGACTGATAGAGCTTGGAGGAAGGCTGGTGAAAAAAATAACGATTTTAACGTCATTCATGCTTAACTATGTCAATCACACAAAATCCCGTGACTTCTTGAATGAAGTTTAGGTACTGTAGCTTTTTGAAACATCGTTTTTTGCTTTTTAATGACAAGGGATGTTTAGACCAATTAAAGAATCAAATCAGATACGTTCTTAATTTTCGTTTGTATACGAATTGTCTTGCAGTTGACAGTTGCATTATTATATCTGATTCAGACATGAGAACTGATTTTATGAATTTCAATTTGGTCTGTGAACCAAGTAAACCACTCTAAACCAAAACTGTCACCATTATGAATTTTTTTTACGACCTGCGCCATCTATTGGTCTAAATATGGCCTTTACTTTCGATGAGAAAACTGATGCAGCATCGATTGATTCATTTATTTATAAGAAAAAAGTTTCATGTGCCTTCTCAAAATAATGGTTAAAAGTAAAGATAAAATTGTAAAAGTATGTTTTTAATAACAGATGTAAATTGTTACACGTTTGAACGTAGATAAGGTTACATTTGGCACTCTTCAGCTTCCTAAGGTAATGTGTGAATAGAAAAAGTAGGTAAGTTCGTACCAGAGTGGCCAACCCTGAAGTCAGAGTATTCACACCGCTTTGACAATGCTTAAAAATGGACGTACTATGACGAATGTACAAAAAGTAGGTAATATTTTATCAACATTCTTATGAACTGCTTTATAATTCATATATTGAGGAAATAATAGAACAGAATGTTGACTCTCACTTACCAGTATTTTAATAAGAAAAAAACCCATAATATATTGCCAAAAGAATTTAAATGATCATATAAACTATATTTTAGTACATACTTTTTCTATTCACATAAATAGAAGCTCTTTTACGGCACAATTTTGCGACTAAAGTTAATTTTTCTTTGCGTTTTATATACTTTTAGTTTTACTAATAATGTTGTGCCATGTTTCATGTGGCAAGCCCGAAATATTATTTATGTGGCATTGTTATATAAGTACGGACAAAACCTATGTTTGTTATTTGACATATATATGACATAAAGAAAGACATTTGTTAATTTAATAAGTATTTCATAATTAAGAATATTATAGTGTTTCCTTCTTTAGATTCATGTTATAAGAATTCATGTTTCCACTTAAATTTAATTAGAATAAAATTCATCATTGAATATTTTGCTTGTTTTATTTTATAGTAAAGATGAAAAATGAAGCACTTAATATGTTTAAGGCTTTCGCCATTTAGGTAAATTTAAAAACAATAACAAGTTTAAACTAAAATACAACTAATTTACTAATACCTCTTACAACATTGTTAAAATAAACACTACCTAAAGTGAAGAAAATTTCAAACTTAACCGAACAAAAATACACACAAAACCTAATTATTTTAGGCTATATTGCAGTTTAATTCAAGTGTAGGATATTAAGGCTCAAGTTTTTTTTAAATTACCAAAACTCATACATATCTTGTGACATAATACAAATTATACTTCGGGTCAACCGAAGACGGTTATATTGTTTACTAAGCAGCAGTCTGTGGAATTGTGCTGACACTGTCACACATTTAGATAGTTAACTACTTTAAAAAAGCAAAATTCCACTTCACTCGTTTCCGTATCCGCTCCACTCGGCTCACCACGTGGGAAAGGCGCCTGCAACTCGCCATTACGTGATTTTGTGTCGCCGCTGTCGGACGCCTTAAAAAAATTGTTTAAAAATCTATTTAATTTTAAATATTCTTTACGTGTTGTGTCCAGTGATTATTAAAGAACATTGTGAACCGTTTCAAATACCTATAACGTTCAAATTTATACATTCGAAATGTGTTAATAACAAAAAACTAAATTAAACATAAATTACGGTTATTTAACGTTGTTAAATCATTTAACCAAACATTACGACAAAACCAGTGAATATTAATTGCTTTTGTGAGACCAGGTTACTGGAATTCTGTCTATGACGGAATTTTATGGATAAATTATCTTTGGTGAGTGACTTATTTTATTAACATACGATCTTATTTTTGAACTTAATTTATAACTACTTACTTTTACTTTACTTTTCTTTTTAACTACCCTCGAATTTATGATAATGGTAGTTTATGTTTTTACTTGATTGTAATAACTACTCAAGTACCCACCTTTTGTACTTTTTCTTAAAAAAATAGTCCTTTATAAGACTTTAATACCACATGTCACAAAATAATGTACAAACAGAGAATGAGCATGCAACATCGCGCCCTGGCGCAAATAAGATTTAATTGTTTTCTATCATTATTCACAACGATTCTCAATTTAACTGCTCAGATCAACTTAAACGGTTTATTATTCGATCGTAACTTTTTATATGATGATGCTATGCGTTTTACTTGCGTTAATCGTAGTAAATTAGTGAAAATCCATGTAATTCCTGTGGAGAATATTTATGATGCATCACGTATATCGTGTTAAGTAATTAATATGCATTAGTTTACAGCAAATCTCCATGTCAATCATGTTGAGAATATTTGAATGGTTTCACGTGTATCGTGTGTAGCAATGAATGTGGATTATTATCCACCAAAGTTTCATGTTTATCAAGTTGTGTATATTTATGCTCCTTTACGTATATCGTGTTAAGTGATTAATATGAATGAGTTTACAGCAAATCTCCATGTAAATCATGTTTAGAATATTTATATAGCTTCACGTATATCGTGTAAAGCAATTAATATGTATTAATTTCCACCATATCTTCATGTAAATCATGTTGAGAATATTTATGATCTTTCACGTATATCGTGAAAAGCAATTAATGTGTATTAGTGTCCACCATATCTCCATGTAAATTATGTTAAGAATATTTATATAGCTTCACGTATATCGTGTAAAGCAATTAATGTGTATTAGTGTCCACCATATCTCTATGTGAATCATGTTAAGAATATTTATATAGCTTCACCTACATACATATATCGTGTAAAGCAATTAAAGTGTATTAGTGTCCACCGTATCTCCATGTTAATCTAATATTTATGATCATTCACGTATATCGTGTAAAGTAATTAATACTAATTAGTGTACATCAAATTTTGATGTGAATCATATTGAGAATATTTAAGTGACTTCATGTATATCGTGTTAAGTAATAAATTGGGATTAATGTACAGCAAATATCAATGCTAATCATGTAAAAAAAAAATATTCAATTTAATTTAAATTTAATTTTTATGTAAGAAAATTTGAAATCCTTCACGTTTATCGTGCAAGGTAATAATTGTGGGTTGCTTATTTCTTTTTTCTCCGCGTGTGGCGCGTTGAGGTACCTACCAATTACCAACACTTATTTATGATTTATTTTTAATTACAAATATAAATCACAGAATGAAATAGCTCAATATAATAGCATGGTAATAATGCCTCCCTAGAAAAAGAGGCCTAACAAAGAAATACATTTGAAGCCTCATAATCAAAGGCAACCACAGATGTATTATAAAATCTTGTTCCTGAAACCGTACGTTTACACAATCAGTATTCAGTACGGAGTACAAAGCACGGAAAAAACTAGGATAAGGATAGGATAAGGATTTTGCTATCTGGTATTGGCTATCCATGCAAAGCTTGCTTTAGAAAAAAAAAATATTATGCAACTAAACGAAACAGTCTTGCTGTTAATCAGCTGTCAGAAGCGTTTGGCTGGGCTTTATCATCAAAATTTTAAAGGTGAAAGGCCTTCAATTAGTTATGGCCAACACATAATTAAATTATCACTTTCTTTATGGCATAGCATTATAGAATTGCACTCAATTTCAATTTCCAATTTTTATCATAATATGACTTAAATAAAATAAGCAAGACAATGTAGTTACATTCAAGTCACTGTACTAAATAAACATACTAAATATGATTATGCTGTAAAACTAGTAAAATTGGTAGCATTTTCTTTAGTGCTATTCCAACTGACTACTCATTGAATCTTTACAAGCAGACACAATATTGGGGGCAGAAATAAGATATACCTCGCATGCACCGCTGAGACCTCGTGTCCACAACTAGCCGAGGTGCTTTAAACTTGGGGGGATGTCACGGCCAGCCACGAACCCTGAAGCCAGTAGGCATGCGCCGGCCGCGGGGCCGCCGCCAGGAATTCTCAAACAGCCGCCAGAGCTACATGAAGTTAGGAGCCCGAGGATATTAATGCTAAAACTGCAGGTACTTATTACAGAAAAACTTTATAGTTGTAGAATATTTCTATGAACAATGGTGTACCAAAATGGATCACTGTGTAACATTGTTAACATTGTGTTGGGACCTGGGTGACAGTTTCACCATTTAAAAAGAAAACCAATATAGTATATTACTACTATTGATACCGAACTTTTGTAAAACAATATTCAAAGTCACAAAATTGATAAATATAATCATAGATATAATCTTGTCACATCTGAAGATGCAGATCAATTTCTATCACGACGTTTACTGTACAAAAACCTAATATCATGGTCACCATGATCATCATTTGATTGTTTACAAAAACTTATTCATTTAAAACATTTTCAAATAGTGAATATGGTATCTTCAAATGTACTACCATTATAATAGAAGAACTAAATTATATTTATGTACACGATGCTTACATTTACTTGCTACAAATGCAAATGCAAATAAAAATAGAAAGTGGTTACGTTTTACATAGAATACATATTTATATGTACAAATTTAATTTTCCTAATATTGATATGGCTTCACTTGTGTTCACTAAGCTAAATGCAACCTCACGGTGTTATATCTATCTCATTAAAATGAGTTTATTTTATTTAGCTGGTTATTATTCTGACCTTATATATTATTTTCATGTTCGGTGCCTATGCCAAGCAAGTTATACATTATAGAGTAACTTATGTTTAGCACCCAAAAATCACATTCTACCTACCACGCGAGAAATAAACAACGGATCATTTTAAAACTCCATTTTGCCCAGCCGTTTAATATGTTATAATTATTAAATAAGTACAGCGCGAATATACTTTATGTATATTATACAAATAAATTTGAAAGTGATAAGTTTATATTAATAGCTCTACCTAGTATCGGAGAGCAAAGTGCATTAGAGAAAATTTAATATAGTGAAATTTAAAAATAAATGATTGAAAAATGCACCGTACGCAACTGTGACTAGTTATTTAGTCTACAGTGACTCCAGTACTTTATACAAAATGGTGTTTTCGGTGTATCAAAGCTCTTATGGGCATCGGACAGAATCAAAACTCATTTTACATATAAATATGTACATATTTATAAATATTCAAGATGAAAATTTTGTTTTTTATTGTTTTAACATATTCATTTGCATCCAATAAAAATATTGAACGTTGCAATATACCTACTTTTGAGAATTGATAGTACTACCACAATTTGCTATATAAATTGAATTTGAGGTTACTTGAAGTATTTGTCAAGACAAAGGTGCGAACACAAATATATTCATGCGTATTCTTCGTAAAAAAAAAATTGTTATTGGTGATTGTATATTCCGAAAATATAATTCTGATACGGAATGGGAGTTTGTTAGCGATGCCTTCGTACAAATTACAAAATAAAAATGTACTTACCAGTTCTGTTTGCAGCCCACAAAATTACAAATATTTGTGGTCGTCTTCATTCAAGCTCCGTTACTTTTAATTGGGAAGGTTATAAAACTCTTAAGTATAGTCAGTACACTGTTATACATTATAGGATGGTGTATTAACTTATCGATATTACGTTTAAATTTAAAATGATTACTTACTTTCTACCTTTCTTGAGAAATATAATAAATAAGGTATAAATTAATTTGACACATGCAAACCTGTCACCCGCAGCTTATTAAGCTGAAGTGTTATAAAAACATGTATTTTAATTGTTGGCCTCATTTGCACCGTTATGGTCAAGGTTACCATTTTATATATAAAAATTTTATTCAATGCAATAAGTATATGTATACATACTTATACTCATTATTAGCTACAAAATTCGAACAAAGGACCAGTTTCAACTCGTTTAACACTGAGTTAATTTTGTGGTGAAATCCCTGAGGTCAAATATATTATAATTATCATGTCAATAGATAATTGTTTTTATTATCCTTTCAAGTCTTAAACAATTTTTTTAAACTTTTACTATATACGAATATCAGTCTGCATTATTTGCCTCACAAATGATTAATTTACCCAATAATCGATTCTATCTAATAGAGCAAATTTTGAGGTTCATTAATTTGAATAATAAAACCATGAGTGAAATCGTGGTTAAGGTAAGTAAATAAAGTAAGCTGTTCCAGATTTCATGAATTAATTCACGTCATGTTCGTAAGTGGTGGCACTTATAAGATTTAATAAATTAAAGAAAAGCTGACTTTTAGTTTTTTTGTCCAGCATTGGTTATTCAAACTTACTTTGGGAAAACATCTTTCCTGACATCAGAACTTATGATGATAACCCTTTTG
Organism: Macaria liturata; assembly: GCA_964023185.1. Taxonomy (NCBI): domain Eukaryota; kingdom Metazoa; phylum Arthropoda; class Insecta; order Lepidoptera; family Geometridae; genus Macaria; species Macaria liturata. The sequence continues at coordinate 11,159,226 of OZ026818.1, forward strand.
TTATATCCATACAGAAACCGCTCACGGGATGTCGCTAGCGAAATAGCTTATCAAATTGAAAATAATTCCATTGCAGACATATTAAATTACATATATTATGTAACCTTTTCTTATAGGCAGTGCCTAGTATTATTAAATATATATACATACTTGCGCATATAAAGTATTAATCTTACATCATTTAAGCAAAATAAATATTAAGCACATGATTATTAAAAAATTATAATCACAAGAAATAGTTATCTTATTACTACTTTGTGGTTGCAAGATATAGGTAAAACAAATTTATTTGATTTTGTTACTGAATATGTTAATAAACATTTTTTGCAGTTTCTTTCCTAGATTGAATAAACTCTAAACATCTGCTTAGTAAACAATATAATCGTCTTCGGTTGACCCTCGCATAATTGGAATCAAACATCAAACAGGTAAGTTTTCGTTTGATTCTTAAGTATAATGCATCAACAGCCTGCATATGAGGTAGAGGTTAAATATAGGCACTATGACAATCTGTCCTGAAAATCCGGCTTAAAAATTCTATAAATAATGATATCAAAAATTACAAAACTGTTAATTTACAATATTGCATTCCATTTGTACTTTCCGCTATCTCGCTGCAAAGGAACAACTGAACAGGTCAGTGTTTTTAATATGGAGATAGTATTAGGTTGTATTACCCTGACGTATTTCTGTTTGTCAAAATACGGCAGCCATGTCAGAGGCCCCTAGGAGCCACTCTCACGAACTTATTTACTTGGATACAACGCAGGTGAAGCTGAATTCATCATGATTTGCAATAGAATAATATGTTTCCAAAATCTAACTATATAACAAGAATGGAGCACCTCAATCAAGCCTACCCAGATTATCAGATTAACGCACTTTTAACATAATTTCCTACCGGATATAGCGTCCCGACATGCTTGCCCAGTTTTTTGATGGATGACCCGCGATTTCCATCAGAACTCGATTGCTAAGGAATCCTTGGATCAGTTAAAAGTACTGTCATTTTGAATTGATGTTTAATTTCCTGACATTAATGATAGCTTGCTTCGGGACTTTTTAAATGAACGAAGGATGAATCGACGAAATTTTAGCGGGCATGCTAATGAATGAAATTCTTTGTTTGGAAGTAAAAAGCCTTAAATACATTAGGTAGAGGAGATGATTCTATGGTTTTCAAATGTATAGTTATTTGCAGTTACAGCTCGTAATATTAATGTTAAGTTTATGGTATCACAAGTGAGAAAAAGGACTTGAAACATTTGATTTAAAAATAAGGAAAACATTCTAAAACATATATCGCTTCTGTGATACCTAATTCTTTTGAGAGGTATTCCTAATTTCTGCCTTATTAATACAAATACAAAATTATTTATTTGCCAAAGAAACTTTGTCAAGAAATGTTTCGAATCCTGTGACTCCGTGGTGCCGTTAGGCTGTGTTACGAGTCCAGAATAATCTCCCAGTATATTATATTAGTTATATTGAGATTTATATTCTTCTTATACACCATTTACACGCAAACTACTGTTCTATAATAGTTAATTAAACTACCGCGAGTATGACAGCGCGCTTAATAAACTACCAATGTACCTATTCGGAACGGTTTCCACTCTCGAGTCCCTCTTGGTTTAAATAACTGATAATGTCATTTAACTTACGAAATGACCTGCCCTGGACAATGTAGCTATAATTACTTAAGGATACTAAATATTTTGTTAGCTTTGAAGATTTGTGGTTTATTTGGTTTAAAAGGTGTCACTTTTAATAATTTTACTTCATCATGAAAATCAAAATTTAAATCCTTAAGAATATTGACCATAATTCACTACCTATGTGTTTTTATATATGTTTTTTTTATTATTACGTGGGATAGGTTTACGTTTGACTACAGCCTGCCTGATGTTAAGCTTTGCTGCAGCCTAGGGTGTAACACGTTTACCTAGAAGATACCTATTAACTCTAGATTTGAAAACCCCTGGATTGTAGTTCGCAGGAAACACAGCTTCTGGTAAAGTGTTCCAAAGCTTTGCCGTCCGTACAATAAACGTTGAAGCAAAGCACTGTGTTCGATACTTCGGCACTGTACACAAAAAAAAAATATACTGTATTTCATACACTGTATTTATTCAAAACAACTTACACTGTTTTGTAAGTTGTTTTGAATAAATATGTTTTACACACTGTAACAATAAAACTTTCTTTATTGTGATTCCTGATTATAACGTGCACTCGCTAGCACTCGACGAAATTGCTCTACCTACATACATATATAAAACGGATATGTATGCTTTTAGGTACAATTATGTTTTACAATAATTTTCAACTATCCCCATAAGTATAGGATTATAAGTCTACATGTCTCACGAAATATAATTCGTTATTCGACATTTTATCTAACTGCTATCTAATTTTGACACGATTCAAAGCTGAACCATTTATCTAAGAATTTACTTATTAAGAATGGTTAAATGGTTGAATAATCATTAATAAGAATGGTGATTTACACGTAAAACTTCATGCAAATACAGCAAAATTATTCGCAGCAATTGAGTAAAACTTACTCGGAATCTAAATTCTGTTATACCATTGATGGTTTCATACGTTTGTGCAACCCATACGAAAGGTACAGATTTCAAAGTGAATTACCCGAATATATGAAGTTAGCGATCAGTGGGTTCAGTTTCGCATCATTTGCCATGATTTAGCGTTCGCGGAAGGTTGACTAGCCCCTGCGGCTGACGTTTACAGATTAGCGGTCGATCGCAGCAGACCATGTTGGTTTTGATCATAACATTTTGAAGTTAAATGCATTGTTGAACTGGCAGTACTTAAAGTTAGTTTTAAGTAAGTTCGTAAGTGAGTAGCCGATTCTAGTGTCGAGAGTTTTCAAACAGCCTTAAGGGCATGGTTTAACTATGGTAAGTTGTTACGAAGTGTGAAATGCTGATATCAATAGTTTAATGGGTAGGCATGGTTTAACTCGACTTTGTCTAAGACCTTAAACTGAGTATCGAGACTTCAATTAAACGACTTATTTATGGCCCACGAAAGCGCCAACAAATTAGGTTCCCGCTTAATCTGTTTCTATTGACTCCGGTATATTGCGTATTGTTGTTTTTGTGGGAAACTTTACCAGCGTATTCTAAAAGTATTTATGACTAACTCACACTAGATTCTAACATCAGCTTATCAGCTTATCATTATCAACAAAGCGTTCGGTGCATTACTTATCATATCGACCACTTATCGCTACATATAGCTCACAATTGGTCCAACATTCTTTGTTAGACCACCGTACAGGATCAAGTTTGTTATATAAAAACTTAGCCAAATAGCATTAGGTAATTTAGTAGAAGTAAAAAAGCTGGATTTTAAAAAGAAAAGTAAAAGAAAAATGTGCATTTGTTGAATGTTGTTGAAGTGAATGGGTGCTTGTATTGAACCGTCACAAAAGACTGACAAAATGGGCGATAATGGTGAAGATAAACTAGTGCGACAGACGTCAACTGATGTGAGACCGTTCAAGAAAGCCGATGCTAGGTAATATTCAATCAATTTATACAAAAAAAGAAGGTTATATTACATATTGGGTGACGTCAGAAATAGATAGTTATATATTGATAGATAGACGATGTGCGACTAATTTGAACCGATCCTACAGAAGTACATACCTACTTACAAATATACACATTAGCCTGTGATAGTGTCAGATTATCATTAGATTACCTAGTTTTTCTAGCACATCTACTTTTTGCCAAAAAAGCACAGTCTGTTCTATCGGACCGAAATATATCGTTGACTCTGAAGAGCAAAAGTTTGTGACAGAAGCATATATGTTCTAACTAGCAGAGTCCCGCGGCGTTACCCGCGCTAAACACGGATAAAAAGTAGCGTATGTGATAATCCAGGTTCTGCTCTATTTCCATACCTATCAAAATTGGTTTAGCTCTTTGAGCGTGCAGAGAACAAACATATACACTCACTCACACATGCACAAAGTTTCGCCATTATAATATTAATGTTTTATCCATTCTTTTCAGAGCGGCAGCAGCTAAAGATGACTCCGAGATCCAGGACTTAGACCCGCACGTGGCCATCGATATATATGGAGATTATTACGACATGTCTGCCAGTAAACACATGATCATTCTCAACCAGAACGAATTCAAAAAGACACCCTATTTCAAGTAAGTTATTAAGATCCTAAGATGTATATAAGTATATAAGAATCACACAAATATATACATATGTTTATTTTAAAATGAGACATTTTTGGTTGGAGAGCCTGACTGACCATAGAAACAGGTCGCCCACCAATCATAATCATAATCATAATCAAAATATTCATTCATTCATAAATACGTCATATTCTTTACATATAATGTTCATGTTCATTATACATTCAATAAATATAAATAAGTATACATGATCAGTTTACTATTTAAAAATCACATTACTGTAAATGATATTAAGATAAGTAACAGCATGTCAAAAAATAAATTAAAAAATACAATACAATGCCGTGGGTTGACGGACGACATTAGAAAAACCGCAGCACGTGGATTCAATCTGTGCAAGACCGGGACGAGTGGCGAGAAGAAGAGAGGCCTATGATCTGCAGTGGGCGATAACAGGCTGATGATTTATTTGTCCGTTCTTCCTTTTAAATATATTTGATAGTTAATTTTCCTTTATACTTTCCAAATACTTGGGAGTAATATATTTTACATATATTATTTCAGCTACCAAAAATACGGTACAAGAAAAGGCACATTCGAAGACGTGAAAAGTCTTGAGAAGACGTTTGGAGACATCCTCGGGTTCAAGGTGCAGACTTACCACGATCTGGACTACGACGACATCATGGATACTCTCTCTACTTGTACGTACAAAGCTTATACTTAAGCAAACTTACTATTTAAGCTAGCTAGCTTACTAGCTTACTATTTAAACTTACTATTAAGCTAGCTTACAAAGCTTAATACTTATTTACTGACCTGAAGTGATACAGATACAGATGTTTGTTGATAAATTATGGAAATTTACAATTATAATACATATTACAATATTACAAGTAATAAGTAACAAATAATATGTTCACATGAATTAATCCTATCAATAAATTGTTTTATCAATGTTCACCAAAGGTAAACTTATCATTTAAATAGTGGCTTATTTCATAGTAAGCTTTATTAACTAGGAGTACTTTTAATTTACATTTGAATAAAATATAAATAAATGAAAATGATATGATATGTCCTGAAATAATTATTTATTTATTTAATTTATTTTTAATTTACATTTGTAAATATTATCGGTCGCTGTATTTTTATCACTGTCATGACCTGCCTGAAAATGTAAAAAATACAGTGCCCGGTTATAAAACTTTGAGCCTCCAGAGAAGTGGGACTAGGCCTCCGAAACAAACATCATGTGACACTAATGGATGAAGCTAGATAAAACCTAAGATAAAGTCTTAAGAAATATGGAACATTAATACACTTGTCAAGCATTTGACCACCAGGCTGAAGCGGCTATGATGTGTCTAAATCACTCGAGCGGTACGTTACTACCTTTATTGTTCGTACCGCGAAGCTGTGGTACTCCCTGTTCCCCATGCACTATAATCCAGCGATCTTCAAAGCGAGAGTGAACCGGTTCTTATCTGGCAGCACGCTCCATCTTAGGCCATAGCCTTTGCCTACCATTAGGCAATCTATGGACAAGTATTCTTCTTGTCTTCTTGTCGAATGAGAGTGGTCAACACTGGATCCTATCAAGCCGCCCTAAGGGCCTCTGACTACTACTAGACAAACAGCTGGGTCCTACAATGTAACATGTCATCCGACCTACGGAAGCGGGCCAAATGGAGTGCCACTTTTCGGTCAACAATCCAAAGACTTACCGCACCGACCTTTTCTTAACTTTGGTAATCGCATGCGATTGCCTCCACGAGCTGAGCTACGGGCGCTTCTTATGAACAAGTGTAAATCCGTTTTAGTTTAAAAAAACTTTCTATCTTTAACAGTATGTAACGCGGACCACAGCCGCACCTCGTGCGTGGCGGTGGTGATCCTCACGCACGGGGAGAGGGGGGGTGAGGTGTGCGCGGCGGACAGGCCCTACCCCGTCAGTGACGTCATGGCCATGCTGCAGCGCACGCCCGCGCTCGCAGGGAAACCCAAGCTACTGTTTGTGCAGGTAACTCATCTCATTATATGGCAACTCAGCAGATTGATTAAACCGGCTTTTGATGCTGATGATGATGATTAAGATGATGTTGATATGTAAACACCAGTAAAACACTTGGATAGGGAAGTCTCTATATGAATCAGAGCGTTCACTGAGTGGTTCAAAAGCAGCAACTGACTCAGAGGCAGACCACCTCGAGATCATTGGATGACATCGTTATACATGGCACGAACTGGATTATTTAATAATCAGTTCAATATATTCTACGCAAAGCTTTCAGCTTTCCCTTTTTGTTTTCAAAAAATTGTGGAGTGGTAACAAATTTAAATTTCAGGCCTTTTCCTGCTTTTGGTTTGTTTCTAGAGTTGTGTTTCCGATACCTTCTGAAAATCTCTGATTGACCTGAGGTCTTCGTGATTAAAAAGCTAACGCTTAAGAAAAATGCACGAAACTTCAGTTGTCATAACTATTGTTAGTCATAACTAACTAGAATTTTCACGGATGTCTAAAGGGAATCCAAAGTACGTAATCAGAATACACCTGTTTCATGAACTCAAAATCAACATAAAATTAAAACAAACCTTAAATTATTATTAATTATTGTCACCTATTAAATTTAAAACAAAATTTAATAGGTGACAACGATCGCGCACGGCTTCAGGCAGTGTCTCAACACGAATCTGGCCAATGGCTACATGCCCTCCCTTCTGCCAACCTCGGTACACTTTTCGACAATGGCAGTTTCAGTATCACTATCGGCTTGCGAATTGGAGCTGCTATTGTCGAACAACACAGGTGCACATGTGGTAGCGATGTCGACAGGAAGGGCCTCCACGGACTTTCATGCCTTCGCAGTGCAGGCAGATTCTCCCGCCACGGCTCGCTGAATGACATAGTGAGACGGGCACTTGCTACCGTCAACGTACCATCGGTTCTTGAACCGATTGGCATGGTCCGTGACGATGGTAAGCGCCCCGACGGCCTCACACTGATTCCCTGGGAGCGGGGAAGGGCTCTTGTATGGGACGCAACTTGCGTCGATACACTAGCTCCTTCTCGCCTCAGTGGAACAGTACAAGCGGCAGGAGCCGCGGCGGATGCAGCAGAAGAAGCCAAGCGGCGAAAATATACATCATTATCGACTGATTATATTTTTGTACCTCTTGGCTTCGAAACTTTTGGTCCGTGGGGTAAAAGCACGAAGTCTTTTATAAAAAAATTAAATAAAAGGTTGAATGACATCACTAGAGACAAGAACGCTGGCTGGTTCCTTGCACAAAGGATTTCTATAGCAATCCAATTATGGCCATATTCTATTTTGTGTGCAATAGTAAAAAAATAAATGAAATAAAGTATGTTTTTCCTTGTCATGAGTAATTGCTTAGATGAGGTCTGCCCAAGATCGACGCAGCTGGCACATTCAAAGAGAGGCCTATACCCAGCAGTAGGATAGAGAAAGCTGTGGAGGAGGAGTAATTTTAATAATAATACATAAGACATGGGAAGGAACTCTAAATATACTACTTCTAACTACAACAAAAAAGTGGGCACTTGAGTAATACTTGTACTTATGTAAACTCCCCCCACTCCCCTCAACATCCCCGAAGTAATGCACCGGGGGCGTCTCTTGCAGACAACATTCCCATATATGGTGAAGTCATGGGACCACATCATACGAAGACTGACCAACCACACGACAGGCAAGATAAATATAATACAGAGTTAACATGTTCATTTATTCATACAAATTCACTTGTCGAAATAATATAAATATAATAGAATACCCATACAAATAATAAAACTGTAAATCATCGGTGTTTCTACATGGAAGATAATTAAAAACACACACATTCGCCACCGATCAGAAAATACTCATTTGCCTTTATTACATTAGGTATTAGAAAGAAAGATATAATATAAACTAGAATAGGACATGATAACACTCACAAGTAAAATTTTGTTTATTTTGCATTTTTTAGGGTTTAAAAAAAGTATATTGAAATCCAAAGCCTCCCGAACTAGTTTGCACTGTGTCTCGGAAGCCGATGGCTTCTCCTTGCTTATGATAGGTATATATTCACGCAAATCAACATACAGTGGCAAAATATTAATTAAGTAATGATAAAGAATATACATATATGATACTATGAAGTTGTAAATTCAAATTTAATATTAATAAACTTAATAATTAAGTAACCCTGTATTATAATTATCTTCTGCTGGTCAGTTTCAGTCAGTTTGTATGTGACATCAACATGACCATATATGGTAATATTAGTAATGTAGCCGAGCGATCTTGTTGCATTACTTAGGACATGAAGGGGGGGAGGGCTATATACACATATTTTTTTACATGAGATAGGCTTACGCTTGACTACAACTTGCCTGATGTTAAGCAACGTAATAATCTATGATCTAGCGCGCTTGCCCAGAAGAAACCGGTATATACATTGTATCATGGAAAAAAGAGACAGCCTCACAGCGATGACATTATCTAAATATATAAAACTCAAAGGTCTGAAACTGACTGACCGATATAGTGATCTATCAAAACACAGCCCAAACTACTGGACGGATTGGGTTGAAATTTGGAATGAAGGTAGATGCTATGACGTAGACGGATGCCTAAAAATCTTTAGATTTTTGGAAATGCCACTTTTAAAGGGGTGAAATAGGGGATACAAGTTATATACTTCTCAATGCAAGCGAAGCCGCGAGCACCCACTAGTTATTATATACAAGGGAACGAATTATATATTTGTTGTATGGAATTTTATGGCAGATAAAAATTTGTAAAATAAAATGTACCTGATAATTAAAATTACTAAATCGTTTATTATTCAAATGGAGTACCTACGCAGTTTATACACATTTCTTTGAATTGCACAGGAGATCAGACCGCAAATAGCAAGCTGATACGCGTTGTATTGTTGTATTATTATTTAAGTCATGTTTATTTCTATTTCTGTAAATATAATTACTTATTGTGTTAACATAATGGGTGTCTAAATACATGATATATAATATTTTATACTAGTAAATGCAGGCATTTACTACTGGCGTTATTGGCGTTGTTACGTGATAAAAAGTAGCCTATGTTACGCCCAGGATCGTATACTATCGCTCTACCGAAAATCACGAGAATCAATTCCACGTTCGCAATTATTATAGTACTAGCTGGTGCGACTTCGTACGCATGGAACAGTTATTACCATAAAAACGGTTCTAGTGAGTTAATCTTAAAAGATAGACATATACTGTTGCAGACATTTTGTTAGATCATAAATAATTCTTTCGTACATATTTTTTTGATATATTGAACCGTTTTCGCAGCACACGCAACGGAAGCCCTCAAAGATGAATAATTTTTCCCGTTTTTTTTCACATTTTCCATCGTTTCTACGCTCATATTAGTTGCAGCGTGGTGTTATATAGCCTAAAGCCTTCCTCGATAAATGGTCTATTCAACACAAAAATAACTTTTCAATTCGCACCAGTAGTTCCTGAGATTAGCGCGTTCAAACAAACAAACAAACAAACATACAAACAAACAAACTCTACAGCTTTATAATATTATATATATATATATATATAATATATTATAGTATAGATTTGAAGTATATGACATGATAGTATTGATAAGATTAACTATGTGTTTTTTACGTGGTATAGGTTTCCGTTTGACTACAGCCTGCCTGATGTTAAGCATTGCTGTAGCCTAGGGTGTAACACACTTTCCTAGAAGATACCTTTTAACTCTACATTTGAAAACCCCTGGATTGTTTTATTATATTTTTTATTGTTGCAGGCATGTCGAGGTCAGAAGGTAGACGAGGGCCACAGGATCCAGCTCGATGGAGATGGTGATACCATCGTCATCCCGACGCATGCTGATAGCTTCGTACTATACTCTTCATACGAAGGTAAATCTCCCTCTTACGTACACTCTTTGAGCCGTATTTCCTCATGGCTGAGGGTCGTGACTCCCCCGCAGAATTAATTCGTTAAGGTACCTACGGCAGATATATCGTGAGGGGCGGACAGTTGACGAAGGTACCATAATATCCAATCCTTCTCGAAAATTTAAATTTCAAACCTAGCCACTAATTTTTTTAGGTAACCCGGGTTTTGAACATCGAGATATTAAAAGGTACAAAATGTGTTCATAAAAACTTCTAAATATTTGAAAATGAAATACTACTCCTTATTTCCAGAGCACTACTCGTACCGCGACATGCGCGGCTCCTGGCTGATCCAGGCTCTGTGCTCCGTGGTCTCGGAGACGCACGCCAGCCTGGAACTGCTCCAGATGGTGACGCTGGTGCTGCGCCACGTGGCCCTGCGCGCGACCAACATGCCCATGGACAAACACATGCACAATAAGAAACAGATGCCGGAAGCTAGATTTACCCTCACCAAGTTCCTGAAGTTTTCCTAATCTTACTGTACTAAAATTAATAAATAATACATTTTGAGTGATAGATGCTAGTGCAGGCCTCCTACAGACTCCCACTTTCCCTCTACCTTGCTCTCTCTTTTTTTCTCCTACAGACTGCCACTCAAAAGTTGGAGTCTGTAGGAAACAAATAATGACACTTCTAAGACCCCATGTAACCTACATACCAAAAATCATGATGCCGTTCAGCCGTTTTTGCGTTTAAAGAAACAAATAAACAGACAAATAATTAAAAAAACTGCTAAAACATGATTTTCTAAGTCAGCCCCCTTCCCCCCTTTTTATGTTGTAGTTAGAAGTAATATGTTTAGTTTTTCTTCCCTTGTTTGTATGTATTATTATTGTAAATAAAATATTTTATTCAATTCTTTTATTATTTACATACTATTGCTAATTTCACGTACCCGGCACTTGATGATGATGAAATCACCAAGTAGTGCTTAAACTTAAGTTCGACTATATTACATACACATTTTTTTCTTCTTAACGAATGAGTAAGTTTATCAAGCCGCCCGAAGGGCCTATAACGTACACATAATATTAGGCATCAAACTACGTTGAAATTATGATTCATTCATATGTATTGAAATACGGAGATTATATGATTCATTCAAATGTAAGGAAAAACAAACATTAGAATTCCATAATATCACAGTTTTTATATTCACATCTTGCAAAATCAGTACATATACCGAGTTTTTTATTCAGACCAATCAAAATCGCATGACCAAAATGCTGGCCTTTTTCTGGCTCAACGTATCAGCATTGCCATCCAGCGTGGTAATGCGGCCAGTATGCTGAGCACGCTGCCCTCTGGTAGTGGGCTGGAGCACTTAGATTATCTTTAGGCTTTTCTAAAGATATTCTAAGCGCCCCTTTTTTGTAGTAGTTAGAAGTAGTATGTTTAGTTTATCTTCCCTTGTTATGTTATTCCCTTTATTATTGTAAATAAATTGTTTTATCAATATCAGTATTTATATAGAGTTTTAAAAAAATATCATTTTATATGGTGCTCAAAAATGCTGTCATATACAGAGTAACTGATTACTAACGCTTAACCTACGGCGTATTAAGCGCGTCAAAAGCAACAACTCTTGTTCTACGGCTTTTGAAAAATTAAAAAAAAAACTTATTTTATTATCTGGAACATTGTTCACAGCGCCATCTAGCTCTACACTAAGCAAACACATTGATATTATCACAGCATCAAAGGTTTTTGCAAGAAAAACCAGCACTCAGGCATTTGCTTCACCATGCCAGATTCGTCCTGGCCTGACATGCCAGCCACCTTGGCGTTGACCAATGTGAGCATATCAGTCAGGTGGAGCCTCTTGTGGTGTTCGCTGAGAACTTCGCAGAGAGCTCTGATCATCCATGTGCCCTCGCCGTGGCGGTATGATACAAAATCTGAAAGTAAAACATTGATTTGCAAATTTGCATTATTTATATTTCTTAATTGATGTATTGTAATATAACAACTTTATTATAGTAAACAAGTCGCCGAAATCACGTGGGACATGTTCGACGTTGGGCCAAGGTGGTCAAATGCCTGTCTGATAAAGAAAAAACATGACCGTGACTGAGAGTCGTGCCACCGCAAACATAAACATTCATAGGAAAGTTATACCAGGATAAAAAGTATCCCATGACACTCCGACCTTATACTACCTACATACCAAAACTCAATCAGTTTAAATAAACAGACAAACAGAGACACAGATAAACAGAGAAACAGAAAAAATATTAGAAATTGTTGGAACGTGTTCTGTTATCGTTTCGAAGTAACTCCAAACATTTTTTTTAAATATCTTCAATGTCCAGACTTTTGACCGTCTTCCGCTTTATTACATGTAAGTAGGTATAGATAGGTCTTGTAAAAATACTATTCTAAAACTCAAAACTGACTCGGATGGGGTTTTCCTCTTTGTTTTATCTGTGGATGAGGATGATATCATTACCTTCATAGCAAGAGTAGTAGAGCAAGTAGTGAGTGTCCAGTGACACGGTAGGTGGCTCCACTGGGCGCGTGTGCCCTTCCCGGCAAGCCTGACATGATCATATCAACATACTTATTTACTTTTTCAAAATTGCGATAACCAATGTTAAGCAACTGTGGATGCGGTCGGTCCATTGATGGGTGACCAAAAAAATTCATTTTGGGCGCTTCCCTGAGTCGGATAAAATTTTATGTATCTACACTAATGTTGTAACATTCTACTTATATTTCCAATACTTGACTTATAATTACTACTGTTATAGCGCAGACAACAAAACACTCAATTTAAGCAATTTCACATTATGGTATATATCGTAATATTTAATTATGCTAATCAGGTTGGTCGCGTTTTATTGATGCGCGCATAGCTGCGCTCTCATTGGTTAGATTTTAATGGCGGCAAAATCACTGTGACAATACACGTACGCGTGAGTTTAATTTAATAAATTAAAAGTTAAAATGTTACAACATTAGTGAAGATAAAGTAGTGTATGCAACTGCATTATAACACGGGTATTAAAACACTCGTTACTATTATGAAACTCGCTGCGCTCGTTTCATAAACTCACACTCATGTTTTAATACCCTTCATTATATGACAGTTGCATAAACTACTATTCTAAGCTAAAGTGCATTTGTTGAACTGTATGTTGTTGTTTCACACATTCGAAGGATCATGAGACTTGAAATGTAGGTAATATAGTCCCGTTTTTTTAAACAACGCGGTCCAAGCCGCCGACATCCACTTAGAATATAAGTAATAGAACCAATGAATATAAAAATAATTGTATGACATCATGTAATAACCAGCAGCAACAACATATGGGGAGAATTCCCATGTACAATGTACAATACAATGTACATAATAGTAAGTCATGAATGATTTCTTGTCGAATGACATGACGTGTCCTTGCAAGGAGTCAACATACTTAATATAGAACATTGTAATTATAAATTCCTGCGTCGCTAAACGAATGTTAAATTGAATCTTCTTCTTATCGAATGAGTGTGGCCAACTCTGGTGTCGAGAGTTTATCAAGCCGCCCTGAGGGCTTCTGACATGGCTTCACGACTGCCGTACTAAACAAACAGCCGGGACCTACAATTTAACGTGTCATCCGACCCACGGAAGCGCCCAAAATAGAATACCACTTTTCGGTCACCCATCCAAGGACTGACCGCGTCGACCTTTGCTTAACATTGGTAATCGCAAGCGATTGCCTCCGCTAGCTGAAAAAATTAATGAAGTCGGTTAACATAATAATGAATCATTGCTGTAGATACTTAACCAAACGTCGTCAAATAATAATATTAATTCTATAGAATAGGTATAATAAATTAATTAATCTCACACAATAACACAACATTCATCGTATATCGTCATTTTGGATAAAATTTTGTTCTCTGGATCGGAAGAAAGCACTTTTAGGTAAATTACAGGTCTGAGACCTATTTCATTCAATTTCAGTAGTGCACAAAAAATACTATCTAACCTTAACGTGCCTTTGCCATAAATCTAGCAGCTACCCATTTCTCTTAGAATTATTTCTTGTAACAATAAAGGGCTCGAGTCGTATTCTTTCTTACTGGGAGTAGCCTACTGTGTTAAAAAGTTCATCATGTATTACCCAAGGATATAAGTACCAAAAGTAGAGTCTGTGATACCAAAATTGACTTTGGACAAATATTTTTCCCCTAGGTCACACACAGATCAAAGTGCACCAAGGATAACATAGGTTCCTTTTATCGAATGAGAGTGGCCAACTCTGGTGTCTAGAGTTTACCAAGCCGCCCTAAGGGCCTCTGAAATGGCTTAAAGACTGCCATACTAGACAAACAACCGGGACCTACCATTTAACGTGTTATCCGACCCACGAATACGTAACGGGAGCCCTCAAAGATGAATAATTTTCCCCGTTTTTTTCAGATTTTCCATTGTTTCTTCGCTCCTATTAGTTGCAGCGTGATGTTATAAAGCCTAAAGCCTTCCTCGATAAATGGTCTATTCAACACAAAAAAGAAAGAACCTAGAACCTCCAGCCGGTTTTTTTAAATAATATTTTCGGTATCTTGGACAGAATCCAAGGTGTTTTTACATTGCATGCATTACATTTTTACACTGCATCCATACACGCAACTCCGCGTTAACGTCAAAAGCAACAATCTTTGTTCTACTACTGTTGGGAATTTGGGAAATAAATCTGCTATTCTTTACGGAAACTTCATCGCCTCCTGGCAGAATGTATGAAAAGGAAAATTTTTAATTGACAATTCCCAAAATTTGTAGATCAATAGTTATAGCTTTTGAGGTACTAGAGACAACATTTAATTATTTTTTTACAGGCGTGCAGAGGAGAGAACATCGATTCAGGTCTTAAAGTGGAGATCGATGGTGGGAAGGCAGCAGTCACCATCCCGACACATTCCGACTGCCTTATTGTCAGGTCTTCTTTCGAAGGTGACAAATTTAAAACTACTCTCTAATATAATAAGTTACGCAGTCAAATAAGTCTCCAGGGATGTCAAAAATATCCCCATTTTGCATCATAGACTCCCCTACTAACTTAACCAAATTCGTGAATTTCCAGGTGAATCATTTTATTGATTTGAAGACAGTTTGACATTTTATTATCCTGTACTCGTATTGTTATCATCAGCATTTTCTGATAGAGAGTAAAGATAAATAAATTATTCTTTTTTGTTTCAGATCACGTATCGTTCCGCACCTCCCAGGGTACCTGGATGATTCAGACGCTGTGTGACGTCATGGATGCCAACTACGACAAGCGCCATCTACTTGATATCATGGTACTACTTAACACCGAGATGGCCAAGAAGTCCTCCGAAGCGTACGATCCGGAGTACCACAACAAACGGCAGATTTGTGACGTGCAGTTCACTCTTACCAAGTTCCTTAAGTTTTAAGATATTTTAGACTGAATTTTTACCATCGTTTTTATATTATTTTTAATTTATTACACGCATATAATGCAATGTAAGGTGGATTCGCGCACGGATTCGATCCGTAACATCCATCCATACATATAATAAACTGAAGAGGGTTGAAAGTCTGAACATTAAAGATGTCATATACTGATAGCAGCACACGTTCCAACAATTTCTAGATTTTTTGTCTGTTTATCTGTGTCTCTGTTTGTCTGTTTATTTAAACGCTCTAAAATAAGTATGTTTATGTATAAAAGTATATATGACAGAGAGACAGTTAGGCGAAAAGCGAAATCACTTGTAGGCCCGCTTAGGTACAAGACACTTAAGTTAAGCCATATTTTACTAGACTAGATAACTTTGCGTTGGCATTGTTCTGCTTGTGGGTCCTGTTTTTGTTCGGTCTGTTTGTGGGTTTGTTTTCCTTTGTGTAGAGGTGCTTTTAAAAGGGACTAAAACACACACATAGAATAAGAACTCCAAGAGCTTATAATAGTAAAATATTTGCTTAAATAAAACACGGCAGCCAAAAGAAATTAAGTTACGGTTTACATAGTAATAAGGTTTAGGCAACGGAAAGACTACGAAGTATTTTTTTATAACTGTTTTATATAAAATTATATTGTAAACTTTATGGAAAACCTCATTTTTAGTCGGCTATTGTTAAAAAAACTCAAATCACACAGTTAGGGATACCAGTATCCTAACTGCAATGTCTCAAAATGAATATATTAATAATACTGCCCTAGTCTGAGAAGTCTGATTTTAAAATAGTGAATATGGAATTTCTCTATCTTGTGCATTTGTATCCTAACATAAATGTATAACTTAAATGTGTATTTTTCCTATAAAATAAGGCTAGTAAAACAACAAATGATTAGTTCTCGGAATAATGGCTAGTGAACTGTATTTCGTTTTTGTCTGTAGTCCCTTAATCTGTCTGTAGCATTGACCGCCTAATTCGATCTCTTATTTTACGTACTTAATCTAAAGACCGTTTCACGAAAGAGTTCCCGCAGTTAAGGCGCCATAACCGCATGATTTTATCATCTAATAACTATAAAATGTTAGTTCCAAACTTTTCAGTGGGACTTTTTTCGTGAAACAGTCCTTGTGTTTAGTAAAGCAATGCCTGACAGGTAGAACCGACATTGACAATGACATCGCGAATTTGCTTGAAATTTTATCAAATTTCTAGTCACAGCGTATCAACTTGACATCCGGCACCAGATTGACAAATTTTCTATAGAAAATGCAAACCAAATTGATGACATAAATATTTATATCCATAAAGCTGACAAAATCTACGCAAAAGCCATAAAAAAAAAAAAGCTGACAAGAAACTGACAAATTTTGTATTGCAGGAGCATGGAAGTAATATATGAGAGGGATGAAATGAAAATCCTTGTGCAGGAGAGAGGGATGAAATAAAAATCCTTGATTGCAGGCTACCAGTTTGATCTGTAATTTCTATATAAAATTTGTCAAGACCGAAGTGACTTGTTAACTGCTGATCTTTGTATTTATTATTCATATAAGGCTGTTTGATGCCGCATTTTCATATAAACTGTGTATAGAAACACTAAGGAAATGTTTTGTAATAAATAAATGTCTATTAATGATATTGTATATAGAGAGCTCGCCTCTAACAAAACCAAATGTATATATATTTTATGCTTTCGTAGTTTTCATGAAACACGTCATATATGAGGATTTTGGTTAAATTGCAAAAACTTTGCGATTGGTTTTGTAGAGGTAAGCTGTTTGAATCTTGTTAGAGTTATTGGCGCTTACCATACGACCATACATATTTACAACAGTTTGTATGAGAATTTGACATTTTACGAATGTAAGCAATTGTAAATCACGTTGATTAAAATTTCAATCATTCTAAATATGTATGCGTACTTTTGCTTACATTCGTCGTTGGTGCTTTACTTAATTTTTATAATACAATATTGTTTATAAAAATTATATTAAAAAATACCGTCTTTTGTTTGATTCATACCCTGCTCCGGCCTATATATATATACCTAGTCAGGTCATAAGTATTGTCACACAGTAAAAACTTTTCTTTTAGAATGCTGGCCACAAAAAAGTTTATTGAATTCGAATTGCGAATTGTTCATGAAAATAAAAATGTATACTTTTTAGAATTTTACTCATTTTTAAATATGGAGTGGACGCTTAAAGAAGACCGTGTTGCAGTTATTGCATTGCATCGTTGCGGTTACGCGCCAATTCAAATTTTTGACATACTGAAAAATTTGAATATAAACAAAAGATTCGTTTATCGTACCATCAAACGATACATTGAAGACTCTAGTGTAGATGACAGGTCAAGAAGTGGTCGCCCTCGGTCTGTTAGGACTCCAGCAGTGATAAAAGCTGTGAAGGCGCGAATTCAAAGAAATCCCAAACGTAAGCAGAAACTGTTGGCCCTTCAGATGGGGTTAAGCAGAACCACGGTGAAAAGGGTGTTAAATGAAGACTTGGGGCTTCGGGCATATCGAAGAAAAACAGGACATCGTTTGAATGCTCGTCTAATGGACCTGAGACTGAAGAGATGCCGCGCTTTGTTGAAGCGGTACGCGGGAAAAAAATATCGGGAAATTCTTCTTTCGGATGAAAAAATTTTTACCGTAGAAGAGAGCTACAACAAACAAAATGATAAGGTGTACGCACACAGTAGTGAAGAAGCGAGCAAACGTATTCCGCGTGTCCAACGAGGTCATTTTCCATCCTCGCTCATGGTATGGTTGGGAGTTTCTTATTGGGGCTTAACAGAGGTACATTTTTGTGAGAAAGGTGTAAAAACGAATGCAGTTGTGTATCAAAATACAGTCCTGACGAACCTTGTGGAACCTGTTTCTCATATCATGTTCAATAACAAGCACTGGGTATTCCAACAAGATTCGGCGCCAGCTCATAGAGCGAAGAGCACACAAGACTGGCTGGCGGCGCGTGAAATCGACTTCATCCGGCACGAAGACTGGCCCTCCTCCAGTCCAGATTTGAATCCGTTAGATTACAAGATATGGCAACACTTGGAGGAAAAGGCGTGCTCAAAGCCTTATCCCAATTTGGAGTCACTCAAGACATCCTTGATTAAGGCAGCCGCCGATATTGACATGGACCTCGTTCGTGCAGCGATAGACGACTGGCCGCGCAGATTGAAGGCCTGTATTCAAAATCACGGAGGTCATTTTGAATAAACTTTATTGTCATAAGAATCTATGTTTTGTTAAGTTCATTTTGGTATACAAATGGTTACATAAAGAATAAAGTTGTTTCAATTATTTTAAATTAAACATGTGACAGAATTTATGACCTGACTAGGTATATATATTTACAGACATTTTTCTTTAGAGCGAGCATTACGAATGGTTTTTAAAGAAGCCCTCATTATGGTGGAAATTTCCTCAGGAATAAAAACACTTCTCATTAACTTGGTTTAATGACGGGCTTTTTTACTAAACCTCGCAGTGGAATGTAGGGAGCTTTAAGCAAAGCTAAATTACGACCTCTATTTAACGAAAGGATGTAAATTTACTTATGGAATAGGCTAACCAAGTTCTTTGAATAATAATTTAAGTTAATAGTGAGCATAACGTTTTAATCGTTAAAAGAAATTTGAGAAGAAGATCAAAGAATGATTAATTTGTCAGTTTCTATCTGTTTATCTTATAATATTTTTAAAACGATACAAACAAATAATACAAAACAACGCTTTGCTGCTCTTAAACTGTTGACAGCATTCTCCTGCACTTAATATGTAGTTCTCTTCAGTAACATTTTTATCTTCTGTGAAAGCGTTATTTCACGTTAATTTATTTATACACAGGTAACTATTTTGAAGCAAAATACAAAACCAGGCGTAATATTTCGTGGTAAAAATTAAAGCGTAGCTCGTTGCAGCTATGTTCCGACTTGGGAATTAAAATTAATATTAAATTTTATAGCGCCGTTGCCGGCTAGATTAAAGAGTTCGCGAATGCCCGCTACGCAGATTGCAGAAAAAAATTGGATACGACTTTTGTGAACACTGATTTTCGTATAATACAAAAAAATGCTTATTATTTTGTCACAATATGGCAGTCGTTAGCCTTATCAGAGATTCTAAGATCGTTAATGGGTAAGTGCTTCCAAAGTTTAAAAGATTCTTTATAAACTACGTATTATATCTTTATAATACTTACTGTAAGCAAAGTAGGAAGTAAAATTTAATTAAAATTCTAACAGTTCTTCAGGAAATTTTATTGAATCAAAACACTTTGAAAAAACATACTAGGTTGTTGAATTTTCCGATGAAATATACATAGACTCTCCCAATATAGTCCCAAAGTCCATACGGCACTCTATCTTTAAACAAAAACGCGCCACGCTATCGAAATACGTTCGCAGCAGACGTTCGCAACCCACGCGCAAGCCAAATTGATACTTACTCGTAACATTTTGACTTACAGTTCATATTTCACTGCATACAGTTCGATTCTCTCAAAGCTATCATGGTTGCCATTATGAATGTGGATTTAGTACAATAATAAAATTGTATTATTTTAGTGTTATACTTAATCAACAGTGAATTATATTTTGATAAATGAATATTTTATCAGTAATTGTTTTGTATGTGTTATTACTAACATAATATTTACAAACCTTCTTCTTACATTTTTACTAAATTAAGCTTGTTCCTCTCGAATTCGACTCTAAATTGCTTATTTAAGTACCTAGATATAGTTACTGATACAATTCGAATTCATTTTTTATACTTAGGCGACGATCGTGTGATGTGCCGTTTGACACTCGACTGTCAAGCGTACTTTACTGTGCCCTCCGCTCGCTGCGTGTTCGAAACAGGGAGATAGGTTTCTGTTGTATTATGTATTCTGTGTCCATACAGACAACGACTATCGCAGACCTCGTAGCACCGTAGCAGATGTCTACGCAGTAATGACGTAGCATGTCACGAGGAGTTCAAAACGCTTACCTACTGTCAACTCAACAAAAAAGTACTCGGCCAGTTTGGTAGAGTTGACCAAATCGAATTTTCATATTTTTGTTGCTGACAATTCGTCCTCTCCACAGATTACTAAAGAGATACTATGGGTCAAATATGAAAGGTACTCAATATCAGTAGAATTAGCTTTAAAAATAAATACATTCAATGAAGCGTTTTTTAAACATTTCAACACAACTAAGATTGTTTCTGATGCTATTACATTATGAAGTAATTTTCTACAACCGACTGTCTTTCATTATGTTTTCAAAAATTTTAGTGTTTTACATATGTATGTATCTGTTTATTATTCTTTCCCAGTACATCGGAGCGACGACCAATAGCCATGATTTTTGTGGTATAAATATTGCTTAGCGCTATATATTTTAAAACACAGAGGAAGCAGCGAGTTTTAAGTATATTTATTAGTAAAAATTAGTTTTTCATATAAACATATACCATATCTAATAATTTCCACATCTTTGTGTCAATAATGAAGGCGAAAGAGGCTCCTGCTTGTTACTGGAGGCTTCGCCGCCTGCAGCCTGTATTAAGCGCTCAAACTAACGCTCAGATGAGATTTTAAAATGATGTCCTAAAAGAATCTGAATGAGAGGATAGGAGAAGACTGATGTAGGAACTAAATACATTTCGCGACGACGGCAAAAGACCCGATGGGATGACGCTTATTCCCTGGAAGATGGGTCGGCCGCTGGTGTGGGATGCAACTTGTGTCGACACATTGGCGCCCTCTCATCTTGAAACATCTTCCAAGCAGGCTGGCGGTGCTGCTTGATCTGCAGAGCTCCTCAAACAGCGCAAATATTCTAAACTAGACAAGGGGTATTTATTTGTACTGTTTGGGGTAGAAACTCTTGGGCCGTGGGGTCAGAGCGCTCTTGACCTCTACCAAGATCTGTCGGGGCGTTTGAAACAGGCTTCGCGTGACCAAAATGCTGGCTTGTACTTTGCCCAAAAGATTAGTCTAGCTATTCAACGGGGCAATGCAGCCAGCACTTTGGGTACGCTGCCTTTTGAAAAAGTAGATTAGATTGTTTATATATATTTTTTATTTGTAAGTGTTATTATTAATTTTTGTTGTTCAAAATTAAAACTACTACCTGAAACAAATATAATGTAATCCTCCAAAAGACATCGCATCGAACTCATGTTCGGAAAATATCCGTCCTCACCTATGTAGTATCATTAGGATTTCTCGGAAATTATGAGCGATGTCAATAGGATAATAGGATAATTATTTGTTTCAGGTAAGGAGATATTTCCACTTATATAACAATAGTGTATATGTCACCGTAAGATTGTAAAGATCGTTAGATTACAATCTATCTAGCGAGATTGTAAACTATCGATAGATTGTGAACCGTATCATCTTCGAGTCCAACACTTGCACTACAACAGGACTTGGCTCCTCCTCGCTTCGCTCGTCGTCGCATGTGCGTGGTAGAAAGCAACCTAACGAACCTAATCTTACCTCCTGTCACAGACAAGTGACTTCGCAATACCTAAACATAGAGCGCGAGTTGCATTCCGTCCTACGCCGGTTCACCATTTGACGACTTCACTTCGGTAGATTACAATATAGCGAAGAATAATGAGTCAAATTGCAATCATAATGATACGGTTCACAATCTATCGATAGTTTACAATCTCGCTAGATAGATTGTAATCTAACGATCTTTACAATCTAACGGTGATATATACATATGTAGGTATATAATTAAAGGCGGTTAAAAAAAATGTTGGTTGTCCAATACGTTTTATCAGATTGCGATGATTTTGTTTAGAAAGTTGATTTTTATCGCGCATTTCTAAAAGTTGTCGCATTACTGAAGCTACCAGTTTGAATGTTAGTTACAGTAACTATTATTTATATTATTATGTTCCAGAAAAATATACCTATATTTACAATACAATACAATATATATTTATTGCACACCAAAATAAATGAATTACAATAAAAGGACTTAAACTAAAAATAATGTACAAGTGGGCGGCCTTATCACCTTGAGTGATCTCTTCCAGGCATAACCGGCTCTTAACCTAACTTTAAATTGTAGTGCTCAAATTTAAGCCGATATGGGCGTAAATTGAATAGACAGGCGGGCAGATGGGTAAATTAAATAGACAGGCTCGTTACTCGCATTATATGTTATTTCATATGATTTTCGCAAATAACTAAAAGCCGGTAGATTTCCCCTGAGGGCGTCGTTGTAGCATTTTTTATGATGCCCTAAAGTTATTAGGGCAATGGAGCAGTAGCGTACTTTACTTGTTTATATGTAAGTACCTACATATTGTGTATAAAAGCGAGTGTCGCTAATCGGTTCCAGTGTCTGCTTTTCATCCAGACGCACCCTGGTTCGAATCCGGCCCTACACCAATGACTTGTACTTTCAAGT
The DNA here is from genome assembly GCA_964023185.1 of Macaria liturata. Taxonomy (NCBI): domain Eukaryota; kingdom Metazoa; phylum Arthropoda; class Insecta; order Lepidoptera; family Geometridae; genus Macaria; species Macaria liturata. The sequence goes on from OZ026818.1 coordinate 11,182,241, forward strand.
TAAGTGTGGATTTGCACTCGTTTAACGGTGAAGGAATACCTACATCGTAAAGGAAACCGACATGTTTGAGGACCACAATATCCGAGGACATGTGTCTTCTGAGAAGGACCTGGGCGCCCACAACGATGTTTTTCCCCGAGAGAACTCCCCTAACGAATTAATTCTGCGGAGGAGTCACGAGTCATGAGGATATTCGACTTAAAGAAAGAGAAGAGAGAGAGACATATTGTGTAAGTGCAGGGTATGTTCGTAAGACAGTGGCCAACTTTAGTGTCAGAGTTTTCAACCTACCAACAACTTTCAACTACCCTGAGGGCCTCTGACATAGCTTAACAACTGCCGTACTATGACAAACAGCCGGCACCTACATTTAACGTGTCTTCAGACCCACGAAAAAGCCCAATAAGGAATCCTTTTTGATCACCCATCCAAGGAAGTACTGACCACTACTGCTCCGTTAGCTTAGTTGGTAGTGGCTCTGCCTTCTAATCTAGGGGTGCGGGTTCGATTCCCGCAAAACACAAGTAATTATGAATATTTAAAATTTGTAATTACTTGTGTTGAGTCTGGTCGTTTCTATGTATAATAAGTATGTATTTACAAAAGAAAAGTATATATGTATATCCGTTATCTAGTCCCCATGATACAAGCGTAAGCTTAGTATGGGGCTAGATGGCGCTGTGTGATATGTCCTGAAATATTTATTATTATTATTATACTACGACAGTATACAATACATAATAATAATTATTTATAGAATATTCTGAAACCATATTTCATATCATTTAATAATTGGATATATTGGTACAGACGTCGTAGCTACTCCAATTATTTATTTATATTTTTATTCCTTTGATGAATTCCAAGACGATTTCCTCTACGGCGAACATATTTCCTATGGGAAGGTTATAAATACGTCTGGTGGAGCGACTTGTATCCATTATTTAGGTTCTATGTATTGTAATTATTTTCTACGCATTATATTTTAATTTAATAATTACACCCCTTTCAAATGGACCGCTTATTGCCTACCTACTGGTGTAAATCAATGAGTTTGGTACATTTGTTTGCGTGCCCAGCGAGAGATGGCGCCAGTAGTCTCAAAAAGCTGCTACGCCTTGTCTCCCCTTGGCCCCGCATTCGTCTTTGGCGTTTCCATCGGTGAGGTCAAGATTATATCGTGACCCCGGTGACCCGCGAACCGCAAGTTAAAACAAGAACAATAGAATAGACTTTGTGACCAGAAAGACCTTATGGTACAGTGTGTACTGAATTACATATAGTTGGTGCCGCCTTATATCTGTGAAGTGTTGACTCTGTAGAACCTGGACCCCCGTCCAGGTTTCACGTTAGACGCCAGAAGGACGCCAGGAAACCATTGCCGTGTGCTGTGCGCCGGCTCAGAGGTTAGTACCGTAGGGGCATAAATTAAGCGGTCTGTTTTGTTTTTCTTAATTTTTTACTGCACCCATTGTGGTATTCCCGCGCTGGAGTCAGGCTATTTACACGCCACTCCATTTTATGGTCCTTTACGAGCAAGGATATTGAATCCAGTTTCCAGGATTCACGTATTTAATTGGTGAATTCTTTATTTCAAAACGCTTAACTTTGTAAGGTTCACGTAATTTTGGTGAATTCTTATCGCCATTTGTAACCCGCATTCCGCATCCCGCTATACAAATGTACGTAATTATTGGTAAATTTAGTGCGGAAACGCTCGGGACTTACGTATATTTGGTAGAAATTCCCTTATTAGAATTTGATTAATTGCATACTTGTCTTACACCATAGTAGTAACAGATAATTTATTTCATATTACTCTGTCAAATAATTCCTATTAACTACCCGCATTTTAGTTTAATATAGTTCCGCTCCACTATTACATCGCGCCTTGTCACAACGTTTAGATATTGCATCATCTCGCATTCTTTATATTTTGAGGGTAGATAAATATTTACTTAGTTCAAATTATTCTGTCATTAACATCAATTTATATTGAACGCAATCATGACGGATAGTGATACAGATAATGAGATCATGTTGGTTCTTTTGAATCAAAAGAAAGAATATTTATATCAACGCGTTAGTCGTATTTATTCTGCCTCGAAAAAGATCGATTACTTTGATCCATCTTCACGTACCAACGAAAACTTCATGGCTGAGACAGAGACAATAGATGAATTAAGAAATAAATTCGAGTCAATTATTGATAAAATGAATAAAATTAATTTACAATTGAAACCAGGATTTACTCCTGATTATGCATGTCTCGAATCTTTTGAAGATTTGTATACGCGAATCAAACGCATACGTAATAAAATAACCTGTCCTGAGGTGCATTCACATGAGTCTAGTAACTCGCCTGAGCCTACTGTGAAATTAGAACCTTTGGTAATTCCTAGTTTCGATGGAAGTCCATCGAATTGGAATATTTTTTATCAGTCATTTATAGCTAACATTCATTCAAATAAAAATCTTTCGAACTCGCAAAGGGTACAATATTTAGTATCGAAACTTACTCACGAAGCACAGAAATTCACCGCCGGTATTATTCCTTCAGGTGAAACATACAACATTTTGTGGGATAGTTTAGTTAAAAAGTACCAAGATAAACGCGCATTAGCTTCTTTTTATCTGAACAACATATTCGACTCGCAACCTTGCTCGCACAATGCAAACGCGCTCGATTTGTTTATCAGTAAATATGCTGCGTCGATATCGGCACTTAAGGAACTAGAAATAACAGATCTGACTGATTTTATTCTACTTCAATGCGCATTGAGAAAAATGGATTCTCAAACTATTCAAGCTTTTGAACTTTCTGTTCGTAGTGTAGAAATACCTACAACGAATCAGCTAATTAGTTTCGTACAAGATCAGGCTAAGATTTTAGAACTGTCGAATCCGCACAGCTCGTCATTTGATCGTAAGACGCCTGCGATTCCACCTGCACAATCGTGCGAAAATAATAGAAAAGTAGTGAAGTCGGTACAACAACACACGACTCGTGTGTTGGTGACGAATGGACTTCGGATTCGTGGTGGATCTCCCGCAGCTGTGATTCCTCCGTCTGCCGCACCGCGCGCCGCCCACAATCAACCGTGCTGTTCCTTATGTTCTGGAGTACACAATCATTTGTATGAATGTGCCAAGTTTGTTGACATGCCGGACGCAAAATCTCGATACGTTTTCGCGAGATCTAACAATGCTTGCGTCAATTGTTTGAGTCTTTTGCATAAATTGCATAGTTGTAGAAGTGAGTCAGTCTGTCGAGTACAGATCCAGTCAGGATCTTGCCTTCAAAAACACCATAGATTATTGCACTTCGGTAGGAATAATAATAAAAATGCTTTGTATGCTAACTTAGCTGCATCAAATTCTCGTACCACTAATATCCATAGATACATGTTCCCGCTCGCTCGCATGGCTGTCTCTGACACGCCGTTGCATGTTGATGACATGCATGCGTCCGCTCCTTCGGCGTCCGCTGCTGCCATCACGTCCCCGCTCGCTCGCACGGCTGTCTCTGATACGCCGTTGCATGTTGATGACATGCATGCGTCCGCTCCTTCGGCGTCCGCTGCTGCCATCACGTCCTCGCTCGCTCGCACGGCTGTCTCTGACACGCCGTTGCATGTTGATGACATACATGCGTCCGCTTCTTCGGCGTCCGCTGCTGCCATCACGTCCCCGCTCGCTCGCACGGCTGTCTCTGATACGCCGTTGCATGTTGATGACATGCATGCGTCCACTCCTTCGGCGTCCGCTGCTGCCATCACGTCCTCGCTCGCTCGCACGGCTGTCTCTGACACGCTGTTGCATGTTGATGACATGCATGCGTCCGCTTCTTCGGCGTCCGCTGCTGCCATCACGTCCCCGCTCGCTCGCACGGCTGTCTCTGACACGCCGTTGCATGTTGATGACATGCATGCGTCCGCTCCTTCGGCGTCCGCTGCTGCCATCACGTTCCCGCTCGCTCGCACGGCTGTCTCTGACACGCCGTCGCATGTTGATGACACGCATGCGTCCGCTCCTTCGACGTCCGCTGCTGCCATCACATCCCCGCTCGCTCGCACGGCTGTCTCTGACACACCGTTGCATGTTGATTACATGCATGCGTCCGCTCCGTTGATATCTTCGGACATGCTTGCACTTTTTGGAAACAAGCTTTTGCCAAGTTATCTAGTGTATGCACATCCTATTGATCGCAGTGATAAGAAAATAGAAGTCAGAGGTTTACTAGATATTTGTTCGGAGAATAACCTGATCACGTTAGAATGCTGTCGCATACTAAATCTGACAGTAACTCCGCTGGATGCATCTGTGCTTGGTTTTGGTTTGTCTTCACATCCTGCCCTTGGCTACGTGGAACTGGATGTTGAATCCCGCATTGATGCTAACAAAAAATATCGCATCGTGGCAGTAGTTGTGGAACAAATAACGCAGTCGCCTTCGCGGTCATTTGATTGTGACTTCAATTTCGAATCATGCGGTATTCTGCTAGCGGACCCAACCTGGAATATACCAGGGAATATCGATCTGCTGATTGGAGCGCATCTCTTCCCGAAGATATATAATGGAAACGAAGTGCAATGTAGTCCTGATTTACCTCCTTTATATCTTACTACATTCGGTTATGTATTCATCGGTGAATTCCCGCCTAAGTATATGCGTGAGATCGCATCTACCACCAGTTCTTTGTGTGCCTTGGTGCGAATTGAACCTGCACATACATACCGGGAATTCAGCAAACCGGGAGTCACATCGACTGTTTCGGATGTGGATAAGACGCTCGCACTTGACATCAAATGCCCGTTGCTGCTGTGCAACTCATATGTGAACTCACGTTTTATCAGCAATGTATCTAAGTATAGTTGTAGCCCTTCTCGATGGAATTCGGAAAAGTATTTGTATGCTTTGCGAGTTGGACTGAACCGCGTAAAATAAACTAGAGATACCGCATTTCAACGCAATTAAACTTGTTAAAAAAAAAGAAGTCAAAATTAGTTTAAGTCTACTATAATTCTAAGTAATATGTACATAAGCCATTCGCTATGTTCTTTGAACAGTCAAGAAGTTTGTAAGTTTTGAAACATCTTATAGGCGATGTTCCAAGGCGCGGAGCATGGTGGAGCGACTTGTATCCATTATTTAGGTTCTATGTATTGTAATTATTTTCTACGCATTATATTTTAATTTAATAATTACACCCCTTTCAAATGGACCGCTTATTGCCTACCTACTGGTGTAAATCAATGAGTTTGGTACATTTGTTTGCGTGCCCAGCGAGAGATGGCGCCAGTAGTCTCAAAAAGCTGCTACGCCTTGTCTCCCCTTGGCCCCGCATTCGTCTTTGGCGTTTCCATCGGTGAGGTCAAGATTATATCGTGACCCCGGTGACCCGCGAACCGCAAGTTAAAACAAGAACAATAGAATAGACTTTGTGACCAGAAAGACCTTATGGTACAGTGTGTACTGAATTACATATAGTTGGTGCCGCCTTATATCTGTGAAGTGTTGACTCTGTAGAACCTGGACCCCCGTCCAGGTTTCACGTTAGACGCCAGAAGGACGCCAGGAAACCATTGCCGTGTGCTGTGCGCCGGCTCAGAGGTTAGTACCGTAGGGGCATAAATTAAGCGGTCTGTTTTGTTTTTCTTAATTTTTTACTGCACCCATTGTGGTATTCCCGCGCTGGAGTCAGGCTATTTACACGCCACTCCAACGTCTAAGTACTTAAGTATCTATTTTTGTCTCTATAAATATTTTTCTTTCTTTCTTTGTAACCTATTTTCTTCAGTGTTTACTAAGTATGTACATATACACTGGCTTGGATCCGATGCCAGAAATATTGAAAAAGGATGAGGGTTAATAGAAAACTTAATGCCTTTATGTTTTGTCGAGACGCTGAATAGTAGGGTGAATATATTTACTGAAATCCTACTACACGACAAAACATTTTTTTTACATATTTTTAGTTAGTTGTTATTTTGACTGGTCTGTTAGCTTAGTTGGTAATGGCCATAGAGTAATATAATACACGTAGTGGCTCTGCATTCTAATCTAGGGTTTCAGGTTCGATTCCCGCATGACACAAGTAAATATACGCTATATATATGTCATATACGCATGACCAAAATGCTGGCCTTTTTCTGGCTCACCGTATCAGCATTGCCATCCAGCGTGGTAATGCGGCCAGTATGCTGGGCACGCTGCCCTCTGGTAGTGGGCTGGAGCACTTAGATTATCTTTAGGCTTTTCTAAAGATTTTCTAAGTGCCCCTTTTTGTAGTAGTTAGAAGTAGTATGTTTAGTTTTTCTTCCCTTGTTTTTATATTTTATTATTGTAAATAAAGATTGTTACTCAGTAAATATGAATTTTAAAATTTATAATTGCTTGTGTTGAGTCTGGACGTTTCTATGTATAATAAGTATGTATTTACAAAAGAAAAGTATATAAGTATTATATCCGTTATCCGTTATACCCACGACACAAACGTATGCTTAGTGTGGGGCTAGATGGCGCTGAGTCAATGTCCCGGAATATTTAGTTATTTATTTATTTACTTTAGTAATCACGACCGGCAGAATTCGAACCTGCGTTATTCAAACACAGACGGACTATTCCAATGGATTTCCAAATAAGTTGTGAATTGACTTTTAGTGCAGGACAAGCATTTAGCAAATCTTCTACACCAGTATGCGACATCTAAAATAAAAAATTTTAGACTCAATCGTCCAGTTTAAATGTGTTAGGTATGTTTATTTTTTGTTTGTAATAATTGTAATGTTTTTCTTATAGCATAGAGAATCAAGAAACCACATACAACTTGGGAGATGCTACGCCAAGAAACATTCTGTATCATATTTATAACTACAACTTATTTTGAGAGTATTACTTTCTTAATTAACTCTTGACCCCGCGCATCTCTAAGGGCCATACCTGAAAATCAGCGCTGTAGAGTACCTAATCTGCAGCATTAATGCTGACTGCTGAGGTATGACCTTTTTTGACACACGGGATACATCAATGTAACTTATATCACCTTTGTATTCTACCTGTTTTTCATTTTTTTTATGTTTATATTGTTGTGTCCTGTGTGTCAAAATAAATGCTTTCTTTCTTTTTTATTTAAGTACAATATTTTTTCCTAAAACCGATGGCCACAAAGAGTATCCGTGCGGAGTGGAGATGCAGAAGGCTTATGGTCTCGCGTTGATATAGAATTAGAGATAAACCGTACCCCGCCACTCGTAAACTGACTTCGGCCGCACGGAGAGGATTATAGAATAAAAAGGTATTCTGTATGTAGTCAACTATATGGATTATTGACGTAAGAGAGAGGAGGCCTATACCCTGCAGTGGGTCTCATTAGGCTGATGATAATGATGATGACGGGAAGATATCATTCGAAAAGATCTTATAAATAGCTTAATCTGTCCATGTCTCGGCTCCGTAACTTATGAAGCGCAAAACGAGATAAGTTTCTCGTGGTTTTTGTCGAAAAGTTATGTTATAGCAAAACAAAAACGTCAATGAACGATGTCATACCTAATTGTAACTTTCCGCGCCGTAAGACTGAACTGCGGCGTGTCAAAATGTGGCTAAAGAAATAAATTCTTAAAATCGATAGGTACATACATACTTTATATGGTCCATGGTTTATCAAATACGGTATGTATTTGATTGTTTATTAACTAAAGTTAGAGTAAATAGGTTTCTTCTAGGCAAGCGTGCTACATCTTAGACTATAGTGGTGCTTAACATCAGGCAGGCTATAGTCAAACGTAAGCCTATTTAATGTAAAAAAAAAACTTATATGAAATCAAATGAACATAATGCGAGTGAAGAATTCCCTCATATACATATACGAGGAAATAAGTATGATATATGTGTGTGTGTATATCAATAATAATAATGTCTAGACTAGCAGTGGCTAGATACAAACATTAGTAATTATTATCATAATAAAACTTTACCAATAATACATAACTATATTAGGTACCTACTCCTACATGAAACAAAGTAATTCGCTCAGAAATGAATCATTTCTCGTCTAATTGTGACGATACTTCCACTGTTAGACTTTGAGAACAGCAAAGTTATGTTGTCAGACTGATTTGATAACGTTTTGACCTCTCCTCACAGAATATAATGATACCTACTTTAGACTTAGCATGAAGAATGCATACGTGTGGGGGCAGCACTTCTATTGCAAGTATTAAATATTATTATTATATCGACTAAAAGACAGAGGCAAGTAAGGCCTAACGTATCTCCATACCGTATCCAAAACGGTCCAGTCGCTCGATCGGGAAAAGTGACAAACATAAACTCTTACAAGCTTTCGCGAACGAAGTAGGATAAGATGAAGAGCACCATTGCCGAAAATCAATTAAAATTCAAGATTGCAATTTTTTTTAATACATATTTACCTTCAGCTGTCAGCCACCACCAGTCTAAATAGCATTGCTGCACACATACACCATAAGACGTAACTTCAATTTATATCCTGTCCATCCAAAGGTTACTGACTAAAAAGACCCCATCTGAGGCGAAAATTTCGTCCAGTGTAGGTACGACAAATTATTTTATAAGATTTATATTTTATAACATTTTGTAGTATTTATATCAAATATTCTAGTTCCAATTTGTTCCGTGCGCAGAATGATCTGTAACAGTTTGCGCCACAACCGGAGATCCGGCTGTGGCTAAAAGAGAGATAACATTGCAGCGCGCGGTGCAAAGTTATCTCTCTTTTATCTCTTTTAAAAAATACTTACAAGTATTCGTAAACATTTTATTTGTGATTTCTTTTTAATACGCTTTTACTTTTTATTATTACATACTATGTAACTAACCAAATAACGCATGTAATAAAATAATACAAGACTATCATATCTAGGTAAGCTAAGCGTGTTACACCCTAGGCTGCAGCAATGCTTAACGACAGGCAGGCTGTAGTCAAACGTAAACCTATCCCACGTAAAAAAATATCTCTTTTAATTATGAATTAGGTAACTAGGTATATTGTGTTTATCTGAACTTTGCATGGATGTATAGTTCATTATTTAAATTTGTACTTAAGTAAATATATATTTCTGTCACATTTTTTTTACTAAAACTGTTTTGATTAGATTACAGTTTTACTATACAACTCATTTTTATTATCAGGTACAGAAGCGCCAACTGGCGGAGGCAATCGCTTGCGATTACCTACCAATGTTACGCAATTGTCGACGTGGCCAGACCCTGGATGGGTGACCAAAAGTGGCATTTCATTCTGGGCGATTCCGTGGGTCGGGTGACACGTTAAATTGAAGGTCCCGGCTGTTTGTCATAGTAAGGCAGTTATTAAGTCGTTACCATCTCAGAGGCCCTCAGGGCGGCTTGATTAACTATCGACACCAGAGTTGGCCACTCTCATTCGATAAGGTATACAATATAATATTTATTTACATATAATTAATTCAAATATTGTACATACCTAACTCTACTTAAATACTATGTTTGTAAGTGTTTGGACTAGAAAACTAATAAATTTTGACCTACGGTAACTTGTTCGCTGCAAATGTTTGCCACCCCTGACTGATACGAATGGTTCAAATCAACGCTAGTCACTACAGGAGATAACCAGGCGAGCCTTGAATACAATCGAAACACAACTCGACTGTTAGCAAAGACAAAATGTATTATTTTATAAAAAAAAAAGTAAGTTCGAATGAAAGTAGCCAACTCTATCAACGTGATCTTAATTAATGTAATTGGCTTTTGGCTGTTTTAATAAATAAATAAAAAACTCTGGTGTCAGGGGTTCTAAACCGCTCTAGAGGCCTCTTATATTTTTTTATTGATTAACAGCTTTGACAAACAGCCGGGACCTAAAATAATTAACATATTCAATTTCAATTTAAAAAAGTCTTTATTTCACATAAGTAATTTACAATTAAAATATGCTAGTGTACATTAGGTATAGTTATGAACTAGTTTCCTAGCATGTTTTGACATGGAAGTCGGTGCGTTTTCGAGTTGGAATACCACTCATATAAAAAATTAACATATTGAAATAAATATTTATGTACGATAGACGTTGCTTGCATAGGTACCTACACTTTGTCACAAGAGTATTTTTTACCTCAGATTCAGACAAGTGTTTCGTGGGTAGTATATTTTTACGGTGTATACAAACACTATCGAAGGTATAAGAAGCATAGCTAACATAAATTTTTGAGTTAAAAAACAATACTGAGAACCACACAACTTTTATTACGTAGTCAACCCAACCCTGCATCTCAGATCGATACAATGAAAATGCAAATTTCAACACTTCCAACACACATCACTTCCAAATAAATATTAATTACAATCTACTAATTGTTGTGACGAGGTAAAAAAATAATGATAAGAGGTCACAATCTGAATCACACTCAGTATTGAATAGACATACCCCCAAAAGGCGTGCTAACTCCCCAAACTTTTATCACGAAACATTTTACAAGCACAGTCACGACTGGACACTTCAGTCGTTTATGAACCTCGATTAAATTAAGTTATTAACTAAGACTGGAAATTAAATTAAAAATGTCGTTAAAGATTTTCCACGCGTCCGTGGTTGCGTTGAATTCGTACACGATTTGGTACGATCAAATGTACGTGGATTTACCATTCCCGTCTAAAGAAATAGAGGCCTTGTCGTTCAAAGCTCGATACATCTTCCTCACTTTTTGGTGTTTGGTAAGTTTCATTTATCTTCTTTTTGGTTGAAATTATATTTAATATTTATAAATATCATAAGGAATATGAACTATATATACTTATAGATTTAAATTCTAATTAAATAAAATCTATACTAATATTATAAAGCTGAAGAGTTTGTTTTTTTGTTTGAACGCGCTAATCTCAGGAACTACTGGAGCGAATTGAAAAATTCTTTTTGTGTTGAATATACCATTTATCGAGGAAGGCTTTAGGCTATATAACATCACGCTGCAACTAATAGGAGCGAAGAAACAATGGAAAATGTAGAAAAAACGGGAAAAATTATTCATCTTTGAGGGCTTCCGTTGTGTGCGCTGCGAAAACGGTTGAACCGTTTTCGGACGTCACACAACGGAAGCCGTGGGTAACAGCTATAATTTACAAACCTGAAGAGGTAGTTTCCAAAAATAAATACGAAGCCCAAAATAACTATTCCACGCGGACGAAGTCGCGCGCACAGCTAGTAATTAATAAATGTACATAATTAGGTAATACTTAATATTTAAAAACAATGATTAACTTTGGATAGTAAGAATGAAATAATTTAAAAAAACCTACTATGTAGAGCTTACTTTTGTGAAATTGAACAGTGTGATAAATATTGTTTTTAATAGATATTGTTATACATTTTATTATATTTCTATTCATCGTCACATTTTGTTAAGATTTACTTATATATGCTACTACAAGCACCGAACATACAATAATAGTACCTAGCCATAAATTTGTGAGGGTAATGTAATAAAATTAAACCATAAAATAACACTCGCAAAATGTGTAGGTACACAGTTTAATAAAAAATATTTTGTTTTCATACAGAAAGATTTTTTACTAAAACTACGAAAATTCATAAAATTTAAAAAAGTAGTTTTTTATGGGCGAGCTCTTTTCTATTTGAGGTACAAGTACCTAAATCAATTCTCTCTCGTTGTTTAATCTTACTATTCTAGTTACAACAGTATACCTACAAATGCTGTCGCGATAGTCACTGAACCTTAACGCGGGGTGCTATGTGAAATCGACATTTCATAAAAATCAAATAAAATAGAAGTACATACATAAGATAGAGCAAATTTTTTTTCAGTTTATATAATTTTGGTTCAGTGTTCAGACAATAAAAAACGCCATACTCGATTACGTATAATTCGCTCGATAGTTTTATTTTTTGAAAAATAGGTTGTTTTGAAATATTTTTCACCTTTTTTTCCAAAAGTAGTAGGTACAGAAATTTAAGCCAATTTAATTATATCTAAAAGATAATGTTATAATTTAGAGGAGTAAAAAGCCATGAATAGAATATTCTGAATTGCTGATTTTATATGAATTTATTTCGTCAAAAACGTCTGCTAAACTGCTCAAATTGTGCAAAATTGTTTGCGTGTGGATAAGACTCGTCGGCCGGAGCTATGCGCGCGATGCTCGCCCTTGCTCTCATGTTAATACGGCTAGGAATTGCATGCGAAAAAGCAACTGTAGGCATTTTCCCAAGCGCAAAGCGTTTTCGGGTGAAATATCGTGGCCTTAAGTTAGGATTCATTTGTATTGCTAACAGACACATCTACTTTTCTTTCTAGGTCCTTCAAACCATATACTTCACCATATCATTCCTGAATGACGTGCTCGGCTCCGACGCAGCGTCTCCGAAGCGCCCGCCCATCATCAGGCGTCTCAAAGACGTGCTATTCAGCCTGGCCTTCACTGCAGCCATCTACGTCTCCATGGCCTTCTGGGCACTCTACGCCATCGACAAAGACTTCATCATGCCCGACGAAATAGAAACACTACTACCCACCTGGGTGAACCATGTCATGCACACAGCTATAGCACCGTTCATCTACATGGAACTTCTCGTAACCAAAAGAAACTATCCGTCCAGAAGATTCGGTGTAAATCTGACGCTTCTGTTTTTCTTCGCGTATACGTTTATGGTGTTTTTCCTGTATTTCACGACTGGAGTGTGGGTGTACCCCTTCATGAACGCTCTGAGTTGGGGGATGAAGTTTGTTTTCTTCGTGGCGAGTGCAGCGGTCGCGATAGGTATTTACGTGTTGGGAGAGAAATTGGATATGTTAGTCTCGCCTACACCTAAGACTTATGCTAATGGAGTGAACGGCCATAGTAAGAAACAATGATTTGTCTTTAAGTTAATTATTTTTTAAATAAAATAATGAAATTGGATCTCTTGTTTAGATTTTTTCTGGTCACAGTAAAAAGTAACGTACGTTTTTTGTTTAAGTTAGTACTTTAAGAAACACTTGCACAACGATTCTTAAAGGCATTAGTGACAAACTTACTTGATAGAAAAATTAATAAATGTGTTTACGAGTCTTTGGCTTAAATATTTTAAGAATATGTGTATTCTTTGATTTATATTATTTTCGTTTCAAAAATCTACAAAAACAAACACAAAACTATAAACTTATGCAGGTATTTTACACACTATATCATACGACAATAAGATTGGATTATACTTGCCAGGTGATTTCAGCCGCATACACCCCCGATCCCCAAAGTTTCCTATTTTTTTAAACCCAAGAATACAATTTCTACCACTAGTTACTGCAAGTAGCATCATCACATATATAAAGCTGCCACAAGATATAATTTTTGAAATTTAATGAAATACAAATATTTATATGCAAAATAATATATTCATAGAAATAGAACTACATACTTACTATATAATCTAAATAATCACTTCTGATTCAAAACCTTTAACAATAAAATTAAATTCCTCCATTTCAATGTTCTTTTTTCGTCGTCTTTTCTTTAAAGTGTTTTTAGTTGCTGTTTTCAAATCCATCATTTCTGCACAACTCTGATATATTTTGCATAAGCTTTGATAAAACATCAAGACTGTTTTAGAACCTTTAAGGTATTGATCAAAGAATTTACATGGATCTATTTGATTTTCCAATTTTACAGCAATATTGTACACAAAGGTTCCGTTGAAACATTTTGAGTATTTTGTACTCTGAAATGGACAACAGCATAAAGAATTCAATGAATTGAACTGTATCAAACAACATTGGAACTGAGCAAATGAATGCATTATTTTACAATCATAACTCTTTGGCTTTTTCTTAATTTTGTCATCCAATTCAAAATGTTTTAGCAATACACTGGCGGCAACAAGACAATCTTCATATTGAACTTTATTTTTATTCAAGTAAAGCTTATTTTCATCTAAACTAGTTTGAGGTAGTTTTTTTAATTCTTCAAGTTTCTTTGAGTATTTGTCGTTGAAGAAGTTATGGCCTCTAAAGGTTCCAGTCTTTTCATCGATGACTTCAAGCATGACATAGCACAAAAACAAACTATGAATATGTCCTAAAGGAACATTGCAATATGAAACCCACCAAAGCACAGATATCATAAACAACTGAAAATTAGCTGGTAATTTTTCTATGACTGACAAGTCAAGTAACTCCATCTTTATCTTCAAAAAATTATAAAAATATGATTTCAGTTGTTCTTCTGTCAAATCTTGAAATGGCACCTCCAAAGGTCTAGATATAGCATATTCCTTGTCTATATACATTCTTCTATAGTTGCAATCCTTTTCTCTACTGATATATGTACAATATTCTTGTGAGAAATCTGTCAATATGTCAAAAGAGTACCTTAAAATTGGCAATGTGTGAAGAAAACAATCATCATCACTGTAATCCTCTGCCTGTGGAGAACAGAAGTATAAGTGGTGTGTGGATAAGTTGATGTATGGCTTTGGGATACGGCCGGTACGAATTCTTTCAGAGTGCCACGCTGGCAGCCCCATTACAAGGTCTTCATTGGAATCATCTTCTGAACTATCCGAGCTTGAAGAATCATCATCATCATCAGTTTCAGTATCTGTGTCCGGGCTGTCACCAGTTTCAGTTACTTCCTCATACTGGACGGTGTCCAAAGTGTCTATCAATATGGGTGAGTGAGATATAGTTTCCTTCAAATTGAAATATTTCAGAGACTCACAATGATTGCTGTTATACCCATTTATACTCTTCTTGATGATAGCAAAAACTTTATCCTTGTGGGCCTTCTTCAATCGGCCCAATATTTTTGCTATTGCAGAATCCAGAGTCTCATTTTGCAACCACTTGAACAGGCCATGGATACATCTCTGCTGCTCATTCCTGCTGTTCTTGCCTTTAGGTAGCTTCAATTGTGAGAAAAATTTATTGAATACTTTCTTTTCAACAAAATCATTACCTAGAAGTGTAGCAAGGAGAGGAAGCAAATCTTCTGATAAACCTCCAAAATGATTGGCCAAATGCTCCACTTTGTAAATTTTACATTCCAGTGTATGAATTCTATTACCATTCTCTTCAAGAACTGTTGGTTTTAAGTCTAATGTGTTGAATGGGATGTAGCGAACATTATAAATGAAAAAATCAGAATCATAGCTTAGCACAGGACAGTTGAGGTGGCGCGCCATTGCTGCTATCTCATCATCAGCCTCAAATTCACAGACAGTGTAAGCTACATTCATATCTGCCAGAGCTTCGATGAAAACATCTCTCAATAACAGAGGGAATATCTGCAAGGTACCTTGAGTGACGGGATCCAGGCGGGAAGCTCCGTATATCTTAGACCGCAAGCGACTAAACGCTGTCTTCAATTTTCTTTGCTCGTAACTCCCGTCGAACAAAACGTATGAAGTTATGTTGCATTTTTTCAAGTTTTTGAAGAAATTCCTCACATATGCCGCGAATTTGTCGTAGTCACCGCCGAATGCCGAGAAGCAGTTGAGCCGGCGATACAGTTGTGCACACAAGCTGTGGCCATCGATGATGAGACAGGTATCGTGGAGAAGGAATTCTTTCAGGAAAGCATCCTGATTGAAGTTGATGTAAGTTGTAAGACCTCTGACCCCCATATTATACTCGAGCTGCTTTGCTATTACCTATTATGTTTCTTGTACATGTTTATGCTACTACAATACTTCACACAATAATGTTCAACTTTTATGGATGCAATTCTGAATCCATATACTACAATCGAGAATTTTTGAGATTTTGAATGTTTGTTTCACTTGGTTTTGAGCATATTATTATTATGGTATTTTGAGGTTATTTCAGTGAGTGAGTTCGGAAAATATTAGGTTATTTTATTTTTATTTACGAAATTTTGTGGAATGCAAATTTATTAATCAAAGTCAAAATACAATTCTTCTTGGTCATCAAGTATTTGTTCTGGTATCGAATCTGTATCAGGGTAAATAACGCTATCTTTTTCTATACGCAGAAACTCGTTGGTCATCCTATCTCTGTCAATTGCTATTGTTTATATTAAAGTATGCTAAAGATTACTTAAGAAATGAAACAGTAGCAAGTACCTACATTATCACAGATAATAAAATATTGAGCAGTAGTAGTAGAATTGTGCTAGTATAGCTATTTTAATGGAACGACTGCGCCCACTGCGGACAACAAGTGGTTAATAATTAATTTCTCTGTGGCGGTCCGCCACAGAGAAATTAATTATGTTGCTTGTCATGACCGCGTGCGTGTCGCGCCGCGGCGCCCGTGCCTTTCCGCACTGCGCTGTCTGGTCTGTGTCGCGATCAACGCCGTGCCTCTCATGCCATACCTTACCATAGCCATAGATATATCTGTATAGAGTAGGTACATATGTCTAGAAAATGCAATCAATGAGTAATTTTCCAAGAACAAGTTAATTTAGTAACTAATGTTTGTTGTTGTTGCTAGAGATCGCCACTTGAGTAAAGTAAAGTATATGGTTATTGTTTGGTTAATGGTACCTACAAAAGAATATAGTTCATACAAATAGTAGCTAGCGATACTAAGTGTATGTACTTACAAAAAATTTTATGTAGGTAGGTAAAACTTTTTTAAGTGGAATTCAAAAATCACTCATTTAGCAAAAATATACTTTAAATTATGAAATCTTTTGTTGTAGGTAAATTGAATAATTTAAAAAAATAAATAGGTGCATACATGGCCAAAGAAATCTATAATATCATGGTTAGGACAAAACCCAAAAAAAAAACAAATATGTATAGGTACCTACCTATTAGCTATTTTACTTTATTCAATACTGGCAGCACACATAAACCGGCCGCGCTTCTCAAAGAGCATGGTGGAAGAATTGAAACACGTGTAATAAATTTCGAATTTGAAGTAATTTCTGCAGTTATTTCATTTTGCATATTGGTTTATATTCTTTGATAAAGATATTCTGTAAGTATTTTGGCTACAGTGTTACGTAGCAACTTGTTTTCTTGCTCCAATACAACATAACGTTCAACGTGCTCACAGCCATGCATATTTACAGATAGATCAATATGACTGAAGAAAAAGAAGTTTCCGACACCAACGGGCAGGAAAAGAAGGAGGAAGAAAGCAATAGCAATGATATCAGCGACCTGGAAAGTGATATCATCCGCCAAGTGGAATATTATTTTGGTATGTTGATGCATAAGGTACATACATTGTGGCTATTGACTCTGTCATGACACTAAAGATAAACACTTTGTGATGCAATTTGTGCCAATGCCAAACGCATTTATGTATATGTACAATGCTTGTAGGTAGAGCACTAAGCACTAGTTTAGTATTAGCGGCGGTTTGCCCTAAGTGGGTAAATGGTAGGTACCTAGTAATATACTGTTGCACTTCTTTAAGTGGAATGTTGACCTATGGCCAGTAAAATGAGAGACAGATCTAATATAAGCTACTTCTCATGCTTATGTATTTTATTGTTATGAGTAAGTATGTGAGTAAGTGTATATATGTATATATTTTATACTTATATGTAATTTATTTGTTATTATGTTAGTACCTAAGTAATATTTATTTTTTTGTGGAACATGACATACTTATTTCTCTCCAGCCAAAAGTTGCCTGGTACAGATTACATTTAGTGGTAAAGCCACTGCTAGTGGCACTAGTTGAAGTTATATATATTTTGTTCTCTGTACTTACCATTTTCTACAATTCTGTGTCAATAATGAAGTATTAAAATTGATATTTATGTATGAACTACAAAAATTTACAAGGTAGCCTTAGGCTGCAACAATGCAACATTGAGTGGGCTGTAATCAAACATCAACCTTTTTTTTTTTTTTACGTGGGGTAGGTTTACGTTTGACTACAGCCTGCCTAATGTTAAGCATTGCTGCAGCCTAGGGTGTAACACGTTTACCTAGAAGATACCTATCTATACCTACCTATCCTATATAATACTCCATGAGAAGGTTGTCCATGGCCTGTCAGGGTATCTTTTGTTTATTATAATACTAGCTGACCTGGCGAACTCTGTTCCGCCTTAGAGGCAATAAGTAAGCAAATTTTGGATTTTATTCAAATCAATTTAAATCAATTTAAATGGGATTCAAAGTATCCTATGCCCGTCTCCTGGTTCTAAGCTAACTCCCACTTTTCAGCTAAATCTGTTGAGTCGTTCTTGATTTATAAATGGTGTAACTAACACCACTTTCTTTTATATTACATAGATTATCTCTAGTTCATTCCTATAACCTGATACTCCAGGCGACATCAACATCCCCCGAGACAAGTTCCTGCGTGAGCAGATCCAGCTGGATGAGGGCTGGGTGCCGTTTGATGTGCTGCTGAAGTTCAACCGGCTGTCCAAGCTGTCCACCGACGTGGAGTTCATCGCACAGGCGCTGCTCAAGTCTACTACTGGCCTACTAGAGGTATAACTACTGCTCATTTTTTACTAGCAAATAAGTATGAGACAGAAACTTTGCTAATGTTTTTTCTGGAATATACAACCTCCCGGATACATCAAATTGGTTTATACAGTTTAATCTTTGTGATCATAGCAGGGGACACAACCAGACAATCAAGCAATGCTCTGCCAAAACTAACACAGGTCACCACATACTCAGCAACAGAGTGGTTCATAACTGGAACAGTTTGCCTAAAGAGGTGGTCAGTGCAACATCTGTAAACAACTAAGAACAGGCTTGATGGCTGGTTACAGAACCAAAAAATCTCTTGTTAACTTGTGATCATTGCACCAGTGGACTATATAATTTTGAACTTTGTGTAAACTATATTAAACAATTTTGACACAGTGTGGTATGGGCACATCAGCAATTTGCTGCTTGCCCATTAATCAAATAAATAAAATAAATACATAAACATTTTTTACTAGCAAATAAGTATGAGACAGAAACTTTGCTAATGTTTTTCCGGGATATAAAGTAACCTATAGATGTAAATCTTCTCAGACAAAGTTTTAATAATTTACTTTATCTAATACTAGCTGTGCCAGAGACTTCGTCCGCTTGGAATAGTTATTATCATAAAAACGGTTCTAGTGAGTAATCTTAAAAGATAGACATATACTGTTGCGGACATTTTGTTAGATCATTTCAAGAGGAATAATTTTTTGATACATATTTTTTTGATATATTAAACCGTTTTAGCAGCGCACGCAACAGAAGCCCTCAAAGTCAAATAATTTTCCCCATTTTTTTCACATTTTCCATTGTTTTTTCGCTCCTTTTAATTGTGCAGCGTGATGTTATATAGCCTAAAGCCTTCCTAGATAAATGTTCTATTCAACACAAAAAGAATTTTTCAATTCGCACCAGTAGTTCCTGAGATTAGCGCGTTCAAACAAACAAACAAACTCTTCAGCTTTATAATATTAGTATAGATAACATAAGTGCTTACAAGTGGTAGTTGAAGTAAGATTTTTTTTATGCATGTTCTTTAGGAGTTAAAAGTTTACTATCACCATCCTAAAAATCATGTTGATCTGTTGTTTCATTACGGGGTAAAGTAGAACAAAGTGTTATTAATATAAAAAAACCTGAATAAGTAAAGTGTGAAAAACTTTTTTCACTTTTCTATTGAATAAATAACTAAACAAGGATATTTTTTCTTCATTTGGCTATTACTTGATTATGGCATTACATTTATGCAAAATAAAAGTCAGAATTCCAGTTAAATTATCTATTATAAGGTGAGTACAGACTAGAGCATTTACTTATAACAGAACAAACAGCCGCTCCATGATATGCTCTAGTGTGTCACCTCACGAACCAGACGTCGAGCATGCTCGTTGTTTTGTTACAACAATAATTATACAAACCAACGAGCGTAACATATCGTGGAGCCTTTGCATGAGCATTAAAGAAAAAATGAACGCAAGGTACCTGCTAAACATACAAAAAAAACGAAATGTTAAAGGTAAACGCACACGAAGCATTACGTTGAACATTTACAGAAACATTACATTACATGGAAATGCTTTGGAAACTGAATGTTTAATGTTACAATACACAGAAATGCTCGAGAAAATGCTCTAGTCTGTACTCACCTTTAAACATATCACTTCCCCTGCCAGTTTCTACAGCAGTTAAGTATAACGATATTTAATGTATACATTCCAGGTGTCGGACGACAACAAGAAGGTGCGTCGTAACCCCGAGCTGCCCGTGCCAGAGATGAACGAGGAGCGCCGCAAGGAGCTCGCCGCGCGCACCGTGTATGCGAAAGGTACATATGTGCATTGTTAATTACCAATTTATTTATTTTTTAAATGATCTTGACCGGCAGGATTCGATCTATCTATCTATCTATTCGATCTAAAAGATAACTCACTTGTAAAATCTCTAAGAAAGATAAATCTAGAATCTTGTTTATTGTAGCTAAAAATACTGATGTGTGTATAAAAGTGTCTGCTTGTACAGTTTCAAAAGCTTGCAATAAAACCTTGCTACAGGTATCTAAACACTACTGACCTATTCATATATTCTATAGTATATGACACTGTAGAACTGTAACTCCTTACAAACTTCGTGTCGATAAAGCTTGCACATTTCATATCTCTCCCACAAACCACTCGCACGGAAAAGCTTGCTTGTGGCTGGGTAAGATAGGGAAATAGCTGAATGTATTAGATTTCATAAGAATGCTCACAGTTGGTTGCCCACCAACTCAATCGCAGTGGCAGTGGTCTACCGTCTTGTGGAATTAACTTTTACTTCAGTCACGTTTCCATATCAATTATTTGTAGCAAGCCAATAACAATGAAAATAATTTATATTGAGAAAAGAAATTAGTGACGAACACAATTAATATTAACTACAAACGCCTTTGTATATGGCAGGGTTCCCGAAGGACTCCCAGCTGGACGAGCTGCTGAAGTTCTTCCGCCAGTTCGAGGAGGTGGAGAATGTGATCATGCGCCGCTACCAGGACCGCCAGACCAAGAAGAAACTCTTCAAGGGGTCCGTCTTTGTCATGTTCAAGACTAAGGAACAGGTATGAGATTTTAACTGAGTTGAAAACTGAACACTTTGTTTGTAAAAAAGCGCATAATCTATTTTGATGTGTTCCCACAGATGACAGCCTTGTTGCAAAAATGTCATCTAAATAATCATCTGATATACATTCATGTAGACAAGTGTAAAGTAACTGGACATGAGAAGAAAATATTATATTATGTTTTAACAGATTTGCGTAGACCCCATAATTTTCCCTAGGGTGTGCACTTTGTGTAGTTATTAAAATATACATAAACGTTGTAGTTGCTTGTCTAAACTTAATTTTAAAACCTTTACAAAACCACAACAATATGCTCATAGCATTTGTTGAGCAATCCATCGTATTATGCAACACTGAGGTTGCAGGTGGAACTTGTTTAAAGAGCCCATACTGGCATGAAATTATACAATATTAATATAATTCTGAATCTAATATCTGCAGCAGAAAAACACTACATACTTCTCCATTTTCATCTAATATAAGTCTATTATATTCCCTCCTTCCAGGCGGAGAAGTTCGTGGCCGAGAAGGCCAGCACCAAGTACAACGACACAGAGCTGATCATCCTCTGGCAGCAGGAGTACGTCGAGAAGAAGCAGGAGGAGTACGCGGCCAGGAAGCAACAGAAGGATAAGGGCAAGGAAAAGAAGGAGGAGGTATGTTCCTCCTCCTAGTAAACAATATTAGCCTCATATGATAGTGGCCATCTGTGTCAAGAGATGTCAAACAGGCGTGTGACATGGCTTAGGATAAATAACCGGAACATACAAATTAAAGTGTCATTTGAGCCACGGAAGAGCCCGAATGTAATGCCACTATTTGGTCAAACATCAAAAGACTGACTTCATTGAGAGTAGCTTAACGTTGGTATGAGACTATCTCTACTAGCTGAACTACAGGCGTGTCATTATGTTCCTTCTACTTGAGACGTAATTCTTATGACTAATGGCTGTATCCTGATGTAAATATTACATCCTTTTTTGTATGGCTTAGCATCAAACAACCTGTTTATAAAGAAAGAAATATCTTTAATGAGACACACACACACAATACAAAAAAAAAAGATTTACAGATTCCGTTTATAAAAAACGGTACTTGTTAAATATAATGTATTCATACCTATTTCCTTCTAGACTAAGTCTGAGAAGCCGGAGTTCAAGTTGCCGGCGGGCTGCTGCTTCAAGTTCAGCGGGACCGGCGACAAGATGAGCCGCGAGGATATCAGAGACGCGCTCACTGCGCTCGGTAACATGAACAAACATTAATATTTTATACTAGATCAATAACTTGGGGTTGTGTTGTGGCAGATGTTTCTTTGTGTCATTGGTATTGTTGGTATATTATGTATTATTTTTATTTTTTAGATCTGTCATAATACATATTTTTCTTTCATTCTTTCAATATTTATTTTGGTGTTATAAGAACAAGTACATATTTTTTATTTTATTTTTTACAAGGAATGGGTAAAAAAACTATAATGTTGAATGGTTGAGTAATCTTCAGGGTTTATTGCTGAAATAGTCTGTAGTAGTTCTTGCCCTATACATATAGATGGAGTGACACTCGTATTAATTGCTTAGTCACTTTATGCTTATTTATCTGTTTTCAGGAGTTGAAGTAGCGTACGTAGACTTCAAAGTCGGCGACACGGAAGGCTGGGTGCGACTCTCTAAAGAAAATTCAGCCGTGGAACTCAATGGCAAAATCACCGACGGAAAGATCAAAATCAAAGACACAGATGTTGTCTTCAAACTATTAGAAGGAGAAGAAGAAACCGCTTATCTAAATAAATCCATCGAAGAAATGTCTAACCTTAAGAACAGAAGGAAGAACAACAGCAGAAATAACAGAGGTCGAGGCGGTTACAAAGGGAAACAAAACAGAAAGAGGAGACAAGATAATGATGATGGACCCCCGAGCAAAGTCAAGGCAGATAGTTAGTCCATAAGCTACTAAGTAAATTAATCTACTATTGTAGGTGCTCTTACATTTTTCCAGTTTATAAAAGTATAAACTTTCAAGAAGTTATGGTCTCGTACGAAGTTGTAATTTTGTAATGATATAAGCTATGAAATGTTTGTTATTCCTACACATTTGTTATTTTAAGAGAAAATATTAAAGTAATTTTATCTTAATATTTGTATGATTTTCTTCCCTTACCTAGGTTAGTATTATTATTCTAAGTCGTAACATGAAAGAGATAAAATATGTAGTCCATAACTTATTGTGTAAACCGCCAAACTGTAGACTTCTTGCCGGAATCTCTACTACCATTGAACTGTTTTATCGGTGCCCAAGACTAAGAGTGAACCGGTTTCTTCAAGACAAGCGTGCTAGATCAACATTGCTTAAAATCAAGTGAGATGATGATTATGTGGTAGGTACTGAGAGTGAAACATGTTTTGTTACAAATTGTTGTCCTATAAATTTCTGCTAACGAGAAATAAATTTTCTAAAATATTTTTTCGAAATACTACAAGTAAAACACTATATTTTCTAATGATAAAAACAATTTATTGGTAAATAATAATAAACAATATATTATATGCACTAAACTAAAAAAGAGTATGTACATTTAACCTAAATTTAAAACATCCACATGTGGTATGGAGCCAAGAACGCTGGCTGCATTCCCACGCTGGATTTCTATAGAAATCCTTTGCGCAAGGAACCAGCCAGCGTTCTTGTCTCTAGTGATGTCATTCAAACTTTTTTTTTATAAAAGACTTCGTGCTTTTACCCCACGGACCAAAAGTTTCGAAGCCAAGCGGTACGAAAATATAATCAGTCAATAATGATGTATATTTTCGCCGCTTGGCTTCTGCTGCATCCACCGCGGCTCCTGCCGCTTGTACTGTTCCACTAAGGCGAGAAGGAGCTAGTGTATCGACGCAAGTTGCGTCCCATACAAGAGCCCTTCCCCGCTCCCAGGGAATCAGTGTGAGGCCGTCGCCGCGTCGGGGCGCTTACCATCGTCACGGACCATGCCAATTGGTTCAAGAACCGATGGTATCTACGTTAATGATAACATCGATTTTGATGAAATACCTATTAAGAAACATAAAATAAAAATCTTATAAAACTTTTGTCACAAAATCTGAATAGAAGTTATGTTAATTGTTGATCGAAGTTATGTTAGTGTTACGTTGTTAGAATAAATGTTGAATATATAAAAAAATAATTTAATGGCTAAATAAAGCTATGTGCAAAGCTGATGACGTCTACACTGCTGTCATTGTCAAAGACAATTCAAATATGTCAACACCAGCTGTTTATTTATTTGTTTGATTTTGTTTGTAATCACGAATGTAATATTCCCTGATTTATTAATAATTCCCTTAATAAATAGTACAGACTGTTAGTTAAAATGAAGGCTGATCCAGAAAGTGAAGTTGTAAATGCGGATAATCCTGTACCGATCACCGGCGACGTGATCGGCGACACCGCTTACAGCGAACGTTTCGTGCTCAAAATCTTACTGAAACTGGCGAACAGGGACACACTCAAGGAAGAAATCAATGAACCGACCTTTGAAGAAGATCTGTGCACTCTCTGGGACATGACCGCTGAAAGGGACGTCGTGTTATACTTGCAATCGCACGATACTCTGAACCTGTTTTACTTTGCGTTACCAGTCATAGAATCTTCGCGCCTCATAGAAATAGTCATAGGCACTATTGCTAATATGTGCTGCCAGAAAGAAGCTGTAAACTCTCTCATGGGTAACAGAGATCTTCTACTAATTTTATTAGAATTTTTGAAGTCTGATGATAGCCAAATTTTGAATCAATTATTGCGCATGGTAAGCTCATGTCTGTATGTAGCTGAAGAACAAGAAATACGTACTTGGATGGAGTTATTTGAGAATGTTGAATATGCTCAGGCTATTTATTTTATTCTGCAGAATTCATCAAACAAAGAACTGTTGATGACTACTTTAGAAAACTTGAATACTATATGCTCTAATTGCAAGATAGATGGGTTACATGAAAAGTTCTTATGTCTGTTTGAGACATGTAATGCTCTGACTGCTGTATACACAGCTCATAGAGAGCTGAGTGAGCAGGTGAGCCCTGATGAAGGCATGGAGAGATTACACATCATCACATTACAGATGATGCTACATCTAAACAAATCAGAAAGTACAAATAATGCAAATTCTACAAATGAGTCTGACATATCTAAAGGTGAAAGTAGCACAACACCAATTAACCTACTAAGAGACATACTAATCAGTTATGAGATTAAAATACAAGAGTATTACAAGATTGATATAGACTTTCTGGATGTATTAGAAGCTGCAACAGTTTATGTACAATATCTCAGTATAAATGAAACATGTTCTCCAGATAAATACTTTACTCCAAGCCACAACATGTGGAAAGCATTGATACCAAATGGTAAAACAAGAAAGAGTGAATCATTGCAGTTTATGGATGATATAAAGACTGCCCTTGCACTTTTAATGTGTGTTTATTTATCAACGTGTTCTGATGAGCATTTGTTACAAGTTCTAGATAACATTGGTGATGATTATGGACTTATTGTTAGCCAAATAACTGATTTAGACTTACAAGCTAAGATTGCAAACAGAGCTCTGAATTATAGGAATAGATTGAACGAGAGTAAAGACTCTTGAAGATTATTGTCTAATTGTTTGAAATATTGCAGTTTTTACAACATTATCCAGCAATTCTATTGTGCTGTGCACTATTCCATATATTTTGAATGTCAACTAATTTAACTGCCCTTCTCCGATACTACTTATATAAAAAGTGGTTTTGTGTGATCAAATCTATGTTCCGCTAAAATATTTGAAGATATACAAATAGACAATTGAAAATATTAGTAAGTTTTATTATAAATCCTATTACTTATCTATCTTTTGCTTTTATTAAGTTTCCCTAATTATTTGTCCATAATTGGATATTAGGTACCCTACCTAACAGCATTGATTCAGTTTGTTTTAGAACCATTACATCTGTATTACCTTGCTCATAACATAGGTGTTTTACATTTAGAACTAGCCTATTATTTTTACCTAAGGCTAAGGGTTGAATAAAAGTAAAAAATAACAGAAACCACAATAAATAAATGGGATTATATATTTTAATTTTTAGACATTGTAAAGCAACATTTACATTACGATATAAAGGAGTTTGAGGCCGTCCTAGGAGCGGCAATAAACACTAACCGAATGTAACAGTACCAAGCTCTCCTTGCACGCAACAACTACTCCGTCCCACGTAAAAAAAACATTCACAATACTGAAAAGGATAATATTTAGAGATTAATAACTGTTTAATTTACATGAATGTACTTACAACTAACTAACCACGAGCCTACGCGCCTCGTCCGAGGCAAACAAATCGCATTACATATTTAAATATCAATTCGTTTATATTCATATCGTAGGAGATAAAAACAGGATAAAGACTAGACTTTACACTGAACAACGAGGAATTATATTAACTAAACAGCAACATAGCGCTCTCTGCCGCCACGAACTAAACAGCAACATGGCGGCGCTCTCTGCTGCCACGAACTGAACAGCAACAGTGCGGCGTTCTCTGCCGCCTCGAACTAAACAGCAACATGGCGGCGCTCTCTGCTGCCACGAACTGAACAGCAACATGGCGGCGCTCTCTGCTGCCACGAACTAAACAGCAACATGGCGGCGCTCTCTGCTGCCACGAACTGAACAGCAACAGTGCGGCGTTCTCTGCCGCCACGAACTAAACAGCAACATGGCGGCGCTCTCTGCTGCCACGAACTGAACAGCAACATGGCGGTGCTCTCTGCTGCCACAAACTAAACAGCAATATGGCGGCGCTTTCTGCTGCCACGAACTGAACAGCAACATGGCGGCGCTCTCTGCCGCCACAAACTAAACAAAAATATACACCGCCTTCGGTAACCGCGGAGTGGCTGGATATGCAGGGTCACTGGTACCTCACACACGACTTTATAAAGACAGCTTAAGTCCATTCTGACAAAAACTTTTTGTAATCCTGGTATCAAATGATAATTTCCCCAAAAGTTCTTTGACATGACTTTGCCAAAACCTTTCTTTAAACGGCTATGTGTTAGTCATCAATCACCTCATACATGACTCGACACACAAGCAACCAAATCACATAGTTTTGTGTTTCGAGAGGAGCCACCGACCGCACTAACTATAAAATAACTGTACAAGAAAATAAAACTAAGTGTGACCGAGTGACAGTCGTCGCGGCAGAGACGCGTAACATACGTAGAACATTACCTACTCAATAAATTACATAAATAATCTGAATCAAAACAAATTCTTAGGCTTCCGAAGAACATTATTGTAGTACCATCGTATTGAGACATGTTGTGTAAAACCATCAAACATTCCATTTTTGTAATACGTATATATCTATTTAACAATGATTTTACACGACGAGTCTCGAGTATCTATAAATACAACTAAAGTTTTACATCAAAACGAATAGAGATATATATTTACAAAAAAAAATAACGCAGAATAGCCGCGGCGATAATATGAACGCAAATAATAATTCAGGTAAACCCCTTTGTACCTATAGGGATATGTATAATTTGTGACTATGATACCCAACTCATACCATCATTGTGTCTGTTTTCGTCAAATGTATTAAAAAAAACGCCGATAACAATATGTTTATTACGGATGCATAATTATTGACTGCCTCGATTGATTTATCCTGTGTACCTATAACTTTTAAGCTTTTGTATAATATTCTCGTCTTAGTCAATAATAAAACTCGAATCCACAAATGTTTCGTCAGTGTAGGTAAATATAGTAATAGAGACAACTAGGTATGTAATGTATACATATGTGCTACCGATTCAGACAATGTATTAATGGATGGTCCACTTTTGGCACAAATTCCATGCAAAATATTGAAAAATAATATTTTTTTAAATGACACACATGATTAAAGTCATTGTCACATTGTCAAGTGATGAAATATTCAAAGATACTTTTGTATGGTAATAAATAAATGAAACTATAACTATTCACATAGATATAAAGAGAACTGATTGAAAATCGCATATATACTGAAGTATCAATTAACTACAATATAAATTCTTTGGTAGATTTTTGTGAGCAATAGTGAAAATGATTACTGAATGAATGACAATGAATTTGAACCTTACAGACGACGTTTGTTTGAAAAATACTGCAAATTTTAGATTGCACGCCAATCGAGTATAACTTATACAATAATGTATAACTAATTAATATAGGTATGAACGAAACCGAATGAAAGAGTACATCACTTGTACTTGAGGAAGTATGAAATCAATGTAAATCAAAAAAGTGCAAGCAATTCTGTATTATTTCAACTTCTAGCTTCATTTAAATATTCATTTATTTCGCAGTAACAATGTTATTCGAACAGCAAACGCGCATAATTCTATCCATATTGATTTCTTCTGTGTACGTTAACTATCTTTGATAAGCAGATTTTGCAAGTCGCGAAGTGTATTACCGTTAATATATCGTGTTTTAACTAAGATAAAGTAATATGCATAGATGGAGCACAACATTTAACAAATTCGTGATATTTTTTATAGACTGGTCTACTATTGAACATCATTCTGTCAATTCAGATCAGAGTGCTATGTTTCATGTGATATCCTTTCCATAAAAAGACCATTCTCCATCTATTCATATGACTTTGTTTATTTCAGCCGCGAGTTGTAGTGTGGCTGGTGTCGCCAGAGCACTGGAATGTCCTTGCAGCGATTAAAACGCCGCGTGTTTACCGCGCGGCCTCGTATTGCTTCAATGTAAGCGTAATTATCGAGAGTAGGTACGTCACATTTGTACTTACACACAGACATCTAAACACGAGTAAATATGTGTTAAACCGTAATTCGAAACAACCTACGCTTTCCCCTTTCGTTGTCTTCACAGGACAGCAATGTTACTTTACAGCTACTGCACAGAATAATCAGGAACAGAGGGTCGACTCTGCGAGCGATATCACTGGTACTGAGCTCTTCAAGCCAACATTAAAAAATCCTTTTGTTTCTACAACATGCTTTATATAGCGAGACATCTGTCCCTAATTATTCCGTGGCTACGGGGCGACACACACAGATTAATTTCGTACAATAAATTAGGAATAGAATACATCTATACAGTCTGAGAAAACGGCAAGGGGGTAACGATACGCATGCAAGTGTACATCGACAATATTGCTATAATCACATAAACATTATAACGCACTTTCTCATCTGTCCAGCCAAAACAAAGACACCGACAACCAATCACAGCGGACAGCTGAGAAACTCTTAGTTTTCATTGGTTGGCCGCCATGTTTGTTTTCGTTTGACAAATTAGAAAAATCTTATTCATACATCTAGATTGCATTGTGGCGATATGCCGATACAGATTCGATGTTTGTCGTCAAGAGTGTTACACGAAATTATATACAAAATATATCAACCAACACTCTTGTTCAAATGGCTTTTATCGCCCGATCAACATATAATTGCGAATATATTGTGAACTATTTCGTTCATTGATTAATTCCAGATCAATTTCGTTCAATAACAAGTTGGTGATGAACAATATTGATGTAGAAAGTCGTTAATTTTGCCATGCATTTAATTTCATCTATTGCTTTAACATTTTTGCTTCTTTTCTTGTCCGAGCGAGCGTGCTAGTAGGTAGTATTGAGCCGCAAGCCACACACGAACATACACAACACACTCACACGTCGATCTCGAGATTGCACTCCGAATGTCCGCTGGCGACGCTGTGGCCGGAACAGAGCAGACGCTAACTACGTTACATTCAACAATTCCGTCGAATTCAATATAGGTATTTCTCCTTACTAATGTAAATTGGTTAAATTTGTACGATTAGAGGATACGAAAAAACTAATATAATATCTCTCTTTCTACCAAATCTAACTCCCGACCTCAATTTACTTTTCATCCGTAAGGGCTAATATGGGACACTTTTGTTTTGCAAAGGAGATGAGTGTGTCCCCTAGTAAACATTTCCTATATATTTTGAATGAACTAAAAATATAGATTGATTCATTCGTTTCTTCAGTCTTGATTTTCGACTACATATATATCATAAACACTAGTTAACAGTTTGTCTGCTCTGCCGACGCCTGTCACTTGTACGTGGGCCAATATCGGGTAATGCCCAAGCGTGGTGGCTTGTTGTCACCAGCTGCGTCCAATGTTGGTCTAAGGCTAGTTGGCCGCTAGCCGCGTGCCTCGTGGCCAGGCCACGTCCAACCTACGCGCCAGAGAAGCCATACACCTCCAGCACTCGTATCTCGAAGTCACCCGACGGACACAAAGGCGGGTTGTTGAAAGTGGAGCATCGGTCCGTCTTACCGAACCTGATGTTCTCGTCCATCCATATGGCTTGGCCCTCGCTGGAAACGTAAATAAATAATAAGTACACAACACTTTATTTTAATGGATACTAGGACTTATTTTAATGGTAAATTTTACCAGAATGCATGTGGATTTTATATCGGCTTGTGGGATAAGTACAATACATAATTTTGCTGGGCACAATGATTTCACACTCAAAATATTTACATAGCAGTGAGTAAGTATAAAATGTGCGTTACATAAAGTGAAAAGTGTGTATTAGAGACAGTTAAAATTAAAAATGTCAACACCATAAAACGGGATTATTTTCGAATTCTTTGGCAAAAAACTTCTTTTATTGCTTTTGATCAAACCTTGACTAAGTATCGTGTCAAGTTACGAAACCAAGGGCACAATTCATTGAATTCAGGGCATTTTTTTTTTAATCCGATTAGTAAAGACAGTTCCATTCCAGTACAAGCATGCACCATCTTCGAACACAGACTCGTACGACCTTCATCTGCTATTACTTCAGGCAATGTAGTCGAATACTTAATCGCCTAGTCAAAAACCAATTCCCTCACACAGTGTAAAACAGAAGGCACACATGACATGCCCACAAACACATTTACCCTCCACCAATGGTGATCATGGTACTATCAGCCGCCATGAACAGCGAGTTGGCGTGCGGGGTCCTCGCCTCGGCCTCTCCCTCGGGCACCTGCTTGTCTTCCAGGCACCCCACCCAGGGGTACTTGGCTCTGTGCGGGTGAAGACTAGAGGAAAAGAGACTTTATGTTAATAGGTGTAAGGTGCATTACTGACCCGCCTCCGATGGTGATCATCTTGGAGTCGGCGGCCATGAAGAGCTCGGAGCCGTGCGCGACTCGGGTCTCCTCCGGCTTGTCTCCGGTGGACGCGGCGCACCCCACCCACGGGTATTTCGCACGCTCGGGGTACAGGCTGCAAACCGCATGCGGGTTACGTGGTTAGTGTATGTACAGGGGATAGTTACAGTTGAAGTATGGATCACACACACACACACATTAAATGATTTAAAGAGGTTTCTAACAAGAAGGTTGTGTATTGTATGTTGTATTACAATGAATTTTCTTGGTCGGATTCTTTCACATTGCTTACAGACACACAGATGATAGAGAGGTTATGATGTATGTTTGAATAAGAATTTTCTAGTTTTGATGATTTATTTAGTACATCTCACAGCAAGCCATGAGACAAAGAAAATCTATATAAACTTGTTACAAATGGAAATTGTCTTCCGTATGATTGAAACTTGATTGTGATTAGAACATGTAAACATTTGTTATATAAAATTAGTTTGGCATTGTTCATGCAACATTGATATGTGCATTTCAAAAATACATTGAGCTTTAGACTTAGGGTTATTTATCATAGAAAGCACAATTTTTATTCATGTTATGAAATTTAATGAAACAGCTGACCAGTCTCATATAAAACATTGAAGATTTATTGTCACATTTACAAAATAGAACATTTACATTGCAATCATAAATTATTTCTACTTCACGATTCGCCAGGAGAGAAATCTAAATCATACTCAATTCAATACATTTGAAAATAAATCCTTACTTATTGACCGATTTATCTTTTCAAAAAAGAATGTTCTATCTTCACAATAGATAAAGTTCACGTACCTAAACAGGAATGTCTCCCCGGTGCCGAAGTACGCCTGTCGGTTGCCGCGCTCGTCCTTCTGGTTGCGCTCGAACCACCGCGTCGAGCAGTACGCGCCGAACACCTACAAACAAACAGAATAGTCAAATTAGAGATATTTCATTAAATATTGTCAAACTGGTGTATGGTTGAGACCTTGTTCGCGATGTTGCCGTAAAATAAGTCTTTGTTTCTCTATGGACCACATGTACTACCACAATACCAAAAATCAAGTAAAATAGGCTTGATTCGCGTAGGAATATTGTATGTTGATCGGTTCGTTCCGCTTTCAAGCTGCAACGGTTGCCGCCAGTTCATAGTGATTTATGGTATGCTTGTAGTATATGGGGTCCTTCATGAGAACTTTCGTTACGAAGTCATTCTGTGGAAATTCATCATCATCATCAGCCTAATGGGACCCACTGCAGGGTATAGGCCTCCTCCCTCTTACGCCAATACTCCCTGGCTTGCGCTGTTCTTGCCCAGATGTTTCCTTCTAATTGTCTAATATCATCCATGTGGGGAAATTAAGACCCTCAATAATGAGAAAGTACAGGAAGTACAAGTATGAGGTAGTATAATGAGGAGTATTTATATCTAAGCATACCTCGTTATTACAGGTCTTGATCATGAGCAGCGTGGGTTCGTGGTGCTCGACCCTCACGTAGAAGGTGGTGAGCGAGCAGCCGTGCTCCTCCGTCGTGTACAGCAGCACCGGTTGGTACATCGTGATGCGCACCGGCAGCCACGACCACAGCGTGAACAGCTGCAAGTATTAAACTTTGTTATAGGGGATACTTATTATCGGGTAAGCACGCTCCGTCTTAGGCCATAGCCTTTGCTAGCTATCAGGCCAACTATGGCCAAGTGCAAACCCGTTCAAGTTAAAAAAAAAAGGATATTGGTGAGGTTTGGTTAATTTGAATGATGAATAAATATTGATCGGTGTTGGTGGGTAGAGCACCCGTAACCAATAATAATTTTCTGATTGAATGACACTACGAGTTAGCTATCGAATTGATAAATCTAGCTTGTTACATGAAACTTTTAGCTGTACGAGTTGTTGATTTGGAATTTAGACAAAGAATGTGAATTGATTTTGTCTAAACTAATGGATTAGGACATTTACTTCATTTTAACAACTTTTTAATATCTTACTGCACTCGTTGCAGGTAGTGTTTGTCCAAAACAAAATTGATATTGACTGATTTTTACCGTTTGTATTTTGACAGTAAAATTTGGATTATGATTATTTGGAGATTGAAATAAAGTGATGTGAAATTAATTACAATATTAAAATTAATTGCATTCAATGAATACTGTTACGAGGTATTTTACTGTAAATCAAATATGTTATATTTGAGATGACAAAAACATTAGTATGATGACGATAAAACTTTGAAAAAGACAAATTCTATATTACATAATTATAAGTTTAAAACAAATAAGTTTAAGAAAAACACTTAGAGGTAAATTTTATTCATAATACATGGATACTATAATTTGTACAACAATCTACAATTACTTATAGACCATACCACAAATTTCAGTAGGCTTAAAAGCCTAAATTTAAAAGGTCCTAAAACCTTGTGGTATAGCCAGACGATTTTCAACACTAAGACAATACATCTACGACACATATTAGTGGTGTTCATTAGTAGACATCTACAAGTGACGAGTGCATATATTTGTGCACACCTATACATTAAATATAATACATAATTATATAACAGGTGGAGCTCAAGTTAGTGAGGCGATAAAAGTTTAAGAAAATCTCTTAAATCAAACACATTTGGTGTCAGAGAGGAGAAACTTTATTTATGCTATTTTACCTCAACCCGGATTATCACAAAGGAGAAATAAAAATAAAACAAAAAAAAATCAATACATAAAATAATTAATCGGGTACTTATTTTCTTATTACTTGAAACTTATTTACTTTTCGATGCGTTTTCTTAGCTAGACTGTTTTTTTTACTATCACTTATTAATTACCAGATCCCATAAAACGACCCTGTATGGTTGGAGTTGGAATAAGTCCGTAGTGGAATGAAAATGGTCCTCAAACTGAGCAACTTTAATCGCCTCTCAGCATTGAGCTAGGATTATACAGAGTCACAAACGCTCAAAACAAATGTCCGAGCCAAAACTCTGCCGACGCTACTCGTTGAGCAGACTTTTGGATTAGGTATCTATCTCTTTGCACGTTCTTAAAATATGTAAAAGCGAAAGAGACAAGCAGTCTTTTGTTTGCGTTCGCTGACGATGTTAGCCTCAGGACACATTTGCGCTTTTTAGTTTGAGATAGTGTCTCTGTATAATCCTAGCTCAATGCCTCTCTGACATGGGTCCACCTTTCTACGTCTAATAATACTCCGACAGTGGCACTGCATGCAACATTAAACGGCGGTCTCTAAACAAACAACACAATTAGCTGATATTTGAGTGGGAGCCAACCACACAGCACCAGTATATCATATACAGTGGGAAAGCATGTTTTTTATACGATTTTTTCTATGTGAGATTGTAATATTTTATACATCTTTTTGATCAAAATACAAGTGATGGTTAAATAACGGTGGGCAAGATGGAGTTTACACTTTCATGTCTATAAATAACTTTTTAATAATGAAATATGTATGTTAATATACTATGTAGATCATGATCGCTAGGAGCTATACTTTGGGGCAAATTCTAGACTTGGCGAGACAAGTTTGCTAATGTTCTAATTATTTTCTAAGCTATCGACTAAAATGCTGGAATTGGTGAGACAAGTTAGCTAAGTTTATTTTCTAAGCTATCGACTAAAATGCTATAATGAAATAATAGAAAATGAATCGGAAACTTTAAATGATACCGATATAAATCAGTGTTTTTCTATGAAATAATGGATTGTGAATTTTATTATTGCTATTAAACTATACAATTATCAGTAGGTATTAGCTAAATAATTACTAAATGTTTTTATTACATTTAAAAAAAACATCAACAGTATAAGCTAAACTAATACAACAAACATGCTAAAAACTAAACTTACTTCAGCAAAAGCTTGCTTTCTATGTGCTGGCACAAGGTTCTATGAATTTCACCTAAACTATGGAAGCTAATGTTATAACAACGTAAAACACAATTGCTGACTTAATAGTATATTGTAGAAACTAGCATGAGCCTTAACTTTTAAATTCAACTAATGAAAAAAAATACTGACCTACTCTAATTATTATATATCAATGGATGGAAATTTATAACTATGTATTCAAATCTCTATAGTTACTACTACAGTATACATATAAATACCTACTCTACTGTTTTTACTCTATACTGTGGCTATTATGACTGGTCTGAGGTCGATTGAGCAATAAAGGAGGTAATAACAGAGATTTACAAAACATCAGCTAAATCAACACATGCAACTAATACCGCTATATGACAACATATGCTAAGACTAGGCATAGGTTTGCAAACTAATTTGAGCGTACATACATTTATTTATTATACAATTACTAACTATACCAGTCTATCCCTACAAAGTAATGTATAAACCCGCTACGAATTGGATTCCAACATAAATTTGCTACAAATCTAAATTTTCAAATACTGTTTACACCAAAAATATCCCAAAATTCTACCATACACAGATTTTAACTACTTTCTGCAATTATGAACCTTAACATGTGCAAATAAGAGTTACAATGCTGTGGTCCCTTTTTAGTCAAGTGGCCAAAGATACAGTCATGCAATACTGAAGTACCAACCCTACATGAAGGAGTGCTACCTCGAAACTACCCCTTTTGTACACCCTTCCTAGGAAATATCGTGTCTATTTTAGATCGATAGATAGATATTTGCTTAGGATAAGGGTTTTGGTAAATAGTGGGATGATTGGACTGGGGAATTATTACTTTGTCCTATATTAAGATGTACGTAAGAATATAGAATCGAATGGGCCAATAAAGCCCTCATAGCGTGATCAGATACATATTGGTATTGAAGTTGTATATTTTCTACCAAAACAAGTGAGTGTTCTATATTTTGCCCGCAACTTAGTTTAACATCATGTCAGTAGCACTTGTAGCTAAATTTAATATTATTCTTATTCTTTTTAGGGATGTTTCCAATTTCTGGGGACCTTTACCTGATATTTCAGAATATGTATTGGTCCGGTATCCGAAGACATAACTAACAAAAAGTACGAAAGACCAGGCATATGCTTATTTTGTTCTCAATTATAAAGAGACATTTCTGCAATTCCTTTTGTGACGGATGAGCTAATCTCTGATGTCAGGCCTCATTTAACAACCACTTAGGTACATCCAGTTCCAAAAAAAACCCATCAAATCTCTAATAATGAACAAAAAATCCGAGCATTAAATCAATTCACGTCTTGTTAAATGTTCCCACCAGTCCAACCTCCCGCCTATCACCTCGTACAAGTTTGTGCGAACAGTACACCTCTGCCGTATTCAAACCTTCTGCCGGAGGTCGCACGAGTGCTGCCGTTCACTGAACACGGCGTTAGGGAAGGGGAACCACAGCGCCAAGTGCGCCGAGCGAGGGCTCTGGAATACCACTCTTTACTGTCACACGTCGGGTAAGGGGAATGAAACTTAATGCCCTAGTAGATAAGGTCTAGTTTAGAGGTGAGTTTAAAGCGACTTGTAGCCTTTATCGTGGTGTTTTTGATACGGGATATATAGCTTTGAATATGATAATGGTGAATATATCCAAAAATTTACGACGGGATTGTCTTATAGGTAAAAGTCTTTTTTAAATCGTGAAATCGTACTTTTTTGGATATTTGTATTTAATGTATCGTAAAACAAGACATGAACAAAACGACTTAGCGACATCGAACATGTAACATTCAAATAACAGCCATGCACTCTAGCTTACAATACTTACTGATCGCAAATAAAACTCGGAAGCTCATTTAGAATTGTTTAGATAAAAAAATAAAATAAAAATAGAGATACGACATTATCCTGCCGTGAATTTGTCACATCGAGAGTTGGCAAAAGACTATTTAAAAAATAGTCAATCTTTATGTAAATAGCATCTCAAAGTTACATCCACTCTCGATATGATTGTAACGGCGAGGCTGTCAATAACAAAAAAAGTAATACACCTAAGTGTCAAGCGGTGCGACTAAACATCGATATAAAAAAGTCGCAAGCGTGTTTGCGACAAACGTCGGGTCTTACTTCGCTCTGGTCTAGTATCTGCGACTTGAGTGATTGGATTGGATACACGCCCATCGAAAGGGCGCGCGGGCCCGGCGAATGCGAACCCTAATCAAGGAAAATCGCACACGGTTAGCACTCACACGAGACAATCGATAACATGCTACCACATCACTATCACCATGGTCGAACGACATGTTAATTCAAGCCATGTTCACGCTGAAATCACTTAAAGCTATGTTCACCGGTCTGTAACAAACACTTTCCATTTCTCAAAACTCACACGCATGCCTCGTCAGAATCATCATTATAGTATCTTACATAGAAAATAGGAATAGAAACATCGAAACACATTTAAAAGGACATGAATGTAAAACATTCAAAGCTCATGAGATGAATGTTTTTTGTTTGTGTTTTTTTTACGATCTATCGATATGAGAGATTGATAGATGATCACATCGACAGACAACATCGTACCATTCACATATCTGTCGCTACACCGACCGAACATAACATAACAAGTCGAGACTCGACAAACGAAACCAGGAACTGTGGACTTCACAAGAAAGGATACAGTAAGTGTGAACTGCCAATGTACATATCAAGACAAACAATTAAGGAGTA
This sequence comes from Macaria liturata, assembly GCA_964023185.1. Lineage (NCBI taxonomy): Eukaryota > Metazoa > Arthropoda > Insecta > Lepidoptera > Geometridae > Macaria > Macaria liturata. The sequence continues at coordinate 11,220,116 of OZ026818.1, forward strand.
CTTAATTAAATATCCCTAAAATGTGGAAAAGTCCCATAGACTTTAATACATATTTTATGCAGTCCAGTGTTCCAAAAATTATATCTTGAGCGAGCTTTATTGTACGGAACAGCTGAGAGGATATACAATAAATATTGTTCATATTGATATGTACATCGAATTTGACACTCTATATACCTTTTCTTGATCGCCATGTGCCCTTAGCACCGAACCAATGAATTACCAATACTAGATATGATTCACCAATCAATTTAACAAATATGAGTTTAATCTTGCGAAATCAAATCTTAAGAATTCATCAGAGAAATTTATATTTGATCATGACTGACCAATCATATCTGCTATTCTTAGAATGAAAAAAAAATCACCTAGTGCTGCCCTACCAAAGAAGCTCAAAAAAGTTATTAATTTTGGGAATCTCTGATTGGCCAACTATTTTCCCGGCGACATTTTCACTGTAAGAATAGTATGACTCTTATAATTAGTCAAGTGCTAAGGACGCTATTTATATGTACTCGTATCTAACAACAAAACAAACGAGTGGGGGATCAATCAGAATCGAATCATCTAGATCCGTCGGTGAGAGTTAGTCGTGTTAGATAATTAATTAATTATAATCGCAAACGGATGAACGAATGAGATATAGAAGCCAAAGCCACGCCTAATGTCGAGTACGGTACCATCTGTTTGCACGTCTCCTCAGACATTCTCTGCAAACCAAGTAAAATAATACGATATACATACATACATATACTGTTTATAATTCGGACCCTTATTATAGAAATTAAAAAAATAGTCAATAGGAAAATCAGAACATTCGTCACAATTTTCGATTCGTTTTTCTTTGCAAATCGAGGTAGCTCTATTTTAATGTTCAATTTAAATGTCTTAGTCTTAAACTTGTATAATTGTTATAAGAGAGAAGTTATAACCTTTTCCATTCTATTTGCACTTAAAGTGACTATAAAATTGTATTTGATGGAAGCTAGAACAGCTATGTATTCTATGTATTCGTATTCTAGCTAGCATTCTTTTTAACAAAACTATAAAAAACTTTTCAGAAAATATTTTTATTATTAAAAAGAAACTAAAAAAAAAACTTTTAGAATAAGAAGAATTTAATAAGTTTTGGGTCCGAATTATAAAATCATCCCGGGACATACTGTATTCGTGCATGTGAAGTTAAAATACAGATATTCTCGTGGATGTGAAGTAGAAATTCCCTGTAGACTTATACATAGATAAATTGTTAATACATAAACTGTAAATAATCTCTATATAACTCGGCATTTGGCTTTTCAACTGCTTCAAAAACTGCCTTAAATATTTTATAAACATACATAAATATACCATCATATTTTATATAGGACCAAATATTCAGCAAAGATTTTTTTGTAAATACAAGATATGGGGGTCTTTCTGAGAAAATGTCCGAAAATTCGACTAACACTAGTTACGTAATCAAAAAATAAATTTTCTGTTAATCTATCGCGTTCCGAATGAACGGCTGATTATTCAATCATTGTATTGTTTGTTTCTCATATATAAAAAAACGAGTGAAACAAAACATTGATAAAAAAATCACACATTCACTATTTATAAGAAGACGATTTACACTTATTTCGCAGAAAGACCCACAATAGACACAACCATAGACTAAGAGTCCATAGACTAGACACACACACACACAGAAGTATACCTCGCGTATGGTGAGCGTGTGTGACATCATCTGAATGTTGACTTGTGATTGGCTGGTGGGCAGGTTGTCGGACGAGCGCGAGCGGACCAATCGCGAGCCAGTGATCACCTGCTTCGACTTCAACGTCATCTCTGTCTTTATGAACACTCTGGATATGTACTGTGAGCTGTGGAGGAGGAAATAAAATACGATTAAAAAAAACATTATATTATGTTTCCATAACATTTGTTTAATATATTCCCGGAATATTAATTTATCTACTTTGATCTGTCGAAAATCTCTTATTTAAAATACATTAATGGAGTGCAGTTGGTTTTCATGTGTCCCGACCCGAGATATCAGGGATGCATACAACACATACCAAAGTTTTAGATAGACGTTCAAGTTCCTTACTGGAAATTTTGTTTCTGTCTGGCAGCGCCATATCCTAGAAAAACTTGTCTATGGCGTAGTCTACTCCGTTCTTGTTAGTCTTGTTAGATAGAGTGTACAGTCGTGTACCTTAGCGCCCGTATACTGAAGGCGGTCCGCAGCAGCTTGGTGGGCGAGGCGGGCATGTTGCGGCAGAACTTGTCTATGGCGTGGTCTACTCCGTTCTTGTTGGCCTCCGCGTACCAGTCAGAGTTCTGGTTGCTGGCGTGCTTGTGGAACAGGATCAGGATGGCCAGTGCTACTCGGTAGAACACCTGGAATCATATAGGTCACAAGTTGAGTATCTTTTTATTTTACTATTGATAGCAATAAGTTACAGACAACTTGGTATGCATGTGTAAGATCGAAGAAAGGATCATATTCAGATCTACTTGCGGCTGATAGCAAAGCGCGGCCAGGATCCACCACTGCCAGTCTGCGTAGATGCGCTCGCATGTCTCTAGCAACCAGTAGAAGACTCTAGAAGGTTCCAGAAGGGTCTCACCTTGATTCCCTCGTGGAAGAAGCAGTCGAGCACCCGGACGAGGTGCGGGAAGGGCAGCGCGGCCAGGATCCACCACTGCCAGTCTGCGTAGATGCGCTCGGGGCCGATGGCGCCGGACAGTCGCGACAGGTGCTGCGCCGCCGACTTCTGCAAGCAAGGGACGACAGTGTACGGAAACTGTAAGGAATTTTAACTAGGTAGGCTATATTTTGGGGCTTGTAGGGTAGGTAGGGTAGAGTATAGTCACGACCCACAGTCATGAGGAAATACGACTCAAAGTGTAAACTATATTATAACTTAGTTCTTCCTTTTAGAGAATTACGTATCCGAGCCGCAGTAAAGCTAATGATAATGGTCTGGTTGTGGCTTTGACTACACATTTTTTCCAGAGTCTTATGGTTGGGGTAGTTGGGGTTTAAAATTTTTAAACGTTATTGAAAGAGTAACTGTAAACCAAATATTATGTATACTTTATCCCGTAGTGCCAGTAATATCAAGAGTGATTCAAAAGTTTTCAAATAGCTACTTCAAAGAACTTGAAATCAACTCATAAACGTTTCCTATTTATTATGTTACTAATGATAATGTCCACTTCCTTATTAAAGACTTAATTAATAATTATATATAAATCGTTTCCCGGCATCCTATCAGACATGTAATGCAATTTATGACATAAACGTCGTTAACTTCCAAGTAAGACTATCTTTTTAATTCCACACATATCCAACGATTCAATTCTACACATTGTCACAACTGCTTGTAATAGAGTACTTACAAAAACAAAATTAAAGATGCGATATTTTTTGACAGTAAAAACGCGTTTACGAGTAAAATGTTAAACCTACAAAACATACACATTTATTTATGGAGTATCAGGAAATAATCCAGCTTTAGGAAACGACAAGAACGGTAACACTAACAAAATAAGTAATTTCAAATCGTCATCAATAAATGACACAGTAAACATACATTAATGATTATTTACTCTACAATTTCCCCGAAGGTTTTAGAGTCGAAGGGTGCAGTCACTCACCCCACCATCGACCGGGAAATTACCGGCTATATTAATTGACCAATAAAAATGGAAGTCAAAGGTAACAGTAGGAATAACTACATCAGTTTTCTTATAGATAACAGAGTTTTTAGAGAAAGTTGTGGATGATGATGATGATCTGAGTTGTTAACCATTGAATTTAATATAAATTTATACCTTTACTCAAGATTACATTTAGTAAGTACGAAGCATGTTGCTCACGCGAAGGTACATAAGCGTTTTTATCACCACTATAAACAAATGAATGGCATCAACAATGTTATCGGTATTTTATATTATGTAATCATTGTAAACAACTTTATTATTATGAGTCGACAGGTTTTTTTAAATATTGTAAGAAATATTATTTACCGAGTTGATTATTCTTATCAGTGTATGTAAAGTATGTATTATATTAGAACTAAACTACATAATTAGTCAACTCCATATGAGTACTTTATATCATACATTATGTTGCTTGTTACCTTCTAGCTTCTAATCATAATCAGATCAAATTCTTTCTTCAAATGAGTCAAATAACTTAATTTTCTAAGTACAAACAAAATTCCTTCATGTATTGAAATCGTTCCCAAACCAGCCAACAAACCCCTGTGGTAATCAAACGTCGTAATAGCTTACATAATCCCCCGGCTTCGGTCGCGTGTATACTTCTGTTTCTGTTGCTATAAAAATGGCCGATAATGTCAATCCGGTAGGCTGCAGTCACGCGACGGTTTATGTTAAGTTACAGCAAATGGTTGTTAAACTTTAATCGTAAGGATTATAAATTGGGTCTCTGAAAATAATTTTCTTTTTAAACTTGATAAGCGTAGGCTTGGGTTTGGTTTTAACTCGTGTAATGTCAAATGAAGTCTACAATCTAGCGCACTTGCTTTGCTTAGATTTGGGTGAGTCATGTTAATTGATTAAATTTACTTGACAAGTTATATACATAAACTTATATATAAAAAAAAAAATATATAAACCATTAATAAAATATATCCAAATTCAATAAAGTCATCCAAAGCCAAAAATATACAACAATACAAAAAACACTACATAAAAATAACGACTCGTACTGAGATTAACAAAAAAGTTTCCATCAAGTCGCCTAATTCAAACAAACCAAACGGCTAGAAAGTTACATTTCACTCCTTCATCCTTTCAGACATTAAAACAAATGGCCGGGACTTTTCAGCTTTGCAAGGTTTCAGCGAAAGTTTAAATGAGCCAGAATATGCCCGTTTGTAATGAGACGGCCAAAGGGAATTAAAATGAACGCAGATTTGCAGGGTTTCCGGGAACAATACTAACTTTAATAGGCGAGGACAATTTTAGCAGGATTAATTTAGAATTCATGTAATGCTTCACTTATTTTAAGACTGAGACCGTCGTGGTACACAATTGATTAGGAAACTTATAGCAAAAGTTTGGTCTTTACAGACTGTATAATTTAAATCCTTTGTCGCGTAACTTTGCGCAAAATCACGTAATCATTGAATAACAACATGGCGGCTACACTAGCGCATAGTTTTAAACAGTTCTCACTTTCAAAATTAGTGTTGTTTTTTTTTATATTACATTTTGTACCACTTAATTATTTTACTGACAAAACTCCAAAAACTACATTCGTTTTAGCTTTGAAGTAACATGTTGAGAATCGCTGTATTGAGTAAATAAAAATTCTACCACAACGGGTGAAAAGGGGTAAATTGTATGTCGGTGTTTTGTAATTTTATTAAAACTTTGCAAAACAAATAGGTATTGTTTATTCACATGTTTACTTTTCCAGAGTTAAACAAAACGTTAGGTTAGGATTTCAAGCGAGAGTTTGAGCACAGTTTGGCAACGAGCACCCGCTCGTTGCCAAACTCATTACATACATACGTTATTACGGGGCAATTAAAACAATGCTATTCAAATAGTAACTGGCCATTATTGAAACAACAATAGAACGTAAATCAAATAGAATTTTTTTCGTATGTTGTAAGAGAATTAAAACGTCAAATTACCAAGAGAATTATTATATTATACATATGATTATATGATTCATCTAAGCGATATCTAAAATATAAAAAAAAAACAGATGAGAAAACGTCAGCTGATTCTCTCACAGTAACTTTTTCCAAAAGCTTAAATGTTTTACGCTCACTAATAGAGCTTTTAAAAGCACTTCTTTTTGATGTGACCTATAAGAACGAGCAGAGAATTTGATGAAGTTTCATACAAGCAGTTTCTAGTAGTTCTAAAAAATAGTAACTACTTAATGTACCTATGACTTTTATGAGACCTAGGACTAGAATAAAATATGCAAAGATTACTTCTAAGATAGATATGCCATCATTTGCAGATAAAATCGTGGGTGTGTCGAAGTAATTTAACTTTACGACGTGACGGAATGGTTACGATTATCTTGTTTTGAATTTTTTATGCTATTTGCACATCTTATTTTAGTCTCGCTTTGTTTTCATTGAGTTTATGTACACGTGTTGATCCGCAAGATACGAGTTTATGTATTATTTTAGGTGTTTAAAGTGTGATGCATAATACGATACCTAGTTATACACGTTCTTGCCAGGATTTTTGTATTTTATAGTTATTATGTTGTATTTATTTATGTATTTCAACTTCGACGCAAAATCGTCACAGTTTGGAACAAAATAGACGGCAAATATGCTTAGAAAACTTTTCGGATAATACAAAATAAAAAGAAACGAAACTGGGTGTTCTTTTCACCTCTTATCTTTTCGTCTGTTTTGGACCAGGTCTGTAAAAGCTATATTGGTGAGCCAATCAGTTCTAGGTAGTGTCTTATAGAGAACTGTATGCAATCAAGTCAATCTATCAAGAGAGAAGGAGCCTTACGGCATGTTTCTTGGCGATCTGCATGACCGTCTTCCAGGTGACCTCGTTGAGCAGCTTGGTCTGCGTGATGAACATCTTGTCCTTGGAAGCCACCAGGCTCGCCATGCAGTGGTAGCATTCCTCCTCTGGAAATACACAAAAAAACACCAGGTTAGTAAAAAAAAAAGAAACCGGGACATTGCACACATCGCCATCTAGCCCCACACAAAGCAAACGCTTGTGTCGCGGGTACTAGATAACGGATATAATATTTATATACTTTTCTTTTGTAAATACATACTTATTATACATACAAAATGTAAAAAAAAATGCTCTGCACGCAGGCTGCGAAAGCACCCGTCAATTGTATTGCTAACCTATATGTGCGTAGGTAACGAAAATTCACGTGCATTTGTTATGGAAAATCACATTCACTTGACCCACACTCCACTTCATACAGGGTTGCGATGATTTAGTAATTTACTAAAATCAAGATGTTTTTTTTGGAAGTATTAACCTTCCATTCAAACAATCATGATATGAATCATCGTTATTTCATGAGTGTTTTCATCTTTGATCATTTTTATTGAATTCACCAACGTAGTTTGCAATTCCAAAGAAGTAGGTAAGCAATAACCCTGTATATTCAGGTGCGGGAATGACAGCTCCCGAACAGCTCTTTGTTCCAGTTTAATTGAGATGGACTTATACAATCGGCGAACAGATTACCACAACTAAATTCTGGGAATAGGTGTGATTGATACGAGCGTTTGGTCCATTTCCAGAACTCATAAGGATAGTATAAAAAAAATCTTCCTATATAATTTAGGCAAACAATAAAATCTGAGATCTTGAGTCAACAAGTTTAGTGTGTGGACTTGGGAGCAGACCACAATATGTCCAAAAAAGCTCTCCCAAAGGTGATCCAGTGTTAGGCAAAATTAATTGCAATTAACATTTGAAATTGTAAAAATAACAACTACTTTTTACAAATACAATTGATCAATTGTTAATTGCAATTAATTTTGTCCGACGCTGGGTAATGCGGTAGGGTCAAGGCCCAAATAAAGCCGCATCTATGTATTTGTCTAACAACATGGCTGCGAATTATGTTGTTTCGAAAAAAGTCAGAATATATTTATTGTCTAAGTAAAAGCTGTGACCTAAGATGGAGCGAGCTTATCAATAAAAAAAACAAACGAGCCAATTAGAACCGGATATCTCTATATTCTTTATCTAGGGATGCTGGGATAGTCTGTGTGTCGCAGTGATTGAGATGGTTTTATTCAAGCGACCTCAATTTGTTTGGAGCGGGCTGCGGTAATCGGATTCGAAGAGTAAATCCCGTGTCGGCCTCCGTCGTACACTCCTATTGATGTGGTTGGGGACCGTGGAATTGTACCGTTTGGTAATTTGATTAAATAGTGGGTTGCGAAAGAAACTTAAGTATACCCAGGGTAACATTATTCTCGTAGCATTTTGGGTAAAGATCAAAGTAAAATTTGGGCTTTATTCACTCATTTATTGCTCATAATTATTTTAAAGTCTATCCAACTCTGGTAGTTGCGCCAATTTGCAACTCAGTAAAAGCCCTTTATTCATATTCTTACATAAACTTAGCAACATATAGTGATAGCGTCAGGGTATTTTACAAAAACTCGAGACATTTTCATGAATTCACAGGTGTGACGGTATCTGCCCTAATTAACAAAACATGACATAATAGCGTGTATACCATACATTTATATGTACGATATACACTATGTATGTGTTCCTATAGTATTGTATGTACGCTCCCATTAGCATAGTTTTCTATGCTAAGCAGGGCAAAAGCTTTGACACCACGTATGTAATATGTTTAGATACAAACATGTATGGTGTCAGCGATTTACATAAACATCTCTAACATAACATAAAGCTAGAAGAATATTAAGTTGTAGCCTAGATACAAGAGAAAAAATATAGCTTTTGCATCCAAGATATTTTGAAATAAGTAAGATTTTTTTTGAGAAGAACACATAACTATATCCACATGTTAGTTAAAAAAATCTAAATAGGAAGGTTGATTTACCACTGATATGACCTACAGAACGCACATACCATAAAATTTTACGTATAACTCTTTTACCAAGAAAGCCATGTTACAATAAGCTTAATTCCTTATTGTACATTGAAAGTACTTGACAAAAGAAACCAGTAACAATCGTCTAAGTGTGAACATTGGTTCTCACAGCGGCGAACTAAGACTATTAGGTTAAGTAAGTGACGAAGCTGAAAAGCTTTTAGCGCCGCTCAAGGAAGGGTAGGATAGAAAGGAAGCAGTAACAAGGAACTCGGATAAATTCATTACTGGGTTACTTAGATTAGAGAGTTTATAGAGTGAAGACTTGTGAAGGGTCAGAGATTGGTACTAGGGGATAGTTTTATTGCAATTCAGTTCGCGTTTCTATTATTTCTAGAAATGAAATCATATATTAACAACATGTGTAATTAATCAATGCAATTAGAGGGAATCACATTCTAAATTGGCTTTGTAATTATTTTTATAAAAAATAAATTTACTTTAATGGAATAATAAATCAACATTAATTCATTCATTAGAATAGTATTATGTTGTCAGCTGTAAAAAATAAAGTCACTTGTATCCTTCATTGTACAGCATTTGAATTATTTAAGATACTTAGTCTAGTTTGATAACTCTTGACACTGCAGTTAAAAAAGATATTATACACAATAACGACAACGAATTTGCCTAACCAACCCTATTCATATATGCAGCAGTTTTCGTATTTTTTGGCACTTGGCAACCAAAAATCACCATTCCGAAGCTTATATACCCTACGCTTATTCCCAAGAAAAAAGAATCGGAATAAAGTGGACGAAATAAGGAAGTAATGGGAAATAGACTTATAGCAGTGCTTTAGTAGATTTGTCTCGTTCAATGCGTGATAAAGGCACATTTTCGGAGCACTTACTTTGGGTAAAAACCTTGCAATCGCCTTTGAGAGAACCTTCAGGTTTCTTTAAAATTAGGGGTCAGTTAGTTGCGTGACAAATAATTGATCATTAATTTGACATGTAATTTTTCAGGAAATGCTATACCGTCTGTGTTACATTATTTGTTTTGATTGTCTGTGTCTTAGTTATGCCAAGAGTACGAGTAATTCAAACATAAATGTTCTTCCTATTCTTCATGTATAATCTTGAAGATACTAGACTTCGATTCATATTACATTTCCACAGATAAACATTTAACCTTAAGTGTGAGTTCAAAGCCTCACACAAAGGGTCGCTATTAGGAACGTATAGGCTATCGTCTCGGCGAGTGGTTTAATAGTTTAATCGGCCTTTGAGGGTTAGTTGGAAAGCCTGCCACTGACCGACACGCGTGAATAAATGAACGCCCATAAGTAGGGCGGGCGGTTTCTGGGCGGCTAATGTAGGCGGATGGAGAAATCGTAAAATAATTTGGAAAATCTTTTTTTCGTTTTAAATCGGTATACCTACGGACCTAGCATATGTGGTAGGTATTAACTATATTGTATGATGTTTCTTTGTACATTTGTACTTTGCATTAATACTTTTTTCTTTATTATATATAGCTTAACTTTATTTGTCTTCTGTTCCAGTTATAAATGGCTTTAGATACGTTTTCATTATCAGATAGACAATCATGACTCAATATCACGTGTTCATTAAAATACAACATTCTTCTGAGTCTTGTAGTTGTCTAATACCAATTTCACATAACACAAGTATAACATAAATCCCTCATTGTATACAACTCCATATCATAGATTAAACTAAACATTGTCTTATTTCAGGACACATCACACATCACACAGCGCCATCTAGCCCCATACTACTCTAGCAAACGTTTGCGTCTTGAGTACTAAATAAGTATGACAAAAATCACTCGTAACAAGTAACAACTACATATCATAGGCTATACTAAACATTGTCTTATTTCAGGACACATCAGACAGCGCCATCTAGCCCCATACTAAGCAAACGCTTGTGTCACGGGTACTAAAGAATTATGACAAAAATCACTCGTAACTAGTAACAACTAAACATTGTGTAAGGGTCGTGGTAACCCCATCTACAATAAGTGGGGCGTGCAGAACGTTCACCCCGCGCTTACGTAACCGCCCGTTCAAGTTCGACGCAGCACAGCCTTTGTTTCACTAGACTAGAACTAGGTACTTACTTGGGAACTTGTTACAGTTGTAGCTGGGGAATGAATAGATGGAACATGCTTAGGATATTGAAATATAATGTATTTCCCCCCGAGACTTGACTAAAACATTCGTATTTCAGAAGTTTTTTTTTTTTAAATCTGCAGTATATAAGTTAGTACCCGACCTATTACGATGATCCATGTAAGACCTATCTAGTCTAACGCCAATAAAACGTGGAAAAATACAATTTAATCGGATATTTATGGTGAAAGTGTGATAAAAAGAATTACAAGAAACGTTCCTGGAGCCTTCGCTGATCTCGGACTCCCAGCTCAAACAGACTATTCTAATGTCTAAATTAGCAATACTGTCCACTTTATGATATGAACGACCTTTAAACCCTTTTAGCTTTACGACCTTTTCATACCTTATTGCTTTCAGCATTCTCTTCAGCATCGGAAGCGACAAGCGTTCTCACATGTTCGGCTATTTAAGACAGGTGCGAATTTATAACGCCATAGCTATCTGGGTATTTGGTGGCCAGCCAAGTAAGTCGCTCAAGGATGCTCTAAACAAAGTAGATTTGAAGGAGACAGAACACATTATAAAGTGGCTAAATATAAAATAACAAAGTTATTTTTTTAATATTCTGCAACAGTGCCCAATAGGACACCCACGATAATCAGCGACAAAACTTAGATTTAATGTTTATCGGACGTTAAAGCTATATTTGATAGGTACAATATAATATTAGGCAAACTTCTTTTTAGAAAGTAAGGGGGAAAACATTGCTACCTGAACAAATTGGGGATAGCCCGAAAAAATCAGAAGCCAAAATTTATAAACCTTGTACGTAAGAAAGCACAATTGATATATAACAGTAAATTCCAAGATTTCCGGCGATACAATCGCAGTGAACCCACAGTTTATTAGTTTTACAGACTGCCGAAACAAATTGCTGAAGCAGGCGCTTCTGAACAAAACCAGGCTCGTAACTCGCTTATAGAGAACGGACTTTTATTTAGAGAGTCCTTATGTTTCGGTCAGCCGTTTTACGATGGAAGGGTAATGAAATATTCAGAATTGAACAACAAATATAATTAGGAAGCAGCCACAGGGCACCATTACAATCTTAATATTTTCGAAAGATAGGCCCGAATTACATAATTGGCTACATTTTTTCAAATAAGTAATTCAGTCTCAATATTTATTATATATCACGATATTTTGATATCACGTCAAGTGGTTGACAAATCTTAGAAATTTGAGGCAAAATCCATGTTAGACACATCATACTCGTAAGGCCGCGATTATTTCGTAACGCAAAAAATACAAAACAATAAGTTTTAAAGTTGAAATCGATACAGCTTTTTTGCCGACCAAAAAATCTCGCATCTAACCAAGCATATTTTGCCGTCCAATAAATCGTTGGTGGTTTTATTTTAGTGGCAAGGTGCGGCAACAGCTGTTTGGGTAAACAGAGCAGACGTTTACGGTGTACATGTTTAGATGCCGGTGCGAGCCGCGGCGCAGGTGGCGTGGAGTCTGGACACAGTGCATGCTATTCTACATCTTTCTCTGTTTAGATATAAGTTGTACTTTGAGTATTATTTATTTTTACGCCACCGACTAAACTGATCTCTATCACCGGTTTCTTACCAAGGTTGCCTGGAAGAGATCACTCAAGGTGATAAGGCCGCCCTTTTGTACATACATCTATAGCGTAAATCCTTGTACTATGTTCATTTATATTATTTGGTGTGCAATTAATTTGTATTGTATTGACTATCTGTATAGCCTGTTCATGTGTGAAATACTGTGTAAGTACTGAATCTAGAAGATGCCGTGATTTTGTTCAGATATCAAGATTAGGTGACCGTAATAGAATGGTCGATATTCGGTTTTTTTTTTCACAAAATACGCTTACGTTTGACTATAGCCTGCCTGATGTTAAGCACCGCTATAGTCTAAGATGTAGCACGCTTGCCTAGAAGAAAGCTATTTGCTCTAGATTTGAAGACCCCTGGGTTATAATTAACTGGGAACAGGGCTCCAGGTAGAGAGTTCCATAGTCTCGCCGTCCCTACTACGAAGGTAGAAGCAAAGCGCTTCGTGCGAGTCTTTGGAACTTCCACCATGAACCGGTGACGCACCAATGACACCCTGCTAAAAAAAAATAATTAATGGATGGAAATGAACAACACAGGGACGATATTAATATTTTTTGTACATACGAGTATATAATATGGATATTAATTATAATTAAAGAAATCTTACTAAACAACTATCTACTCTCCATAAATAACCACAAAGATCATATTTTAATAAAATTAGAAAGTCTGTGGATGTAAATGTGGATAAGTCAAATGAGTAAAAAAAGATAGATAAAGAAAAAGAAAGAACTTAGTCTCAAGACTTTGTCTCAATTACCCCGTACATGTTCCAGAACGTTCACACAAGTACACGTACACGTTTCCATCAAAAACAAATAAATGCTTATTGCATCCATCGGTATAAACCAGCTGGACGTTTATATGTGCCTCGCCCTGCCGTCGCTTGTTACTCGGTATTCATAAAACAAGATATTGCTCATATATAGGTGTTTATGGACGGTTAATACACTTATTTGGGTCATGAATTGGTGTCTAGACAATGATGCTAAGATGCTTGGACTTAAGGATAGTTTTATAAATAAATATCCCGGGAGAATTCAAACAGCGCCATCTAGCCCCATACTAAGCAAACGCTTGTGTCTTGGGTACTGGGATAACAACCACATCATATGTATGCCTTTCAATTCGTCTTCCAATCAACGTATGGTATAACCAGAATAGCCTTGGTTATTACTGCGCTAAACCAGAACAAACCAAATGAGCCTTCAAAGTTCACTTCTGTTACCACTTCAGTGTCTTCAAGTTTCTGAAGAGACTCTGTGTAAAATATTCCACCTGTCACACATTTGTGTCAACTGTCAGTGTATTGACAAAGCCCAAGGTCATCGACCCCCGAAAAGACCACACACACTAATAAACAGTCACGCAAACACACGGATGGTTTACAAGAGAATATGTTCGGTTTGATGGCATTCATAAAACTGTGAACAGAAACGTTAAATAAAGGTGAAATGTTCTCGTGTTGACTCGAAGCGGTTTGTATTGAGAGAGTGAAATAGGATAAGTTCCATTAGAAGTTCTTCAAAATCTAACATAGCTTTGTTCCTCTAAAAGGAAAGATTTGATAGCTTAGTTAATTATTAATTTATAATTAATTTACTTACCTGTTAGCTTAGTTGGTAGTAGCACTGCCTTCTAATCTAGGGGTTGCGGGTTCGATTCCCACGTGACACAAGTATTTATGCATTTTAAAAATGTATAATTACTTGTGTTGAGTCTGGTCGTTTGTATGTATAATAAGTATGTATTTACAAAAGAAAAGTATATAAGTATTATATCCGTTATCTAGTACCCACGACACAAGCGTTTGCTTAGTGTGGGGCTAGATGGCGCTGTGTGCAATGTCCCGGAATATTTATTTATTATTATTATTATTATTTGATAAGTCAGTAAAAGAGTCCATGGCGCTAAAAAAGACAAGTACAATTTCAGAGATGAGAATAAAACCTAAAGAGACAAGAAAACGTTACTTTTGGCGTCACAGAATATTATCCAAATACATATGTTTTCACTTCAATATCGATGCTATTGGGCATTAAAAATTTACAAACAGCTGTGTTGAGTCCACCGACCTGTATATTAAACCATCGAACGGCCCTGAGATGGTAGTATAACGTGAACGTCAAATAGTTACTTAGTAAACACGTTCAAATTTATTTTTATTGTTAAACATTTGAATTGTTAATAATTCAGTTGTTCGCAAAGTAAACACGTATAATTCACTCTGGCATCGAGTTATTTTCTCGCTTTACAAAGTAACCTACGCCTACACTCTGCGCTTATTGAATAAAAAAAACAATGTGTCTTCATCATAACGAGTACTTTATGGGCAATAGAGTCTCGCTTCGAGCTAAACGCCTTAGCACGCTTACATCAGAAATTCACAACTGGTTTTTCTCGTAGCTGCAGAAACAAAAAGCAAATATTACCACTAGCATTATAAAAAAAACTTTGACGCGAGAAATTAAGTCATTCTGTCTGCTCACCTATTCAATTTCTTCCAAGACACTCACAACTACAGACCTGACAAATCTCAATGCTTTAAGAATAACCCATGTTTTAAAATCCAAACGTGAATCGCTAAACACAGGCATGCTTAGCACCCATTCCTCCTACAGTGACGTAGGTATACGTAATCGGTGCCTATTAGCGTCAGTGCAAAACGGCAATTGTAACAGTAATCAGCTCGGGACGTAATTGGCATAATCACAAGCACACTATTAAAGCTCGGAACAGCTGGATACACTTGACATGCGAACTCAATTGCCTTTTGCAGATTTCAAATAGACTTTTTATGACAATGTTGTACTGTAAATACAAAAATACATGTGTGCATGTGTGTGTGTACCAACACCGACGTCATTCGGCACGTGAAAGAAATATTTTCAACTGCTTTTACTATACATTTTATTTGCTTGAGCTTAATAAACAAAATGAGTAGCCTCTGGTTCTTGATCTTAGAACTTCAGTCAGTTAGAACTTTAGACATTTGAAAATAATGGTCTAATCAAAGCTACCGCTGCTAGAAACTCACGGTTTCAAAATGTATACTTAAGGTATATATCACGCTCGGCAAACATTGAACTTTAATATCGCGAAAATCCGCGAAAATATTTCGGACACGCGAATAATAAAGTCGTTATAAACGTCCGCCGTAATGATGAATGATGACGCTTGTAATGAACAGAGTCGGTTTAAATTTAATTTTATGATAAAACCGTTCAGGAAGACGGCATAAACGAATATGTACTGATTCGATACAAATAAACCGATTTAAAAAGTATTGACGTTATGTAAGTCAATGATAGCAGTTTAAGTTATTTAAAACGTAATTTCGAGAACAAATCCTGTGTGAACAGAGAAAAAGTCGAAATAATCGTCGAATAAACCACAGTAAACGCAGACCAAGTACACGGCACTCATTACCGAAATTATGGACCGGGCAGCGGAAAAAATGGATGTGGAAAATCAGGAATGCAATAAAAAGTGAAGAAATATGTGATGGTAGTTTGAACTCGCGTGACACTGACTGGTTCATTCATCCGGCCGGCTTAGCATTGACCTTTGAACGGAATGACGCCGCCGCTGTGACGAAACATCAACACGATGGCAAAAAAACAGCATAACAATATCAGGAGCGAGATAATCAGCTGACGGTAAGCTGATAATGATAGCTAATCTACACTTAGCACCAATCCCGTGAATTGCATTGCTGTGTCCGTGCGTCCAGATATGGTTCACGAACAAATCAGGCAATACGTATCTGTTTCAGATCTCCTACATCGGAGTACGGATATGTTAAGCTATCACGAGTTTTACATAATGCCATATTTGTATAATAAATAATATGTATGAAAATACTCTAAATTTTATGTAAATTCAAAATGTTCCGGTTCTTACTCAATATGACTCAACCTTGGTGACTAACGTATTAAAATAGAGCATTTATTTTAGGTTAGTAAAAATTTGCAAATCATTTAAGTACTGACTAAAACTAGTCTCTTTGCTCGAATGAAATAGTTCTGAGCAGGTTAGGGCTAGGAAAATGTGTCAAATCATTATATTGAGGATGTCTGTAACGTATATGTGTTTAGTCACTTCGCTGGGAAATCCGTTATCTCAACAGCTATCGATGTGTACGAGATAATGCAATATGTGCGATTCTTGCCCAACAATGAATCATACTAAAGGCAGCGACCAAAAATACAATTTCTAGTAAATCAGGCTTAGTGAATTAATGACCAATAATTGGATATCTGAAACCGATTCCTGCTTCTGAAAAATGTGATTGTGCATAATTAAAAATCAAATATATTTTTTGCTATTGATGATTAGCCTTATTAACTAAAGATTACAATCAGCTTTCTCATTCAATCAATCATAGATATGGTAGGTATCCGGTTCCCGAATCTGGGAAATATGACTTTCTATAAGGAAGTTTTTTAGTTTATAATAGTTAACTATAACAAATGATTAACGTCTACAAAAGAATCACCCACATCATCGCATTTCCGTTATTTACAACTTTTAATTTCATGTACTTACTTTAATTTTTGGTCACAAATTTCAGTAATCCTATTTTTAAACTTGTACATAAAGTCGCCAAGCTACAACTTGAAGTTCTATATCTTATCTTGAGATATCTAATTTTAACTTTATCTACAACTTATGATTTTGTTATTTACCGACATTACACTTTATGATTTCATATTAATTGTATGAAGAGCGGCCTTGGTTTGCAATTTTGATTACATAAAGTAGTTGGTATTACTTTGTACACTATTTTCTTTATTCAATCATTTCACAAACAAACTTGACGTGCTTGACTTCACATACTATTAATATATACCTAGTTTTACTGACAATGAATGATTATTACTTACTGTTTATTATTAAGTATTATAAAAAAAAATGCCGTTAGCCTTTTGGGGCCCTTTCCTACTATTGCAGGAATTTCAGAATAAATTTTTAGTTTTAGAAGTACATAGTTTAAGTTTTTATTTTATTGTTAGTATTTTTTAATTGCTGGTTAAATTTAGTTTTTAACAAAATGTAAGTGTAATTTATAAAAAAATAAGCACATAAGTAGGTATTGCAGAAATTGTTGAAACCAATAGTGTTGTCTACGTGATCTCAGGCATGAATTAGAGAAGAAGCAACGTGGTAATTTCCCATCTCATTATGACCTTATGACTAACAACAATCACAAATTAAACAAGTAGTATAAATGTGAAAATCAATCGATTTACCGAGAATTTCTTGAGTAAGAGAAGTGAGCGTCCTGAATGACCCTGATAATATACTAATAAATATCATACCGTCTACTTTTTTGACATAAATATTTGTTTAATCTGTTCATGATAAGCGACTATAAAATTTAGCAAAAAATCTCGCAAAAACATGTTCCTTAAACTAATATTTGAGATCTACTCGTAATGTTAACACAGTAGGCCTCAAATATTTGGTTAAAGTATTAGTTACATGTTTTTGTCGCTAAAAACTGTATAAATTAAATTCATTTCACAGTCATGTTACTCGTAGACAGTAGGTATGTAAATAAAATAAATAAGTTTTCCAAGACATTGCACACAGCGCCATCTAGCCCCACACTAAGCAAACACTTGTGTCATGGGTACTAGATAACGGATATAGTACTTATATACTTTTCTTTTGTAAATACATACTTATTATACATAGAAACGACCAGACTCAACACAAGTAATTATAAATATTATTATGTACTTGGTGTTTACGTATTTTTTTTATCGATTTCGATAAAATGTGTGACGTAGAATTAGCGTAACATTGCACGTTTGTGTAAGTAGACACGATATCAGATATGGGAGTACGAGTTGATCCCAGCTAATGTTCTCCTGACGTGGAAACATTGATAAATTATTAATCATTTATAAATGCTGCTTTTCTCTATTCTACTTATTCTTATCAATTGAGAGTGGCCAACTCTGGTGTCAAGAGTTTATCAAGCCGCCCTAAGGGCCTCTGACATGGCTTAACGACTGCCGTATTAGACAAGCAGCCGAGAGCTACAATTAAAATGTTAATACTTCAGAAATTATACGTTAAACGTCAAGAAAATCTATAACTACGCAAAGATAAAGTAGTAAAAGTTAATCTATCATATTATATAAGCCAATCTATTTTAAATTGAGCGATCAAAGTTTAAGTTTATCAAGATCATTCACCGTAGGGGCTTTAAAACTTTACCTCACAATTACCGCTACGAACAATACTTTCATAGCGCTAATTTATTATTAGGATAACACATATCACGTTAATTTCGTATCTTTAGATTTCATCACGATAATTGATTTGAACGTTATTTTCAAGTCCTAGTCCACACTCACAGTTTACTAAGATTATCCAAGTTTGCGTGTCGGCTTAGCTTTTAGCGAGTTTAGAGCCCGTTGATTGAATATGGAAACAACAAATCTCATTACTGGGTTTGGATGAGCCGGGTCGGAGCGAACTTGAATTTGCTCATGGAAATTACAACTTAGTCTGACGGGCTCGAGATTTACATAATAATTTATTTAGGGATTAGAGCTCTGAGTTAGAAGGCTGTGGAGGTGTTAAATTAGAGTTGAGTCCATCGAGTTAAATTAAAGATACAGATTAAGAAGCGTGCTAAACAAAAGAAAATTAATCCAAGTATCGAAAATAGTTTTTTTACGGGCCCCTTTTGCGTTGCGTAGTCAGGTCGTAGTACCCTCTAAAAAAACTTAAAAAGACAATAAGTGTGTACTGTGAAGTTCACATGAATGACAAATATGTCAGATTTATCTTTATATAATTAGCAGTGAGTGATAATAAATTTTAATTAGCCCAAAACAAAGCTATAACAATTAGTGATAAACTCAACCTCGCTTTTAAAGCTTTTGAAGATAAAAAGAGAGATAGCAGTGCTTATATCACTGTTCTGTTTTTATTTTAAATTATAAACTAGGGTACATTGCATACAAAATTTATCAAAATGAAAGTTTATTATAGCTGGTTTGTTACTTTTTCACTTTCAAATAGATTAACTGATTTTAAACAAATGTGGAAAATGAATAAGCTTTTGCTTTACCAAACGAAATAATATTATATCGTGTTTAGTAAGATTTTTTTGGTAGCTATAAATGGTTTAATTATAATTCGTAAAGCTTTCTGGAACGGGTAAACCTTTCATTCGTCTACGTGACCATCTTCAAACAATCAATAAAGGTCTAGAGATAAATGAACGTGCTACATCTTAGGCTATATTGATTCAAGAAAAAAAGGCAGTGTGTAAATAAATGTGATAGATAACGTCAAAAAAGGTGGCAACAGCATGGATATGGCAATCATACAAAGTGAATACAGTAAGTAACTTATACGAGTATGTATATTAAGAGTAAATATTTACTAAACAGTGAATAAAATAATGTTATATTCTGGTAAATACCTAAATGAATTTATTGTTACATCGAGTATATTTGTAGGTACATATTTATTAACTTTATGGGATCGAGTAAAACTTCTCACATGATCGTCATATCATTGTGGATTTATCACATTAACGACTCGATTTTGTTTACTTTACGAATTTTGAAACGTTTCATATCTTTCTTTTGTATACTTTTCACATTAGATTTCAAGTTCAAAAAGATTTTACATGACGTTTGATTCAAACTATTTATGATTCAATTTTGAACGTAATATAAAGTACCCTTTGTCTTTCTGTTTATAACTATTAAGTAATACATAACTTAGGTAAGAATAAAAAGAATAAAAAATTGCACTTGTCACCCTTATACAAATTTAATGTGCACAACGTATTAATTATTTTCTTTGTTCTATGCAAGAATGCTAGCTCCCGAGTCAGTTTTCTTTGTTTTTTCAAGACAATAAGCTCTGCAAATCATTGCTCTGTTTTTCATTTCCAGTAAAATAACTTGTCATGAACGATAATAATAGTTCTATGCGAAAAGTGTGCCGTCATAGTTACAAGCAACAAACAGAATTTTGATTAAGTTTTTTTCGTTATAAATTTGATATAAAAGTGGCAAACACTGGTGTCTGAAGTTTTCAAACTGCTCCAGAAGCCTTTGATAACTTAATAGTCAGATCAAGGTTCGAGATGTAAATAATAAAATTAGCTTATTTTTTGTTTTAAATAACGACCACAACAGTTTCATAACAAAACGTTAACTTAATTAGAAATCTCACTCTATGTACCTGCTAACAGATTAAATCTATGTAGAGCAACATGTACATATAAGTCCTTGCACTATCAGTGATAAAGGCTAACTAGTAAAGTTGTATCCTACACTATCTTGTTTCCTGTGGTTTCACTTGCCATAACGCTCGGTATAACACTGAAAAAGTAGACTAAATAAAGTAATTTCAACTACATTTAAAAAAAAAAAATTGGCTCCAAATCGTTTGGTTCATAAAATATGAAAACGTTCCCTCAATAATAGATACCTAATGAAATTCATAGATAACAATACATACTTTAATGCTTAATTCCTAAATTCAAATAAGAACCACATCATATAAGTGACAGGATAACAAATTAGTTTTAAGACTACAAGATTAACCTTTTTACAATTAAATACAACCTAACAATGACACTTTATTACAAACGTGTCCACAACACCAGTTGACAATATTATTTCATTTATCTGTTGTATCTAAAGCTACAGACATCATATGCCTATGAGTCATTAGCTGCGTGCTATTCCAAGCTTAGCTGACATTGCACTGATTGATTGCTACAATTGGTGCTCATTACCGGTGCAGTTGCAGTTCACAGTTCACTGCATTTCAGTTCACTCCATAACCAGTTCCACTGGTTATGGAGGAAAATAGGAGTTGTGATATCGCCATGGCAAAAAAAGTGTTAATATTTTTGTAATTTACTGACAGCAAACATTTAAATTGAATTCGATTTGAATTCAATTTGAATGGAGAAATCTCTCTGGCATCAAGGCATTTTAAAGCACTTTTAACGAGACACAAACCCAGAGGCACTATAAAATTAAGAATGGTTTGGAAAATTTAACTGCGTCTGTTAAAAGCGTCGTGTTAACTAACGTAATAAAATAGTATAAGTTTAAACTGTGAGATAATCATATTAAGAAAGCTGGCTTTTCTAATCGTCACATCAAATCCGATCTGTTCTTCCTCTTAAGATTTTCCTGATCGATGATCGCTTTCAATACCCATCACAATGATTAATGATGATTCAGAACTATTTCCAATCATCTAACAATTACAACACAATTTGATAAAAAGTGCGAATTTTTTTGATAAATTGAATGAAGTCTAATTTCACTTTCCACGTCACGTCATGAATAATTTAAATCGTTAGAGGATTTATTATTCAGCTCGTCGGATGAAATTTCAAATCTGAATAGATAATTCGTTAAGACGCTCAAGTTATTCCTAACGGGCGTCTCTAGGTGCTTATATTTTGGAATTATTTTATCCACATTATCTGTTTTTATAAAGTCCCACGCAACAATACTTTTCCAGAAGGAAAAATTGTTTCAGATTAAACGTGTTAATTCTTGATAAATAAAGCTTTTGTGTTAATTCTAAAATCCTTAGATCCTATTCACAAAGTAACACTTTCACATGTCGTTTCTTTTTATGTTTGGCTACCTGTACGTATGATATTAATAATCATAATAGTTGATGGGCCACGCTTACCTAAAATATATTTATTTCGTTTTGAAGACCCTTTTAAAGTTGCTAATAAAGAAAAGAAAGCGATTGGTCCACTACAGGACGCAACAACTTTCCCACACTCCAAAAATCCTTCCACTCTGAAGCGCTAAGTCCCGCTGCGATATGAATCCCCAGCTTAGCACAGCACAAAGAGCGTGGAGTTGAGCCTCGTGACCCATTTACCCCTAACGACCTGCGAGGGGTCACAGTACTCGCTGAAACGTGCCGACGTATCCTACACAGCCTTAGCATGTAGACAGAAAGAACGCTCGTAGAGTCGACGACTATTGTTTTGCAAACTTTTTGAAAAGAGTGTCAACAAACATCTCAGCTTTGTATGTGAGTATGTTTCTAGAACTATTGTAAGAGATGGCACAGACATAAATGTGTGGAAAAGATGATTTTATCGCTTATATTTTCGGTTCTTCTAATACGATAAAATACTGTGTTCCACTTTTAAAATTTTGCTGCAAATTACGATTACAAAAAAATCTCACTTCATCATAATTAAACTGTTTACTTTCGTTATGAATAAGCCCTTACAGCGTAGCCTAGAGAATATCTACTATTTAATCTCTACCACAGATTAAATAACAGTACTACGTCTGGATTCTGTGAAGAAAGCCTTCGGGAGTAGTATAACTCTAAGTAAGTCGAAATTGATGTGAAATAGCGTGGGCGAAGAAAAAGATGAAATATTAATTTCGTAAAGCCCGGAGAACTTTTGTCGGAAAGAGGTTGAACACGTGTAAAAAGAATTGAGGTCTAATAATAATAGGTTTCTTCTAGGCAAGCGTGCTCCATCTTCGACTTCACCGTCGCTTCCCATCAGGCGAGGTGCAGTCAAACGTAAGCCCATAAAATGTAAAAAAAAAACACAGAAAAGGAAGGACTAAAAAACTAACCTAAAACCTTCTGGGCTTATTGTTCTAGCTAAAGTCAGAACTCCAAATGTCAACGAGTTAAATATAAAGGGATTCGACATTCAAGACAGTACCAAAGGTCCATCAAGGCCATAGCAGACAATCCTGGAGCAGTCAATGCTCACGATAAGATGAATAAGGCATCTGAACACGTGCAGAAATCAACCGTGAAAAGCGATTCGTCGCGCTATGTTACGCGGGATGGGGTAATCTGGTAGTCTCTTTATAGTCTAAGACACGTTTCATGTTTGGCGATTAGAGACGCAAAAGTCTTCTAAGATATTTGTGTAATCATCTTATTAAGGATTATAATCCTTAATATCCCTATGCAATAAGCATGAACGAATAAACAATTGAAGCAAAATGTTGGGTTGTTACTACAAACTCATCACTCTGAACATTTTGCCAAAGAGTCTAAATGAAAAATGTATGACTAACTAGTTTTCGCACAATTCTAAATATGTGATACTAGTAAATAGATTTTAGTAACAGAGCAGTATTGGCCATTAGATTTAAAATATGTAGACGTGTTAAGATGTAACAGACGCCACACCGGCTGATCTAGCGGTCTATTTTTAGCAGGAATCGATGTTTCTGTCGGGTCAGTTACATCCCCCGCATTTAAGATTTAGCAGCTTTAGCAGACAAAAATTTAAAAGTACCTTACAATAATCTCAGTAGGAAGATCCTAGGAGATTAATGGAAATAAAGCAACGCTCTATTGTATGGTTAGATGCGTCGAATGAGAAAAAGACTGTACTTACTGTAGTCACTTACATTGTTCTTTAAAATCCCTAGATCTCAGCAAGCTACTTGTACTCTTAACAAGAAGATACCAAAGTTGTAAGCAATTACAGTTCAACCGTTCTTATCAAATTCGTAAGACCCGTAAACAAATTTGCTGACGATACTCTTGTCGTTTAATTTTCCGGCAAACTGACGTCTTTTACTTCAAAGTTGGATCAATCGGGCACGTTTACTTTCAAAGCGATCCATTTCTTGTTTGAAAATGATATCCCGCCGGGAATCTGACCCTGAGGTGTCGGGAGAACAGTGAGCAAAGAATACGTCGAATAAAAGGTACGATTGAGAGGCTCTGACGGGAATACGTGAATGGGGTTCTAATATACCTATATAGGTTGCAGACTGTATACCTCTGGTTTTGTTGAGGCAATATTCTTTTTGCGGGCTTATTTTCCTTCAACGGCTATTTTCAACCGTTCTTTACTTCTGTCTATTTACCTCAACCGTTCTTTACTTTCTTTCTGCGACGATTGCCTTGATCAAATAAGTTTGGAAGATAGAATCAAATTTAGTTGCTAATTCAATATTAGGACATTAACATCTTGATCTAGAAACAGATCCGCGAACGAGTCTGCTCGTAAATAGTTGTAACCCAGTTTTAGTATTCTAACTCAAGAATTACTAAGTTCAAATAGTGTGTCTAAAGTGCCACAAGTAGAATCTCAAACTGCGATTCACTCTATAGGCTGTAGAGTTCGTTCACACACAACACGCCATAGAGATAAAAGCATCTAGAGACGCGACACTAAATCGAATCTTTCACCTTATTTTTGAACACTAACAGCGATATTTGATTTGACAGACATAAAAGTTGCTGAAAAAGCATCATCAATTGCTAAGTTTTTTTTATTTCTAATTTTGATATCTATCAAGAATTCGTGATCCATATTTAACAATTAAAGGTCCAAGTTTACAGCAGTTCTGACATCTTATAGTTTTTGTATGTATTTTATCTAAGAAAGCAACAGATTACTGATCGCAATGAGCCCTGAGTGCCTAACTGAAATTAGTTGCCAGCACTACTCGAAGTAACATCTACAAAAGTTTTCTCTACGGCTCAGAACCAGGTCAAGCCATCGTGAAGCGGAGGCTGCCTCTCGACGATTTTCACACTCTGCTATTTTGAAAAGACCCCGTACGTTTCATCTTTGCTTTGTGTGAAATATTAAATTTCTCTCAAAATCAGGGTCTCAATTCATTAGAATATGAAAGCGTTGTTTCCATGTGGATGGTAAAATGGCGAGGACATTTAATTCGGATCACAGTAACTTTAACTTACCTATTACAAATTTAAATTAATTTCAATCTAGATTAGGTACGAAAACAATGATATCACAGGTCTGACTAACAAATGACACAATAGTAATGGACCTCGTATGGAAATAGGCTCGACCTTGGTTGGTTACTCTTTGATTAACACTGTAACGCCCAGATGGCCAGATAAGTCCATTGAAATTGAGAATAATTGAAGATTTTATAGTCACCGTAGTGGGTTTTAAACATTTATTAATGTGCGCAAATGTAGCTACTACAATTAAAATTACGAGTAGGTTAGGAAGGGACGTGAATAAAATTGTTTACGGTTTATTTGAAAATGTCAGGCAGAATTGCCATATTTGAACAAAAAATTAGATACCTCGATCTTCGGCAGTAAGAGAATAAAATACATATTTGTTTTTCTCTCCAAAAAAGGGTACAAAGAAAAAATCGCATGGCTCCATGTGTTCTCTCACGCCACGAAGTTGTGTAGAAAAATCAATACAAGCACACCGGCACCGGCACCGGCACCGTTCTTTTACAACCTATCAAGGGGGTGGAACGACCATAAAGGGGGAGGCTATTGCGTGCCGTCGAGATATACTGCTCAGTATACTCTCAACCAGAAATACTGGAGCTTTGTCAGGTGTGTAGTCTTGGCAGCTTATCGTATAGGTAGTGCATGTTATGCTTGGTAATATAAAGTTAGTAAAATAACGTTAAAAAATAAATTAATTAAGCAAAGTAATTAGCAAAAGAGCTAGAGGATTTTACGTAGAAAAAATTACGCCATAATACAGAGTCAAAAGACATCTAGCGCACAGAAAATTATTGGCGTACAACCTAGGTATCTCTAAAAGTAAGCTTGTTTATAAAATATACACACATGTCGTTAACTCAATAAAGAAATTTTTACTTGTATGTGACGAAGCTGGAATGCTGGAATCGCAAACAGGTATGCTAATAATATTGTTAGGTAAATTCTAGGAATAGCTTAGAGCAACAAAATTCTTTTGAAGTTCGCGATTAAAGTGAATTACAAAAGTCGTACACAAAAGCTACCACCGCAGGCGTTTACCGAATTGTTATATGAAAGGCAAATAAAGTATTATTCTAGCTGAGTATTACGTACGTTATATTTCCCGAAATTACTCGTATTACAAGCCTCGTTTTCCCGGTAAAGTTGTTTTGGCCATTATCGTTCCCGGCGTTCACCAGGGCGCTGTTTTCGGCGCAAACTTTGGACAGGAAAAGTTTATATAACCTTATCTGCGCGTCAACGGTAATATCACGGGGTAAATATAAATTACAAACAGTATTAAATACTGTATGTGTTACATATTACATTTTTACAGATATTTTATCTTGATTAAAAGAGAAACAGTCGAGAAGCGACATCGTATAGGTACATACGAGTACATAGTGGTATGGTATCAAAACTTAGCAGTATCGGAGAGTCACGGTTGTGTTATCTATCAGATGTCATGTTCATTTAAAATCTGAATCTAATTACAGAACTGAGCATACAGCTTTACAGTGACAATATAAAGCACTTATATCAAGTATTAGTAGTGTTTGTGCGGCGAGCGGAACAGGAAGCTGGGACTCGCTTCAATGCGCGCAGAGACCGAACAAACAACATGTAATGTCGACTCTATTCAAGCTTTTTGTAAGACCCTTTCGACCTTTGTGATGGAGTGAATGGAGCGCGCGATTAATTCAATCAACAGCTTGGTGCATTGTTTTTTTGCAAACTTGATTACACGCTTGCGAGCTACTTGAACGCTGAGCATGCGTTAATTGGTTCCGATGTGAATTTCGTTTGTTTTCTTTGTGTGACGTTACAGTGCTACGTTTTAGGCAATGATTTGTATTTGTTAGTTGGTTCGGACACCGTCATATTAATCTGAATAAGTTTGTAATTCTTTAGTTTATCTCTTACATTGTTAGCGACTTAACTAATAACGCACTGAATACGGCTAAATTAAGTAAATGTTAATCATCATCATCCTCAGCAACTCTTATCTCGCTGCTAGTATCTCTCTTTGCATGTGTCATAAACGTATGTAGTTCGAGACCGGAATCCTCTATCGGCAAGATCTGCCCAAGATACGGTAGATACAACTACTTATTCAGTGGTAAAGGTAAAAGTAGACTAGTCAATAAAACAATGCGGGTAGATAAGCAAGTTGGCCGTCAGCGGGGCCGAGTACAGCGGTCACATTGGTCGCGGCGCGCCAGCACCGACTCGATGGCGGGAGCTGGATACGAGCCAATCACTAAACCGACGGTGGAAGGATGAGACAACTAACGTTTTTTTTTTTTTTTTACAATAGGGAGTCAAGTGTTTGGTCCTCAGTTTGCGGCTCTGGGAACGTCTTCTGAATAAAAGTCAAGGCAATATTTCAAGACTCGTGAGCCAAGTTCACAGAGATCTAGGTTGCCGGAAAAGACACTTGACCAAGCGATACTGCGGTCGAAGTTGGAGCATGTCAGTACTGGGATGAAACCGAACCTATCCGGTACTCGTATGAGCATGGGTTACTGAATAGTGTTTTGCGATATTCGAATAGGATTGCCAATGTCGAGCAAATGTTCATTTGTAACTGACCTACCACATACATTTATTTGGCATACATTTGCCCCATTTTTTGTCGTAATAAGGCGTCTATTCAGTATGAATTCGTTGCACCAAACCCGGCCTCCGGTTTATACGTTCGATACCAACACCAACTTTTATTTATTCGCCCAAAAACACGGGATTCTGCGCGGTGTTGTCGATGACGCTACTCACAACTCTTGGCAGGGCTCCGGTGCCGACTGGTATGCACTGCTGATGGCGATAGCGCCGGGGAATATACATGTTTATACACTGAAGTATAATATACATAGTTACTTGTAAATAGAATGTACTTAGCACTCTATTGTAGCGAATATAATTTTTCAAATTATGTATAAAAATTTTGACAATGTCAAAGACAGAAGCCCCTTTTACAGTAGATTTAATTAATTGATTCAGTACGGTAGAGATAGTTTTTATCAGAACAGAAGCCAAAAGTACTAAATATTTTCATATACAGAGGTTACTTACTGGTAAGATGCCTGGCTTTGTAAGTAAAGACCGCCCTGATAAGATCCCTCAACGTACCGGTTTTTAAGTGTATTTCATCCAATAATTCATTTTCGTAGGCTTTTGTGATATTCAATAATGAAGTTTTATATCTTTTCCG
This sequence comes from Macaria liturata, assembly GCA_964023185.1. NCBI lineage: Eukaryota > Metazoa > Arthropoda > Insecta > Lepidoptera > Geometridae > Macaria > Macaria liturata. The sequence continues at coordinate 11,248,390 of OZ026818.1, forward strand.
TTGATATCAACATATTTGTAGTAAAATTCTAGTAGCCCAGTATATGCTGGAAATTCTTCAGTGTCACGGTCGCGTGCGGTCTGAGTGGGCACTAGATCTAGTAACAAACAGTCAGTCGTACAAATAATGGGTAGCGAATCAGTTCCCGATACGGGCCGCCACGCACGTGATTCCAATAGTACGTCATTGATAATTTTAGATCAATAATGCTGGTACGAGAGTGAAACGTGACCGGCGTCGGGGCGGCCGGTATATAGCAGCATTAAGGTGCAGCAGCCAGAGCTTGCGTTCATACAAACGCGAGAATGGTAAGATATAAAGACTTAGAAGTAATATTATGAATTCTATTCCATAATATATCGCTCTTTTAGAAAAGAGCGTGGGGTTTAGAAGCTAATTACATAAGTTTGGTACTATGTAATACAGCCCAAACTACCAATGCACCAAAGGAAAAGATACCTACAACATGAGAGAATTAATCAGCCAAACATTTATTGTTTTAATTTTACTAGCCACTAGTTTGTATGAACATTAGTTCAGGCTCGTGCGCGTTAAGCCAGCTCAGTGTGGTCCCGGGTGGCGCATCACTCGCTGCATACTAAGTGCTCTCAGTAATCCCGCAGACGCCGCATTGTTATCGCATAGCGCACTGAAATGGACTAGATCACAACTGTTGAGAGAATTCTAACGACGCACTTGTATATATACTAGAGTACTTGCTGAAGCCACAGTTAACCTAATAGAGTTTGCAAGAACGTGAGAGGAAATGGTCAATTTTGGAGCCATCCGGCCTCCAAATTGGATCTACGAGTTGTCACCGCCTCCTCGCGTGTCAAAATGAATCTTATGCCACGTCTACATTCGTCCTCGCCACATTATTGTGCTGTGCAATTGTGCGCGGTTATTTTTACATCTACAATATCAATGAATGCGAGCTAACCGATTTGATTGGCACTGATTTGGTACAAAAACAAGCGTGCTCCAGATAGTGGAGGCATCGACTCCGTTCGCATTCCAGGCGATTACATGGCAACGTGCGCGAGAGGAAGTGAGATGTATGAATTGACTCGCACGACGGACGCGATGCAAATCTGTGGCGAAGCAGCGACGTCCACTAGGCGAGCGATCACGCCAACCCGGTCAGATCCCTATCAAACGCACGAGAACCCTCTCGCGGACGGCTAGAGTCCAATTTAGCACTTGATAATATCGATTGCGGATACAGTCGTTCAGCAGATGAGAGTGCTCCTTGCAGCCCCAGGATAGGGTCGAGAGTCGGCCTGGCAGCGAGGTAATAACAGCCGTCGCAGACAAGAGACTGCTCCGGCAATTTGCCTATTGCCGAGTTCAATTATCGCCCCCCGCACTCATTACTGAATCAAGGCGAGACTGACTATAAATTGTGCGACGCCTCTGCTCCTGAACATAGAGCACCGTGTGTTGGTGCCTGACTGCACTGAAACTAATCGCCTTCGCGGCCTTGGATTCACGAATACAAACGAAGGAATCAAACCAGATGGCAATTCGCACTTACTTGTAGTCTTAAAGATGTACAGCACCATAAATCATTAGTGAAGTAATGGAGTTCGTAATAAATATAGAAAGCATATTTATCTGCCGTAGGATACGGCTGAAGAGTGATTTTTGAGTCATAAAGTCGGTAATGCCAACTAATAAAGCAGCTGCTGCGGTCTCCTATTCATAATGTTCATAAACTCAACTAACCGCAGCGATAAAATTAACAGCTTCAATGGAGCCATTACCGGCGAGTAATGTTGCCAATCGATATAATATATGAGACATTTGTTTTCAATAACTACGTCTAGGGATTGTACAATAATCTAGCAATTAACTAAGGTTACGGCTGCAATAGTTGTACTTAATAGCAACCCTTGAACTGATTAAAGCCTACACATACACACATGAGTTTTGTATTGTTTATATGTGACTTTTAAATAGTTTTCGTATCACCTTAAGAGCCACTTTAAATAAAATGGTATCAAAGGAAGCAAAGGTGGCAAGGATTTTTAAGAATTTCATTCACGAGGTACTTAATTCGAATCAGGTCATCTGAAGCAACGCTCACACATTTAAACACTGTCTAACATGAAGAATACATGTACAGTAAGATATGATTGTACAAGATGTGTCACATACCAGGCATAAAGTGCAGCAGGGCAGCAGTGATGGGGTAGAGGCTGGGGCTGTAGGTGATGTCGGGGCAGGCGTAGCCCAGCACGGAGACCACGCGGTCGGCCACGGCGCGCCCCTTGCGCGTCAGGTGGTAGCCGAGGCAGTGCGTCGCCTCCACGAACGGAGGGAGCATGATCGGCTTGTCCGGCAGCTCCACGGTGCCGAACACCTGCAATAAAAAGACAGTAAGTCGTTAGTTGAAAAACCAAACTCCCATGGAGTTATTTGGATTTTGAACAGGGGTGGCATAATCATATGCCAATTTTATCCCAGGCATGGGTTGTGGACCAATCACCTAGTTCGGTTTATTTTGCGTCATACGTTATGTGGTAAAAGGAAGACGTTTGGTAAAAGGATATGTCAAGAGTGTCAATCATATCGTTTGGGCTATAATTTCTATTCATGCTTTGTAAAAAACACTATCTTACCACTCTGACAAGGTGTCAGATCGTTCATTAGATAGAAAAAGTGTTAGTTAAGCACATACTACTTGAATTGAAGAATAAAATGAAGGATTTACATCGATTAAGTTGCTATTAAGGTTACCCTATCTAAAGCGGAACGAGAAATTATAATATGAAGTCAACTAGATAACAACGTACTTGTAAATTTTCCCTTGAGATGACATATTATTATTAAATATCTAGCAAAAGTTACCTTCGCATGAGGTGTTATTTGTCCCGGAATATTTATTTACTTTTTGAACATCGTAGAAAGTAAACTATAAAATGACACAACCGATAACAAAGTTCTGACAAATGTTGTACCTACCTACATAATTAAAATAAGTTATGTATGTGTTGTTACAACTTTAATGACATACACGAGACTTACATAAACCTGAAGTAACTAAATATCATAATTAACTGAACACTGATAACTAATAGTAAACAAACAACTGCGACTCTAAATATTTTCCTGTGATCCAGAAGATTCTAACTCAAATTAGCGTAGATTTTTGAGGTGTCGACGAAATTATTTGACCAAACATTCTCAAAGGATGTTTTTGAATTTCGTTGTGTGCTAATTGATTCAGTACACACATTTATTTGTGATTGAATATCCTGCGGACACATCGCCGAGCCGAGTCGTGATTATCCATTTAGCTAGCAAGGACACTGCGACCGGCCGATTATGCTTTTACATACATACAATCATGTGTACGCCACTTCGAATGTAACTACATTGTGTAGGCGAGATGGAATTTATCCTCTCGTTTGTGTGACATAGATTCCAAGTCATGATATTTGTAAGTAGCACCTGTTACATGATCTACCATTCTATCTGCCACTCATAAATTAAAATCCATTTGCATTTCATTATCATTATATGTATTGGCGTTCGTTAAAAATTCTCAGTTTGGTCTAAAGTTGTACTCAACATCTTCATTATCAAATGGCTCGTCACGATTGTGAAGTAAATAATTAAAAAGTAAAACGTTAACATTACACGGTTGACGGTACATTATCATTGTCGCTGTTCAAACAAAGCCTTGGATCAATATTTTCGTGTGAGATAAGAAATGTCGGTCTAATGAAGACGCCACGGCTACGATTTTAGGACAAAATAATAATGACTCGTGTTATAAAGTATTACAAAATATTTCCAGCACACGATCATGACAAGTTCATTGAACGATACAAATCTTTCTATCTACAGATAAGGATAAAAGAAACTCATGAGACAGTAAGTCTTTAAAAAGCTCAATGCGTTGCGTCAATTTCGAAAGAGCAACGACCGCCACCAATGTTTGTAAATCGGCCGAAAAGATAAATAAAATAAAAGCGACCAATAATCGTTTGTCGCCGGTCGCGGAGGATCCGGCTGTTGGCTGAAGACGCGACGTCTATAAATAAGAATCAACAAAGCTCCGAGATTCGCAAACATAGAATATTAGAGGGAGTAAAAATAAAACTTGTCGCGACAGCGGTCCGGAGCATCAACAAAATAAAGATGACGCTATAGAGCATGTCATATATCTATACTGGGCGTGACACTTTAAGATTTAAGTTACGATGTTTGTATTACAAAACTAGAGTGAGTATGAATATTAGAGATTCTTTTATGAGCGAAATGGCCTCGTTTAGACTAGTGTTACTTGCGTCTATCCGAGTGCCAAACAAGTACGTAGCACGGCTATTTGTACAACACTTGTCATTTCAATAATAATTAGGTACTCGTGAGTAATGAGGGAATTGTTTTGTGTTTCAAATAGATAAACAACGTTAATTATCAGACACATCCGATCTATAATTTAGTTACAAGTTGAAACCACAATACATTGTAAGATTGGCAGGTGTATTATGTAAGAGTCAATAATTTACCTATTCTTACGCGGACGATATGCCTTGAAGTTAGTTGTAAGTTGTAGTCTTCACGGTATGTAGACTGTATAATTGGAATAGAAATTCTGAAGTGCGTCTTACGTAGGCATATATTCGCAACTAAACGATCTGCTTATTATGGCAGCCACGTCCCCAGCATCCGGGCTTCATGAATAATGAAAGAGTATGAATGTACCAAGACGTATTTCTATTGATTTTTTGCGCCATTCAAGCGCTCATTCAACGCAAGTCTGTTAATGCGAAACAGAGACGAGGTTCTATTAAAATTGTAAAGATTTGAAATGATTAAAAAATATGTTGTAATCGTGGCTATTGTTTAAATTGATGTAGGCATAAAACTGTTATCGCCATCATAAGACGGCGTCGACAAAAGGTCTTTATTTGCTTGATTTGAAGCGAGAACGACAAGTATAACGTATGTGTTGATAAAAAAGCAAGTATCGACATCGCATGCTAGAGCCACGCCCCCGACGCTGCGCACGCGGCGGTTCGTGTAGCTGTATTACTACTTGAGCGGGAGCGAGCGGCGCGGGCGCAGGCCGTCCTTCGCGCAGTCAAGGCCGCCCACGCGCCGATCCAAAACCTGATCCAAGCCCGTTTTGTTTACAAAGCCTCACAAAACCTGTTTGCCATTGTGCGACAAAACGCACGTGACCGACCGCCCGCCAATATATTGCCACATCATCCGCGTGAGAGGCAATAAAAACCCAAAATGTTAGTCACATCACGCAATAATAGATGGATAAGTCTGATTTGTTCGTATCACAAAAGTAGAAAGATATGTTATGTGAAAATATGTAAGATAAAGTCGAAAACTAATCACAAAGTTTTTGTTAACGAAAATAAGCCCGGTGAGCCAGATACCGCGGAAAATTCTTGGCAGTGTTGACGGCGTCTGACAACACACAACGCGGACATCAATATAAACAAGAACAGAGAAGTGTTTGCGATTAGACACACTCAAGAAGCACTAGAGATGACGCCGCGCTATCTTCCCCATACCGCGCAGAAAACATGCAGCACTTCAACTATATTCGGCATCAATTGTGAAATTTGCATATAACCTTGGCAACGCACATGAATAATGTAACGTGCTATTGAGTGCTTTCAACGCGTCTCTTGATTGTGGATAGGAATTAACAAAATTGATTTCGAAATACATACACTTGTATTTGTATGTACTCGTAGATGTTGCTAAGAAAAAGAAACCAAAGCGCATAAGCGAAACCGCAATTATTGTTCTATTGTCCGTAACACGGCACGGCATGTATCATTAGATGAGGTAGAGATAAATGAAGTGTCACGTGAAGTGGGCAGGATTATAGGTAGGATAGTGACAATGGCCACGTGCGTGGGCGAGCCGAGGCCCTAATTAGTGCAGACACAACCCCGACGCGACCTCTTGCCACCGACAATCAACGCTTAATTGAATAAAGTGGACCGACAAAAGTCATATTGCGAATTTGATGCGCTTTGTTCTGAGCAAGGATCTATTTCACCGTCGCAATTCTAGATATACAGGATTTGGACAACGACTCTTCATAACGTTCAGACATCGTTTACGGTAAAAAAATCAGCAATGCCGCAAAACAAAACATATAACCAAAACGACACATACATATATGCGAATGGACCCCGAAAATGAGGCAAAAGTTTTCCTATATGCCGGTCTGTACAAATAGCCGTAAATACACGATCGTTGTTATTCTGTTGCGAATAAGATCGATGATACTATTTTCGTCGGAGCAAATCCACAAGGCGGATTCCGTCGGAAATAACTTCGTGTTTTACCATCGCACAAATCTTTCGCGAGCGGGAGTCGATTGTGAAAAACACTCCTGTTATCTACGGACCTACATATTTTCTTCGAGTGGAACGACATTGAACACTTAAAAGCAATCGTTTGATACAGTATAATGATAGAATACAAGAAGTAAAATAAAATCGATACAACACAGATGTTACTAATAAAATAGTTGAGAGTACGCTCAAATGTAAAACCAAAGAAACGAAACACGATAAAGAAAGGAAACACAAAGAAACGGCTCAAGGTGATCAATCGCGAAACTACCGTTGATCTTGATCGTAAAGGAATACGGAGGAAAAATAGAAATGATATCAGCCAAACAAAACTCGGAGATATTCCGACGGCAATTTCCATTGGCCTATATCAACAGCATTTAAATTCAGATAGTACTCACAACAAGTTTTAGATGTGTGCACTTGCATATAATGTTCTTGAATGTGTCATGAAGTCCATTTATTAAGTACTTTAATCTAGCATTACTTGTAAACACTACTATGTAAATAAAAACAGAGATAAAATAAATGTCACGATGTACGTTTCCTTTCCAACCATTCATAACGATAATTAAAACCGCTATTAAACTAACCTTAAAATTAGTAACTTTGGCTTAATTTATTAATGTAAAATTACATCGTTATCCAACAGTAATTATCTACACATATAATAAAGCCGAAGAGGGTCGAAAGTCTGACTGAAAATTGAAAAAAAAAAATAAGATTAATAAAAAAATGGAATTGATAACAGAACAAGTACCAACCATTTATAGAAGTTGATTCTGTTTATCTGTTTCTCTCGTTTGTCTGTTTATTTAAACGCTCGTCACGCAAAAACGTCTGAACGGATCTTCATGAATTTGGTATGTAGGTAGTAAGTATGAGGTCCCGCAAGTATAGGTGTATAGGCTACTTTTTATCCCGAAATAATGCGAGCGAAGCCGCGGGTGTCCACTAGTTGTAAATAAATTTCTATTCTATTCCTAGAAAATTAATCACAAACACGGAAACTCAAATTGAAAGAAAGAAAGAAAACATTTATTATGGCAGATTTATCAGAGTAACAAACACAAGTAAGAACATAAAAACAAACAAACATAAAATCTGCCATGCCACAGCCCCAACTCAGCATAATGCTGGTTGTGTGGAAGCAACCAGCGCTGGTCTTCCGTTGGCGCTGGCTGTGACGTCAAGCACGTACAATAAGTCAGGCAAACAAACAGACAAGATGAGACGTTTACAAAGAGGAGCAAAATTTTAAAATGAGACAAACGTAGATACTAGAGTAAATAAGGATTAAACTAAAATTAATAAAAAGCTAGGGTTTAATAATTGCAGTACATATAAGTGATACAAATGACAAAGACACATCAAGTATACCTAAAAGGTATTCTAGTTCCAAGTCTCCAAGTAGAGAGCTTATTTATAAAATTTATACAAAATGCAGGCTAAAAGATTACAAACAAATAACACTATGACGCATAAGACTAAACCTACAGTTCAATTAAGTCCGTACTCAACACTCATGTTGGATTCTGAGATATTACCATTTTTTTTTTGTGAAAAAGACCAAATTGATAAAAATAATGAACAACATATAAGTAGACAAGTAAAGTAATAATGACAGCATATAAGTTAAAGTACATAGTTGATATCAATAATAAATATAATAACAACAGATAAGTAGTGGAAACAAGCAATATTATGTATCCAATGTAAATTGTTTAGGTATTCAGAACTCAGTCTGCAAACATTAAGTACTCACACAGATTCGTCTATGAGCGAATCAATGTGGGCTCTGAACGTCGGCAGACTACAAGCAAAGATGACGAGACTAACGAGACTATGAACCACCTGTTCCCTGTACTGTACCTGGAGCCCTGTTCCCAGTTAATTATAACCTTCTTCTCTTCTCTCTGGTCTTCAAATCTAGAGTAAATAGGTTTCTTCTAGGCAAGCGTGCTACATCTTAGACTATAGCGGTGCTTAACATCAGGCAGGCTATAGTCAAATGTAAGCCTATTTCGTGTAAAAAAAAAGATGTCCTTAAAATCTTTAAAATTTACAATATTTGATTATTATATGTATCACACATTCGCGTTACAGGATTATTGACAGATACATTATTATTAGAAAGTGGTACCTAGTTTAAATAGTTTGAATGATTGGAAGTTTCTGGTTGGACGAGTAGGGGGGTTGCATTGATAACCTCCGGCGTGTCAGCTCTGTTTACAGTGCCTACTTAGTTTGATTGATAAAGTGATACCAGCGAAATGACCCGGCGGTTATCGACGCATTCGAACATAGAAGATATTTATGAATTTATCGCTTGCCAGTCGCCAGTGCTTTGTTTGTGAAGTGAGATTTTACTGGACAAAGGAGGGCTGTAGTTGTACAATTACTAATTTATTATTAACATTTTTGTTGCAGTTCTACTTCTACCAGGTAACCAAATTCGTTACCGATTTATCTATTAAAATACTTATTGTCGGATATTATTTCAAAGTTGTCCAATTAAATCAAAAATCTTTTGTGCTAGTCGGACGACACGACCAGTCGCAGTCGTGTTTGTTGGCATTTCAAGTGATATCGTAAAAATATTGGCAATGTGTATTGGCTCTTCAGTGTTATCGCGCCGAAATAGATCGACCCAATAAATAGGAAGCGAGACTGTGCTGCGTTACGCAACACTACGGTATACACGGATACCCTGGCTACTACTAACAACTCTGTTAGTGCTCCGTTGCACAATAACGCACGTGTTTTCTCTAGAGACAACACCTTGTGTTGGTGACTTTAATCCCGGAGCAATAGTAACCCCATGTAGTATATGGTCCAATCTATCTGCATACAAACCTTCATCCAAATCAATTAACTCGTTTTGTCGTAAAAGACGAACAAAGGGTGCACTAAAATTACGCCTTATAATATTGGTGTGATCTGGTAAACAGCTGCACCGTTACAAGTTTGCTAAATGATATAAAATTGCGAAAGAATCGTATAAGGATTTTAACGACCAAAACTTTTGCACAAGGATCGCGTGACTCAATGTTGTTGGCATTCATAAGAAAATAAACATAATACTGCAGAGGGGTCGTTAACGCCGAACAACGATTTTTATAGTTTAATAAATTCGCTCAAATCAACAAATTCGATAAAAGTGAGCAAGTGTTTACATAAGTAAATACTTACTTACATGTAACGCAAAAATACACAAAGGCAACGTAATAACGAGCTGCATCAATACAGTTCTCTCGATAACACTCAAAACAGCAGGTCTCCGACCTCTTGACTGATTTTAATAATATACGAGCAGAAAGTGAGACCCAACATAACCTCCCTGCGATAGGCTCAAAGATATGAATCCAAAGTTCGCTCACAATTACTTCAATTACTTGCCAGATACTGCTGGGTTGAATCGCCTTTACGTGCAAATTATGAAGTCGTTTTCGATACACATAATATTGAATTACGAATGCAAGATAATGGACACGTGACATGTCAATATTATTACCGAGTCAAAGTTATACGTTGTTTTAATACAAATTTATCTGGAACAACAGAATGCACGCAGATAGCGACAATGTAAGTTGTATAATGAAAATGGTAAACTATGAAATAACTGTAAAACTGTAGACGGTCATTTTCTTTTCATGTGGAACTATTTAATTTAATATTCATACAATATGTGGGGTGGGTACAAAGGAATGTGCATAAATGAATGCAGTGTTGAATGCCGCATTAGCGTTAAACGATAAGCTCCCAGTCAGCCAGCTGAAATTGACAATTGGTTATTATTTTAATTCTGCATTAAGTATTGAAGTAGCCGACTCGATGTCAACATGTGCGCAGTAAGTCGATACCCATAAGGCGGTGCATGAAATTACTCATTCGTTAAAGTATCGATAAGAGCTGCCTGACCACTCGGAACGTTAATTCACGCCGTGGAATATTGCAGTTGGGTTAGGTCAGCTATTCATTGGGAAAAATGCTTGCATATACAGAGTCACTATAGATGTACCTACAATATGCGCTTCTCTTATAGCCTTAGGGCAGGTATAGAATATAGATAATAGACACACAAATTATACTTGATGAAAATTTTAATTCGATAACAAATTAAATGCGATGTTTGGATTGGTTGAAGAGGTTCCTCACTAAGTGAATCTTGTTAAAGAATCTTCTTACATTTTTATGACATGACTTAAAACATTATTAAGGTGGGTTACAAATGAACTTAGAAATTATATAACTACATTTTCTTTCGACTTTATACTAATAATTCATTAATTTCGCTTCCATTAACAATCAAACGCTGTTTCAATATATTTACTAGAGTCGCATTTATAATATAGCTATGCTTTAGTTGCGGGTTATACCTATGAGCTTAAGTAGTTAAATATTGACTTCTAAAGGAGACCGCTATTAATTAAAAAAACCGCGTAAGGGCATCATTTAGATTCTTCGAAAGATAATAATGCAGACATGTCTCAACTACTACTCCATTTATGTGGATTAAAACAAACTTATGTGAAATAAATAACACAAACTTATTCCAATATTAGACTAAAATCTTGACCTTAATCTCAAATAAATAAATTGAGCCGAAATTTTTTGATTTCAAATTTAAAATTCGTCGCTAATCTTTCATAGATTTCATAAATACCTATTTTCAAATCATATCTCAAAGATACTGCAAGACTTATGTACCTAACCTATACATATTTTCAGGGTTGATATTAAAATAGTTAATTTAACGGTTCCCACGTTTTAATAACGTAATTAATGCAGTTTACATTTATTGTTTCTGCTCGAAAGATTAAGACCATTTACAGAAGAATCTGGTTTAGCACAATCAACTATGTAATATACAATCAAACTTAATTAAAATCTAGATGTTGCTGGACTTTAATTGGAACTAATTGACTGTTGGTTTATCTAAAGTAATTCTGTGGTCGCCAGAAGATGGCCACTATTTGAACTACATTTTATTTTCAATTTAGCAGTATTAAGTTATTATGACGTGACTTAATGAACATTTGTACGTAAGCGCCTGTTTTATTTTTACGACTTGTTTCGCGAGTCTAGATAATCGCCAGTAAATTATTGAAATGTTCTAATGCTGGGGCCACACTAACGCTTAACGTCAATGCCCATTAACGCGACAATTATTGCGATAATTTTTACCGCGTTAAAGTGGGTGGCCACACTTGAATGGTCAACGTGAACGCCCATTTTTGGCGTTAAAAACGCCGTTGATTTTACTTATATCCCAAGCAAGATGGACGTTGACCGAGCTCTGTATTTCATGAGTGCAAATTTTTATTATTTGAATTTACTGAATCATTACCTTTTATCATTAACTTTTCATTTTTGTATCCCACAAACATGGTTCAGTTTGAAGAATTTCAAGAAACGAAATCACTTTCTCGTTACTCCACTCCATAACGGCTATGGGGTACCTACGTATTCAAAAAAACATACAATTTGGAAAACACGTCGAAAACACGTGCGATCCCGTCGCGCTCACGACGCATACTGAAATACGTAGTGTGGCCGCTTCATCGCATTAATTCTCGCGTTCATCTCTTTGATGTACCGCCACTGGAGCTATCGCCAAACGCCAAACGGCAATGTTGATGCCGTTGTCAAATTATGACGTTTAGTCGTGGCTACACCTACGGTTAACGTTCATTATCGCGATAATTAATGCCATTTCTCGTTAGTGTGGCCCCAGCATGAGACTCACAACAAAGAGTATAATAGACAGGAGCTTTTATAATTCAGCGCTTTATTACCATTGAACATCACTATTACGTAAGAATTGCGCAATCATCGATTTCATTGAGCATGACAGCTTGTTTATTATTTGTCTTTAGAGCTTTTAAATCGTGTTCTGCTTATGATTTGTTTGGACAGTTGTAGAACACAGTAATTAATGGAAATTATCGTAAATTGCTAGTAATTATCAAGTTGCTTTGTATTTCCGGTCTTACTTCACTTGCGGCTTACATTCGATGTCTTTCTGGCCTAGATTTGTATTTGTATCTTTATTTATTTATTTATTTATTTATTTAACTTACAAGTTGTCCAACGGATACAGACACACAATAGCAATAATAATATAAACAAAAATCCAATTAAAGGACAACACGGGTAACAACACAATATACATACATAAAACTGTGAACACAAAAACACTACACCTATATCAACAATACAAATACTCACAAACCCACACTTAACTTACTTAAAACAGAATAAAACTATACAATTTCATACTTACTAACAATAACACACAAATCAAACAAAGAACTCGCTGCTCAGGCGCCGCCTCAACGAAGCCAAGCTAGACCCGAATGGATCCAGCCCCAACCGTTTGTCAGCAGCATTGAAACTCACACTCGCTCTCACCAGAAATGCATTCTGGGTATAGTTGGTATGTTTGGGTGGAATATATAATAGAGGATTAAAGCGACCTCGAAATGGAGTACAGTTTAAGTTAATTTCCTCAACAAGCTCGGGGCAATCAACTAAGTTAGTTGCTATTTTTAACAAAAATATTATATCAGCAATCTCTCTTCTATTTACCAAAGGAAGTAAATGAAACTTATTGCATAAAGTAAGATATTTGTTTGATCTGTACGGCACCTTAATTCGATAACATAGGTATTTCATAAAACGCTTCTGAATATTTTCTATACGAGATATGTATTCATCGTACAGAGGGTTCCACACCTGCGACGCGTACTCGAGTATGCTTCGAACAAATGTACAGTATAATATTTTAAATGCTTAATTAATATTTTAATATTTTAATTAATTATTTAAATATTTTAATATTTTTAATCTTATCGATCAATCAGCACTATTTAATTATAGTAGTCAGACGATTGAATCTGAGCAATTTATTCAACGCTTTCTGCTCCGGTCGACAAGTTGATTTCTTATAAACATGCATAAATGCAAACATCGTATCACAATAAAAAGTAACAACAGTAGAATTAACAGAAACAGTTGATTTTATAGCTACGCCGAGTTCATGAAAGAAACGAGATGAGCCGAAGGCGAATCAAGGTCTTCGAGAATGTTGTATATTTGAGAAGTTTAGGCGATGTCTAGAATTAGCACTACAGGCTGCGGTTGAAATTACTTGTAAGCGCATTCTTGTTTCTGAGGCGGCCGCTGTTAGTAAAAGAAACGACACAAAACTCCCAGACAAGTCAAGGTCTATAGGGGAGTGTATGTGAAACTTGACAAGTGCAGGAAATAGCAAACTTCCTGCGGTGTCAGCACTCGCTAGTCACAAGCTGTGACTACTCGCCGCGCGGCACAATTGGATCTAATCAGCTGACTGGCGCAAGGACGCGACCGCTCTACCGTAAAATCGAATTTTACACGTGCTTATAAAGTTTTCCAACTTTATCTAAGCTCTCACATAGATCCGCGCTGTTGCCACTCGATCTGACCGCCTAGTTTCATTAATGACGTCACTTTGTTTGTTTACGACTTCATTTGCATCGACGTTCGACACAACATAATGCGAACCAACCTTGAACCCGATTGTAATCAACTCAACTGTTATTAAAACGAGTAGAAAGCGTCTTGCGTTTATAGTCGCAGCTATATAAAAAATAATTTTGAACAGTTCACGTGACCACAATTCGAACCGTGGAAGGTGAGAACAAAATGTACCTACGTCTATTTTGAGATTTGGCTCTCGGCCATCGGGAACGGCATTACCTATGTAAGTAACTAAGTACCTACCTATAGCAATCACCGTGAGAAATATTATTTTAATGTCATATCGGATTGAAGATTGGAATTTTAATGGAGTGTAGTGGATTTGCGTAATCCGCGAGAGCCTAGGGCATCATCGCGAATCGAATCAAATAAGTGTGGCTTGTCCAGGAATAGACGCTGTTGAAAGTCTTCCACTGTAAACAAATGGAAAGCCACATGTTTAGAGTAATTCAAATTCAAATTCAAATTGTTTATTTATTTACAAAAGACTTAATACGTACATTCTTTAGGTACAGTTTACAGGTGCAGTGAATAATCTGGTACGCGAGGAAACCCTGAAAACTTGCACTAGGTACCGAAATGGTCCTGTAAAGCGAGGTTTCAGAAATAACCACAGCATCACAATTTTTAATTTCACTTACAAAACAAAACATAAAGAACATAATATAATATATACTTGTAGTGGTATGCGGTGATGTTATGCGTGGTTGTATTAATCGTTAAGTATTTTTGTGTGCGTGTGTGTGTGTGTGAGTGTGTGTGTGTGTGTGTTGAGGTGTATTGGGCTTACAAGATGTGTAGTCAGTGACATATTAAGTAAATCAAATTAATTTGTGTTCCATAAGGGACTCGGTTGTGTCATAGTTAAGTGTGAGTAGGTAATTTGTTAGTGTTTGATTACAGCTATAATTTGTCAGGTTAACCATTTCAATTACTTTGCTTAGTTTGTTGTAAATAATTGGCCCAAGCATACAAACAGCCGTTTTACCAAAAACTGTGCGGTAATTTTCCGTTTTGAAAATGTTGTCTGGTCTTCTTCTGTCATGAACCTTTTGCCGTACTTCTCGGGGGACTAGCCGATGTTGTAACTTAACAATTGACCTTATAAATAATTGTCGGACGTTAAGCACACCACAGTTCTTATACAGACTTTCTGTATTGTATAGTCTGGGTTTAAAGGTCATTACTTTCAGTAATGCTCTTTGGGCCACTTCTAGTTGTTTCATGTGGGTCTTTGCTGCAGAGCCCCAAGCCGGTATGCAGTATGTTATTATTGACTGTGCAAGTGCGTAATAAATTTTGACTAAAGATTTGTTATTCAATACATGCCTTAAAGTTTTAAATGTAAATATCAATTTTTTTACTCGACCTGACAGTTTCTTTATGTGTTCAAACCATGTTAGGTTTTCATCCAATATAACACCAAGATATTTTATATCCTTGGTAGATTTGAGATTGATACAGGTACATTGATTATCTATGTTACATGTTGCCATGTGTATCTTTAGCCCAAGTTCCTGTTTAGGTTGTGTTGCACTATTTATGGTAAATTTTATATATTTAGTTTTTGCAATGTTTATGGACAGTAAGTTTTGTCTCAGCCATCTTGACACTGTATCAAGTCCTTCATTAGCAATATTCTGAATCTCCTTCCAGTTAGAGCCTCGAAATAATAATACAGTGTCATCTGCATACGTCACTGTCTTACAATGTCTCAATTGTAAGTCGCACAGCTGATTAATATAAATAAGAAACAGGGTCGGACCAAGAATACTCCCTTGTGGGACTCCAAACTTAATTTCTTCTTCACTGCTTACCATGTTACCGATGCGTACCATTTGAGTTCTGTTAGTCAGGTAGCTTTTAAACCAGTTAAGTGCAGTTCCGCGTATTCCTATTAATTCCAGTTTGGCCAATAATAAGGGGATGGAGACGGTGTCGAACGCTTTTGCAAGATCTAAAAAAATACCCACAATTTTTAATTTTTTGTCTAAATTTTTTTTAATATATTCTGTTACCTCCAACACCGCGTCTTCTGTACTTTTGCCGTTTCGAAATCCATGTTGATTATCAGAGAGAATACCTTTACATTCCAGGTAGTTTTTCAGTCTTGTGTTCATAACTTTTTCTAAAATTTTGGATAATGTAGGAAGTAGAGAAATAGGCCTGTAGTTCTGTACACCATCTTCATCCCCACCCTTATGGATTGGACTGATTAATGACTTTTTCAGCACTTTTGGGAATACTCCTTTTTCCATGCTAGCTTGACATAAGGACGTAAGCGGGTCAATTATATATGGGAGCATTGTCTTAAATATCCGAGAGGTGGCCTTATCCCAGCCGGGAGCGGAAGAGTTTTTAAGATTAAGAATTGTGTTTTAATGAATCATGTTCCTTTGAGATCAGAGTCACGATCGGTGTTGTTGTAGGTCTGGAGTGACGTCACGAGCGCATTATCACGATACAATGATAAGGGAACTTGATCGATCGACAACAGGTATTTTCCAACGTTGAGAAAATAATCTCAATGAAAACAGTGAGAAAAGAGGAAAATAGAGATGTTTGCCACTGGAGGTAACCGTAAAGAGATATGGTACCGCAAGATTAAAAGGTGAATTTCACGCACGATGATGAAATTATGGACCTGAAAATTACAGTTATTGATATACCACTGATTACATAACAAAGACGTTAAAATTAATGGCAAAATGGATTAATGACTCTTGAAATATCTATCGAGAGAAGAAATTTATTTTGTGAGAAACCAACGAATAATAAATTAGTCCAGAAGAGATATGGTACAAAAGTTCCCTTGTCACTATACTAAATAGAAGATAATGTTTAACAAGTGGCAGAAATCTAATATTCTATTTAAAGTATAAAGTATGTCTGGAGGGGGGAGGTCGGGTCATGTCGGGTATTTCTCAGGGCACCACAAATTCATTAAAACTCCTCCTCCCGGGTATTTGTCCATTATTTGTTTAACATTATGAAAGCGAAGGGATCACGGGTCCGGTCGAAGTAATCCTATTTCATTAAATGAGATTATAGAATGACGAGGGACGTTTCAGAGCTGACATCGTTTCAATAGTTTATTTTTGTCCTTTCATAGCTTCAAAGTGAAATTGGGGTCTCCGACGGCAATCTCTTTAACCTTGGTGCTGTTTTTATTCTTTGTTACCGAGCGCTCTGCCAGGCCTTATCGAATTTAATCAGCTCCATCTAGGTTGTGTTTGAATAAATGATCAACACCAACTCTATTTGGACGTGTATTTTTATCTGATAAAATATGCGAATTGGAAATTCTGTTTGCTACGGTACCGTGACCTATTTTTCTGACATAATAGTGACACGTGTGTGTCGTGTGTCTTCGTTCACTATTGTGAAATCAATAAATGTGTCGCTATAGATATTTTAGGTGCGTTTTTTTAAGCATTAGTATATTATATTGGTTTTCTTAGGCCAACTTTTAATTCGACTGATTCAAAAACTTAAATAAACATTGACATACCAAACCATATTGTACTTTAATCTCAAACAAAGGCTTATTTATTTGACTGCTCCGTTAGCTTAGTTGGTAGTGGCTCTGCCTTCTAATCTAGGGGTGCGGGTTCGATTCCCGCGAGACACAAGTAATTATGAATTATAAAATTTGTAATTACTTGTTTTGAGTCTGGTCGTTTGTTTGTATAATAAGTATGTATTTACAAAAGAAAAGTATATAAGTATTATATCCGTTATCCAGTACTCATGATACAAGCGTAAGCTTAGTATGGGGCTAGATGGCGCTGTGTGATATGTCCTGAAATATTCGGCTTTTCTTCTTTATACTACAGTTACAATCAAAGGTCTCTAGAGCGGATTGAAAACTATCAAAGCTTTCAGAGCTCTGTTCAGCCAGCGGCTTGGTGTTTAGAATCACTGTAGTCTAAGATATCCAGGATCTCAGAATCCTTATGATAACATAGTCCAAACAAATAATTCCAAAGGTTTACTTCTACACTTTCATATTAAACGAATAGGTTTTTTATCAAACGTAAGACTATTCCGAGTATAAAAAAGTCCATCGAATAATGCAACATGCATGGGGATCTACCGTTATCGGTGAGTGACAGCGCGGTCGAGGTCAAGGCGTGCAAGCCGTTGGCACAGCACCAGTGTCACCGGGTTCAGTCGAGGTGTACTGGACATCTGTATGGATATCGGTTTTTCCAATCTTACTATGAGTGTGTTGTTAAACTGCTTCAGTAGATACTTTAATCATTTGTATTTTTGAACATAGTGCATAGGTACTTAATTGCGAATCTAGCACCATATTACTGAAGGTAACTAAAAAAAATTTTGACAAAGAAATAAGCGTGTTATTTCTATCATAATTAGGGACTTCGTAGCTTTCAATTCGAATGCTTCATATTTGATGAGGAACTTTTGAAAACTCTTCTGTTATATGTAACTCTCAGACAACACATAAGACACGAACGATAAAGTAACAGAGCTGAAAATCATACTACTGTCAAGAGTCTAGAAGTAACATGCCACATTCTGTCGAGTCGATAATATTCGTGCATTGAACTTGTAATTGAAAATCGATAGACTGTAAATCGAGGTTGCTGCCGCTCTTATCCATTCAATCCAATCACACTAACTACTTACGGTCTTATTTATAAAAAGTTATAGAAGAGTTAAAGTGTTCTATAACATCACTATAAGAAAAATGACCATAATCGGTATTTATAAACGCACTATAGCGCTAAACAGTTCTATAAGTCTATTGTAAAGTTATAGTAGCGAGGACCCCACTTTAACCGTACTATAGCGGTGCTATAAGATCCAAGATGGCCGACTATCCTGTCATCAGCTGATTTGCTGTCTTTGGAGTAAAATAAAAACAATCAATCGAATTTTGTAGCGGCTGTCTTTGATTGTGACTAGGCCCTAGGGTAATATATTTCAATTGTAAAATTTCTTGTGAACTTGTGAGTTTTCGGCATCTATGCAAGCTTTACAAAGTTTGGCTGCTATCGAAGCAATTGAAGAACTGGCGAAATGAATACACAGCAGTGTCGGCAAAAACATTATAGAGAAAGATTTGATCCGTTTTCTCTGGACGATGAAGATTTTAGAAAACGGTATCGCCTTATAAATCTACGGCACATTTTGTCATCGCCTTGGTCAGGCAAGAGATACAACAAGACCGAAGAGGATCGAGTATTTCACCAGAGCTGCAAGTATTGACTGCAATTAGGTGTTGGGGTCGACGTGAGGTATATATACCTTCTGTTTACGGAGTCGGTTTCTGTTGTTCGTCTCAAAATCCCTTTTTACAAGTCATCTGTTTTTATTTTAGGTACAAGAAGATGCTGGCGACCACCACAGATTGTCGCAGCCGACCACAAGCATGGTTTGAGCACGAGTAGCCCATGCACTGGCAAGGCTTCCAGCATCTTTTATAAAGATGCCTGACACTTTCACTGAACAAGAAACGACGATGCGGATAGAAAGGGATTTTATTGATAATGATAATAAAATAATTTAAAATAATAATATAAATAATTTAATTTACATGTGATAATGCTAAATGAAAGTATCTTAGTATGTGTGATTAGTGATAAACATGTTAATAAAAGTCTTTCTATGTATTTCATTCTGTTTTACTTTTATAATAAATCATTTACTTTATTTACAATAATCAAATATAAAAACAAGGGAAGAAAAACTAAACATACTACTTCTAACTACTACAAAAAGGGGCACTTAGAAATTCTTTAGAAAAGCCTAAAGATAATCTAAGTGCTCCAGCCCACTACCAGAGGGCAGCGTGCCCAGCATACTGGCCGCATTACCACGCTGGATGGCAATGCTGATACGTTGAGCCAGAAAAAGGCCAGCATTTTGGTCATGCGTCGCGTCAACCAAGCGCTCCGAGAGGTTTTGGAAAATAGTATGGGCTCCCGGACCCCACGGCCACAAAGTCTCGACTCCAAGAGGCTCAAATATGTAACCTCGGCTGAGGTTAGCATATTTGCGTCTCATATGATGCTCGGCAATAATAGCCGCCGCTCCAGCCCGACACCGTGTCAAAGACAGATGAGACGGCGCCAATGTGTCGACGCAAGTTGCGTCCCACACAAGGGGCCGACCCAACTTCCAGGGCACAAGAGTCATACCGTCAGGTCTTTTTCCATCGTCACGTGCTAAATAATAAATTATTTTTGATTTCAAAAGCTCTTCTTTGAATTTTATTTTCTTTAAATTTTGTTGCTCGTTGGCCATATGGGCTTTATCTTCCTTCAGCCAATTTTCACTACGTTGCCTTTTTCTAAATTCCGTAATCATTTTATTTTATTTTTATTCAAACTTTTGCGTAAACTATGATATTTGCGCGCCTGAATATCAACGACTTTGACATTTGTTTGTGTCCGAGCATAGACAAAATTTTGTGTTTTTGACGCAGTTAGCATATATTTGGCACTAAGATACGTATTATCTGTGGTTAATTTCGTTCTTCTTTGACTTTTTCTTTATACTGGCAATGATTTGGCTTATTGTCGATACCACGTGGGAACTATAGTTATAGAAGGCTTATAGAACGTTTATAAATAGTAAACTTTATAGAACACTTTAAATGCTTATTGAACACTTTAACTATAGTATGCTTAAAGCATACTATAGGCATTTTTTATAAATAAGACCGCTAGTCTATTTAAGCCGGTTGACATTGAAAGTTAATTTTTTTCGACTGCCTCTACTTTTATTAGGGTTCAAAACGCAAAGGAGGAGGAAAGAAATTGAGCTGGGCGGGACACGTGGTTAGGAGAACTTATAACAGATGGAGTAAAGCAGCAACAGAGTGGTGGCCTAGAACTGGCAGGCGAGGAGTGGGTCGTCCGGTCGCGAGATAGGTGGACGACATCGTCAAAATCGAGGGTCCAACCTGGATGAGGTCTGCACAAGATCGACGCAGATGGCACATACAAAGGGAGGCCTATACCCAGCAGTGCGATCCCAAGGGCTGTGGATGATGATGATGATGATGAAAACGCAAAGGCTTACGACAGACAAGACAACATTTATAAAGTTACGTTTCTACTATCATGATCATAAAAAACTGCACAACTGACAAAAGCATCATAGACCCTATTCGGCTAAGAGATTCAATCAATGATTTTCGATTACAAAGAGCAACTATTAATCAGATACCTAACTGTATCACAAGTCAATTAAGACAATTGACTTGTGATCTTAGAAAATCTTAACTCAAAAGTAAATTAATCTAAAAATAGGAACAACAAAGACTGCACTACAATACCTAAAATACACATCAATTAAAACACAACCTCATCCCCAGCTAAACTAATGAATGACCGACCGACGAGATTTGAGCAATACATTCCTGGTTTGAGACCAAATGGCTAAGTCCTGCTACGGACTGATTGAAGGCTTTAATTATTGCACAATATGGAAGCAATTAGAGGGAATGTCCTAGGCAGACTGAGTCGGACCACAAGTGGTTTAACCGCAATAGGTTTACTTAGCACCTGTTTGCCGTGTGCTGTTGCTATTTTACGACTTATCTACGACTAGCGACGCTCCAAGGTGTTACTCGCGTTTATCCGGGTAAAAAGAAGCCCTTGTATAAATCGATTGTTTAATTTAGTTTGACTGCTCCGTTAGCTTAGTTGGTAGTGGCTCTGCCTTCTAATCTAGGGGTGCGGGTTCGATTCCCGCATAACACAAGTAATTATGAGTATTAACATGTGTAATTACTTGTGTAGAGTCTGGTCGTTTCTATGTATAATAAGTATGTATTTACAAAAGAAAAGTATATATGTATTATATCCGTTATCCAGTACCCATGATACAAGCGTAAGCTTAGTATGGGGCTAGATGGCGCTGTGTGATATGTCCTGAAATATTTATTTATTTATTTTTTATTTAATTATCTCCATGCCAATTTCATCTAAATCGGTTGAACCCGACACAAATATAATGACTCATTCATATGCTTTCGCCTTTATTATTACTGACTAGTACTATATTGAAACAACGCGGGCAAATCCGTGAGGACGCCTGTGGGTTTTACCCGCGTTGTTCTGGGATGAAAAGCATCCAAGTCACTTTCGGATTCTTATACCATCCTACTACATACATACAAACAGGAACAAACAGACCGGTTTGATATGATTAAAGTCGTGTAATGGTAAGTGATTCTTATTTATATTTCGTCGATGCAAAGGTCTAAAAGCCTCGTCTCGTCTAGTTAGCATTAATTCGTTTCGAGTGACTAACATGTTTTTACATCGATATCAAATATTTTTCGATTTAACGTACCTATGTAAATGGAATTCTTAACTTACTTTCTTACGTAAATTTTAAAAATATCTCGGCCAATGAAAATATGAATAATACAAAGAATTACAGGAATGTAACCGGCAAGTAACATCTAAACATACGCGGCTTTATCAATAACGCAGATGGCATTTTCCGGATGCGGAAGATTCCAAAACTGTCACATTCCGTGAACGTCAGCCAAAATAGATGAGTCAACTCATTGAGAGATTTCAATGTTGAAGTGTTTATAATTAGGTAGTAGCTATTTGTAAGATAGTAATCCCTAATGTCCTTGCCGTAGCCCTCACCTTGGGTGGAGACACGTGGCATACGGCCCGACGAACTAACTGACTCACACATACATATTTGGTAGAACAAATAAATGTTTATTCGTCACACAGAAATAGGACAATATTCCGAGAAACACAAAGAAGATAAAGCAAAAATATTGAGACACGGAATATTCGCATCAAGAATGATAAATATTTGAACAAGTCAGTCTTCAGAGGATATGAAGCGAAAGGGAAATGAAAATATCAGTACCGAGATAACATTGGAAATATAATCCAAAGATAAAAAAGAATATCGGTCGGCATCTGATAGACTCCTACAAATACTAACTGATATACATAATATGTATATTGACAATCTGATTAGACAAGGAAACTCTAACATTAGAGAAAATACAACACACCACAGATTTTTAGGTAGCGAAGGTATAGTTCATAAGAACTCTAGAATAGTTAATTTGACGGACCATTCGAGGGTAGATTTGATCAATAAACAGTCTTGTTAGGCTTATAGAATTCACTGCTGCTGTTGATTTTAGTATGAGTATATTAGTGTTTGAGTTATTCAGTATGTACGAAATATAAAAAAAAAACCACTAAAAAAACATAAGCCACTTCCTTCGACAGCATCAAAAATAAATCTCCAATTTTGCAACGAAGCCGGCTGCCAGAAACTGTGGAATTTTCCATTTTATATTTTGGTACAATCCCGCTATTTGTGTGCATGCATTACACAAATATATTTTGTTAATTTGCACGCCGCCGGCTACTTCAAATTATGTAAACAATGGATTTATACCTTGTCGCAGTAAGGTTAAGTACATTTTCTTAGAACGAGCCGAGGATTTGGCAGATTATGCACTCTGGATAGGCGGTTCATTGTTTACACACATTCTCGAAGTTGGGCGGACTGCTCGTACGAATGTACGTAGATCGCTCTCGCGATGCGAAGGTGAACAAGTCGGGCCACACTTGATGCTGTGCCAATGCGCGCGCGCAGAATAACGCGTTACTCGTTTCGTTTATGCATTTTATATGATAGTAATGCAAAAAAGTACAATATTTCATCAGTTTACTTTTTATTTCACTAAGTAAATGCAATGTTTGTAAAGCTGGGAGAGTGGTTGTAGCGCGGGAGCCACCTGCGGTATAATTAGTCGATTGTTAGTGTTGGCGGTTCATTACGATTCGCGAGACAGCGTCGCGCGCGTGACGTCAGCGCCGCCCGCCGGGCCCGGCCGGCCGCGCCTATAACCCTTCGAGCCTCCGCGGCCACCTCCGGCGCGTTTCAGCGCTCGAACCAGCGCCGCGCGATTTACATAAACCTGTTTACTTTTATAAACCTTGAATGTGGAACTAATGTATTTGTGCCACGAATCGTATACGTTAACTGTCTATTACGCTTTTCAAAGGTTTTATGAACCGTCTGGTTGACATGCCGCGCTGTCGCGAGCGGCCTTCGCAGCGTCGGTGAACAATGGCTGCGCGAGTTGAATTTCAAAGAGATTCGGCCGGTCGGGTTGCTGATGAAAATAAGTGGAAATCTCAACCTCGCCGAGTGTCACCTCCTTATCCAGGGGCGCGATATCTGACAAACATTCGGGCGTCTGCGCCGAGCCGAGTAAACAGAGGCGACCTTGAGGGAGCCGGTGTACGACGTTTTTGCGAGATAACTGCTCTTTTACACCGAATTTTTAAGTAAAAATTACGTGATAAATAAACGATCGGTTGAAGGAAAAAATGGGTAGAAAAAGTGAGTGTGCGCAAGAGATCACTGACCTGTGTGACCATGTCCCAGTAGAAGCCGTCGAGCATGGACTTGCCATGCTGGTGCTGGCGGCACAGCGCGGGCCAAAGCGAGGCGCGCACGGGGCTGTTGATGGGCCACGAGTTCTCGCGGATGAGCAGCTTGAGCTCGCGCTTGCGGGCCTGCTGCAGTAGCGGCTGGAGCTCCTCGAAGGTCTTGAGGGGCGCTTTCTTGCCTGCGAATAACGGGGAGGGTAAGCACTGCGTCCACACGGGCGGCGCGGGCAGCGCCAGCGACTCGGCGCTGGGCGCGCGGAACGCGGCCGGTTCTATGTACATCACGGCGGGCACATGCTGTCGAGACGCGCGCGCCGCAGCCACTGCCCGCGCGCACCCGCACCACCACCGCGCCGCCGCAACGCTGTCACAGCGCCATTGTTTATCTGCCCGTCACCGCCGCACGAGGGCCTCACAGACCCATTTTTTTTAAATTAATTAATTACTTATTTATTTCTTTATACTTAAGAACTTTAATAAATATTATTTTCCTGGCTAGACAAATATCTTTAAACTTAAATAATTCTTGCATAGCATATAAAATTAATCGTAATATTTTAAATATTACTCAAGTAATTACTACTTAACTTTTTTTTTACAAAAATAATGTAAACAAATTGCGTAGCTATCACACGATAACAGCATGCACGGTTGCGTATAAATAGAAATCAAATCAAAGCAAAGCAAAACGCAGCGTCCTGGATCCGCGCCAACTCAACAAACGGATTTCGTAGAGCATACGTAATCAAACAGTGCGCGAATGCGGACAAGATCAATCATACAAACATATACAAGAAAATAATTATCATTTTACGATACAGTAATTAAATTCAAATACCGACTCCGACAAAATCATTCAAGTGTGTTTATTAAGAAACTGCTAAGATGTAGTCGTATCCACAAGCTAATTTTATCGTCGCAAACCATCTAAAGTGGTTAAGATTAGATAGTATTTATACTTAATTATCGTATCGCCAAATTAGCAAAGATTATATTAATATTTTCAATCATAAGAAATATGCTAAACCTGCTAATGTACCTACAGGAGGGTAGGGCAATGACTCAGCGATTAAAAATGTATCAAACATCGATTAAGTACTACGTGGCGGGAATTGGTTAATTTATCGTTTACTTGGTTTGCTGTTGACTATCGTACCTAATGACCGCCTTACGTATTTAACGTAGTATCCATTCAGTCTATCTAATCCCGGATCTGAAACTATTAATAAATTACTATGATCATTTTATTTTAGTATACTGTACTGAACTAACATCATATCAAAGTTATGAAGCATTTTATAAAGCTTTTATGGCGTAAAAATACTTACATTACAGAAAGAAATCGAACAAAACAACCTCAAACAACAAACTTTTCAAACATCACTGCCACACAAATCATAAAATTCGTCGGATTTTCGTACAAACGAATAAAATTATTCACTTGTTACTCCATTGAGTACAAACCACGGAGCTAATTCATTAGCGAGGGAGTTATTATAGACTGTAGGCAGTAGAATAAACTCTGTAATCTACTTTAGGGTGGCGGAGGAAAACAAATTGTGTTTGATGGCAATAAAAACAGAGAACGTGCAGCAGATGGTTCATATCACGTGGTCTAACGTGTGGTAAGTGCGTAAGCACTCATTCATTCAAACCTTGCTAGGTATTTGGACATTGGGAACATTGTGCGTAAGTCTTACGCAAGAATTAAAGTCGTGAGGAAATTTTCAAGGAACCCTTTTTTAAAATCATAACATAATTACTTTAAAAAATCGTTCAATGATTAATGATTATGCTTAGTTTTAGTTACTAGAGGACTATCTTCTGTTAAAATTTTATTTAAATATTTATTACACAATTGCATGGATACTTTACACATCATGGTTACTATAACCTATACTATACTATTCCAACAAAAAAACAAAAAAATTCAGGGAATAATTTTTGGGTTCATATCCTAGTCCTAGACTAAACAATACAATCATTATTATATTTATTCAAGCCAAGCTATTGACAAAGTAGATGAAGTAACACATATTAACTTAATAAAACGTCAGTGAGGTCTCCGCGACCCAACATCGAGCATTACACGGTTAAGTAAACAACAAGTGATAAGGCGAGGTTATCTGCCACAGTCGACAGGCAAGCGCCGCGATTGACACACTATTATTGCCGTAAGTACTATTTACTACTTTTACGAGAGTAAGAAGTGTTTTTGCATTTTTTTTTGTGAGACTTTATTGTCAGACATTTTTATTTTATGTTTATTAGTGATATAGTTACTAGCACAAATTAATCATTATAGATCTGCAGGTAAAATGTAGTGTACAATATATTTTAAAACGTAATCTTTTAATCGTTAAATTGTTGAGCAATTGTAACGAATTGTAATTTTATCGTTTTATGATATTTTCTCAGTATCTTATTATCACGTGATCAGAATTAGTTTTGTGCACGTATAGATAATATAACCTAATACAATAAATTAAGAAAAAAAATATTTTAAATGCCATTCGATTACTCATTTACATTTTATTACATAATATGGTGGAACGATGTTGCAAGATTCAGTTTGTTGGTCTCTCCTTTCTTACCCAAGTAATTTTATTTCATCAATAATTCAAGTCCTGTACAAATTTCTCAATATTATATTGCAAATAAATCTAATAATCCTGCAATAGTCTTGGTTTCATCACAGAATAGAGAGTACAAGTGATTTTATCTGTAGTTTTTTTTTCTACATGGGATAGGTTTGCGTTTGACTATAGCCTGCCTGATGTTAAGCATTGCTGCAGCCTAGGGTAACATGCGTACCTAGTTTCAGATATCATTGCCCCTAGGCATAGACTATCCCACATCCCACTTTGAAAACGTTAGCCCACTTAAGATGGATCTTGCAAGTTCAGACTAAGAACTTTGAGGAATAGGGAATGTTAGTAAGATGTTATCTTAAATATCTAAGTATAAAATCAAATGTAACATTACACTTAGGCGACTTTCTGGATAGGATTGCTTTTAATCAACAGAATAAACTATATACTTCTGACTGTACATAAAGTATGGTCTAAGCTTTAAAAGTTTGACATAACTTAAGTTGAACCTCTCATTCAACTAAAACCTAGAGCCTTGTAGCTAAAAAAGACTTTACACTAATAAAATGAAACTACTTTAAACTAATAAAATGAAATATCTGTTTTATCTTTCTAATCTGTAACTAAGATAGCTCTAAGTTAAATAAAAGTTCCACAAATTAGTCATGGGAAAGCCACATCTCTTCTCGTAATTCAAGTCATTACTTCATAGTTATTTATGTTTGTATTTGCAAGTGGTAGCCACCAGTGGTTATTAATCTATCCTTTGTTTACATGTTGGCAGCCTCGTTTGGCAGGTGTCGCCTCGTCGCAGCTTTATTGCTCTGTTTTTAATTGCGCGTGCGCATGTGTAGTGTACTGCTCGCTTTATTTCTTCAGGGAAACCCGATTTTTAAATGTAGAACGTAAATACCAGGTATTTTTATAAAACAGTGATTGAATCGTAATCAAGATACAAAGTGTTTTTGTCAAGTAGCCAAAATATGTCTCACTTGTTTTCAGAAAGATCTTAGGGCCTACATTTTAGCAAGTAAATATTCCATCTCCACAAATTCATTATAGTCATAGTTGTTTAGTCAGCAGCCATTAGATGCAGGAATAAGATTACAGAACAAGATATTTACACTAACTATTTACAGCAAGCATTGTCTAACGTAAGTAGGTAATTAGCTATACTGTAAATTGCGCACTTTATACAAATATATCTCGGCGTGAAATTCATGTGTTCTGGTTACAGAGAAAACAAAAGATACGAACATAATTTTATATTTGTTCTCGTTAGTATGTATTTTGTGTAAATTGGGTGGATTAAACTGACTGCTCTGTTAGCTTAGTTGGTAGTGGCTCTGCCTTCTAATCTAGGGGTGCGGGTTCGATTCCCGCATAACACAAGTAATTATGCATATTAAAATTTGTAATTACTTGTGTTGAGTCTGGTCGTTTCTATGTATAATAAGTATGTATTTACAAAAAAAAAAGTATATATGTATTATATCCGTTATCTAGTACCCATGATACAAGCGCAAGCTTAGTATGGGGCTTGATGGCGCTGTGTGATATGTCCGGAATATTTATAAATAAATACCAACTGTAAATTATTCTAATTGTATCTACTTATTAGATAAGGTGAAAAACAGACATTACAAATAATCTCAAAAAGTTTTCGTAGCTAAAAATCAGCTAAATTCTAACGCACATGGATGTTTTTTTTTTATCAAATACATATTTGCACGTATATATAAAGAAAACAGAATATGTTAGTAAAGATACAGAATTGGGCATAACTAATCTAACACACCGACATAGAATTGTGGTATAAGAAACACAGCTTGTTGTTGTTTCAGTAGTCAGTAATCGTCAGTCAAAAAATAAACAGATATTTAATACCTATATTTATTACTGCCTATTAATCCTAATTTAAGTATTTGTCATTTATCAAGACATGCTCATAATATTCAACAAAGAATATCTCACGTAGGTACATGCATACATACAAACTCACATAACTATACATAGTGGGTACAAAACCTACGCAGCATAACTGTAATGCCAAACTGATACGACGACAAATAATTAAAATTAATATTGGCCATTAAATTAGAGACTTTGACAAAGCAAACGTAAACAATCACAGATCTGAGAAGCCAGGAAGGAAATAGTATCCAAAAATGTGTACTACATCTTGAATCATACACATTCTACTGAGAAATGAGAATTGCCGGTGTATCATACAGCACTGCCAGAGATTGTTTAGATTGTAATGAAGAAAGGTCTACTTATGCCAACCCATAAATTTAGCTGATATGTATGCCCTAATTACTTAATACAAAGAACTATTGTACACAAGACAAATATACATACATTCCATTTTGGGCGCTTCCGTGGGTCGGATGACACGTTAAATTGTAGGTCCCGGCTGTTTGTCTAGTAAACGGCAGTCGTTAAGCCATGTCAGAGGCCCTTCGGTCGGCTTGATAAACTCTCGACACCAGAGTTGGCCACTTTCATTCGATAAGAACAAGAATACAAAGAACAACAACGGTGATTAAGAGTAATTTTGAAATTCCTTTAGCAGTTAGTAATGATTTAAGACAATACATCAAGCGACACTTCAGGTATACAAGCAAATAAATAAACATTAATCTTTACGGCAAAATAAATATGTAGGTAAAAAAGTAAATAAATCTTCTTGATGGAGTTATTATAAAGGGAGTAAAAAATATAATGAACAACTCATCGACGTAAGTAAATGGTTTCTTAATTGTACCCGTTGATGACGAAACGGAGGTGTAACATATAATGACGCAATTATCTGTCATGTGATGACGAAATAAATACGTAATGAGTTTTGGAGTGAATGAACTGATAAGGAGAGATAAGCAAATACATACTTACCTAATGATGAAAAAAGGGCCATGTAGCCAATCTCTATTAGTTAGCAACGATTTGTTTCCCTCTACCATTGTACTGTACTGAATTCACTTGCAAACAGGCACAGATAAATTTGTCTCGAAGAAAAATATTTTATCTTGGTATTGATAGTTGTATGTTGTTCTTTATCTTAATTAAATACTCAACTTTAAGTACCAACTGATACATGAGAGATAATAATTTAAGCTAATACTTGGTGAACGGCGATATTATTCAATAAAAGAATGTGCCCGCAAAAAATTACAGCAGGTTCATAGTTAAGTAATTTATTTAGGAAATGAAGTAAGTACTTAGTTATCTACTTATAAGTTCATTCATACTAAGGT
This sequence comes from Macaria liturata, assembly GCA_964023185.1. Taxonomy (NCBI): domain Eukaryota; kingdom Metazoa; phylum Arthropoda; class Insecta; order Lepidoptera; family Geometridae; genus Macaria; species Macaria liturata. Next base: position 11,278,524 of record OZ026818.1, read on the forward strand.
ACATATCTATACTAATATTATAAAGCTGAAGAGTTTGTTTGTTTGTTTGAACGCGCTAATCTCAGGAACTACAGGTCCGAGTTGAAAAATTCTTTTTGTGTTGAATAGACCATTTATAGAGGAAGGCTTTGGGCTATATAACATCACACTGCAACAAATAGGACCGAAGAAACAATGGAAAATGTGGAAAAAACGGGGAAAATTAGTCATCTTTGAGGGCTTCCGTTGCGTGGGCTGCGAAAACGGTTCAAGTCGTGGGTAACAGCTATAATTTATAAAGCTGAAGAGGTAGTTTGCAAAAATAAATATGATGCCCAAAATAACTATTACACGCGGACGAAGTCGCGAGCAGAGCTAGTTAATGTATAAAATAATAAATTAATATTCCGGGTCATTTCACACAGCGCCAACTAACCCCGTATCACCAAACCCAATCATTTGTGTCTTATGTATTAGATAACAGATTAATAATTTAATGAAATAATACGTAAACGTATAGTTTCTTAGAGTCACTCACCCACTCGTAACGCTGGGAAAACAAAGTGATTCATCGTTTCCTCGTTCACCCTTATCAAGAAAGAACACGATAACGCAATCTATTTTCTCGAGACTATTTAAGGGGATCGCTCTTGGGGAATTTTGCGGTATATGTGAGGAAATATTGTATTACCGAACACATATCATGAACACATACGCAAGCAATCATTTTATTAGAAATCTAAGAACCAACACAGCTCACAATACTCATTTTCAAACATATTACGAATGTCCAACAAAAATCTAAACTTTCTTTTAGGAAGTCGGTTATAATTTTCATCTAAGGTTCAAATTTTACACCTTTAAGGTTGCACAATAGGTAGTCACTTTTTAAGTTTCGTTTGTAAGCACTTTAAAGAGAACTACGAGTACAGTGTAACTTTATATTTTTGCGGCATAGCGATGACTGAGCGCTTTTTCGATGGGCCCTGAATCATATAGGACATTGAAAGAATAAGCTACCCCCACCATAACGATGAAATACTGGAATAAGATGACGCAAAAATAACATTTTATATCAATACCTTATTTGAGATTATCTTTAAATAATCAAGTAGGTAAGTATTTAAGGAGAGAACATCAAACAATTTAGTGGGTGTATGACAAACATAACGCTCCATCGAGTAGGTAAAGATCTGCGCACAAGAAGAGAGGACTATGCTCAGCAGGAAGTGATAACAGGCTGATCTTCTTCTTATCGAATGAGAGTGGCCGACTCTGGTTTCGAGAGTTTATCGAGCTGCTCTAAGGGCCTCTCTGACATGGCTTTACGACTGCCGTACTTGATAAACAGCCGGGACCTACAGGCTGATGATGAAGATACCGAAAAAAATAAATTCTCGTAAGCACTTACATACATAGTAAATATTTACAGCGTCTTATGGTTTAGCAAAGAAAATGTGTTTCTTATCACGCACGCATATTTTCGTTTGTTCTCGGATTTTCTTCACTTATCAAAGTGACTCATTCATTGATACACGAAACAACAAGAAAGGTTTTGCATTTATCAAAGATTTTTATACTTATTTTGTTATGTCAATATCACGTACTTACATGAAATTTTGCAAATGCTTACATTTTACTCTTTTGCCCGTTATAGTTTTGAACGCGTGACAAAAAAGAGGGGTGTTATATGTTTGACAAGTACATATAAACGGTATTTGTTTGTTGTTTAAATAAGTATATAATATGGTGTACAACATCACATACCATACCTGTTTAGATAAAAAATACCTAGCAATGAAGCGAAAATAAAAGAAAGAAGCAACAAATAATGGCAGGATGTGCGTTCTACTTCTTTTAAACAAATAAACACGTTACAAACATGGTTAGGAATAATTGACTAAATCTACGCAATTGTACAAACGCAGACCTTTCCCCGAGTCACGCGGTATCCCCACCATGCGCGCGCGCAACAAGAATAGCCATTGGTCAGTTTACATCGGACGATGGAAAGAAGTCGAGTTCGAACAACATTGGAAAATAACGCGACTGTTGGCAGCATTACTACTACATTAATATCATACATCAGTGGTAACATTTAAGTTTTAGTTTTATCCGAGCGTCTTGTTTGCAAACTGTAATAAGCTGACTGGGCCAAAAAAAAAATCCTAATGTTGATGATTGGATGATTGCGGAGGTGTCATGCGTGTTAAGTGTCTACTATTTACAGCTGAAATACCTAAGTGTTTGTTTTAAGTGTTGAAATAATGAAACTAACCATTTTTCTTACGTAGGATAGGTTTACGTTTGACTACGCCCTGTCGGATGTTAAGCATTGCTGCAGCCTAGGGTGTAACACGTTTACCTAGAAGATACCTATTAACTCTAGATTTGAAAACCCCTGGATTGTAGTTCGCAGGAAACACAATAAATAAAATCATCTGGCTACTAAGTTTGTAGTTTTAGGCACTTGCATTTAACTAACCCCCCTCCTTGCGTCAAATTCCTCATATCTGAGGGTCGTGACTACCACCATCCATGAGCCTATCTCTGATGATTAAATTAACTAAAACAGTATTTATTTTATATCCGATGAATCGCGAGTATCTATTCAACGATAAGTTATTTTATTAGATTATGAGCGCATTACTCGACTTTCAAAGTACCTACCTAAGTAACTGCTCATACAAACGCATACGCATTGATAAAAGTTCTCACGATCTCAAGAATATCACAACAGATTCAGATTCAGATATTTATTCATAACAAACAGCAGTTACATGTCAATACTTAAAATAAATAAATCAAATAGCATGTCATTATCAAAGCTTTAAAGAAAAACTACAACAGATAGCTTGCTCGCATTAACCAGCTACTTATGTATGTATCACTTAAGACATAACAATTTTATCTCAGCCGAGACGAGATTGCCCCCTGATAACGAGTAATCGAGATGAACCGTTTGCTTAGAACAATGATAAGAGTTCTGTTGTTGGCCTAGATATCGAGACACTGTGGCACCGTTCGAAATGAAGGAAAATTCACCCGGGTGAGATTGTGAAGTAAGTAAGTAGACAAAAAGAAATCATAAAAAAGACACTCGGTTGAAAAAATCACTTCGAAGTAGCTAAGTACGTAAATAATATGTGTAAATATCATATAGTTAAGTAAGTTTGAAGAGAATTGAAACTGAAGAATTGTGTTTAGTGACAATAGCACAACACTTAACAAATTATATCATTTTCATGATGTGGTTTGCTAAGTAAGCATGATACTTACTATTGTATTTATATTTACGCATGATAGACAAGGATCGAAATTATCGAATCAACAGATCTGAAGCGACACCCGCAAAAACGACATTGTGGCGTTGAAGGTTGCATGTTGTGTGTACTGTAATAGACCTAAAGAGTTCAAAACATGAGTCCGAACGTAGCCCATGAGCTTCCTAATAGATCTTGCAGTGATAGATCACGATCAAGTACCTATTTTCTACAGAGCTGTCAGTCTTGTGTGATAATTATTGTGAACTAATTACGAGATCATTATTTACTGGTTCTGGGAAGCCAATCTTCAACTTAGACTGTAGTACTTAACTAAGTACTGAAGACTGAAGTATTAGAAAATATTTGGACGACTATTAGTACTATAGTCATATTGTAGGCAATCGTAGGTCAGGTAGCGGAGGTATACGCACGCGATTACCAATATTAGTTAGGCAACTGTCGAAGCAATCCACATTTGACCACCCATCCAAAAAAGATGGATGGCCAAAGAGGCATACTATTTGGGCGTTCCCGCGGGTCGGATGAATTAGTATCTGTACGTATTTTTCTGTTATAGTGACTGGGCATTCTGACTACTTAGTGAAACAAATATTACGCATCCCAGTTCGAATGAAACCATATTCCCTACAGCTCTCGCTGTACCCAAGTATCTTACTAAAGAGTACAGCAGATATACAGAATAGAAGATACAGATTTACAGAAGTAGGTACCTACAGCTACAATATTACACAGTTCCACGTCTCCACCTGTACCGCGAGTTACCTTTTAGCCACTGTTTACAAAGCACAATCGCCGATATGTCTCAGTATTTCGAAAACAACGCTCAACTCGCTCGTTCGCGGAAACTGCTTGAGTTTGCGATCGGTATAGAACACTGTTCGAGACTTATAATACAGCTAGCAGCGCCTGCAGTTAGATTTGCAGTTTGTTCATCATATCATTATATTAAGCGAAAATGTGTGTTTATGCCGACTACACGAAGCGTTATATAATCCGTTAGTCTGGGATAAAAATATCAACATCTTACCTACTTACTCTAATTAACATATTTATTTCCTTCCGTGTTTCTTAAAATTTGAGCTAGAAAGTTACTAAGTTTGGAGCTAGATGGTGCTGCATAAATGTAAAAATAAAATATTTATTTAAGTAGTTTTTAATATCACAGCTTGAGCAATGAGTTATTGTAGAAAAACTTTAAATTATAAGTACAGCTGTGTATCGTATAAGCTTTGAGGTAAACATTGAGGTTAGAAATCCCCGCACCATGGGAAAATGCAAAACATTCTGATGGCACACCAATTATTCAGCAGAACTTCACACATAATTGTTTGGAATAAATCATCAACATTCATGGTCAAATTAAGAAAAATCTTTCACCATTTCAAAGAAAACAATGCAATTGGGCCTCCTGTATGCACCTCATAGATAGATATTTTTATGATAGATATAGATATTTTTTACACTATAGAGCAATTACAAAATAGGTAAGTTACTTAGTCCAAAGTTTATAATATCAGAACTTATATTTTTTTTAATAAAAGGTTGTGTGAAGCTGATGTCAGTATTATTAACTTTTAAGAGTGTAAGTATTTAACTGCCATCTCCAAAAGAAATATCATATCCACATATGTAGTTATTCCCGACCAATTCCATGTACATGTTAGGTACATATGTCATCTATGTAGTAAGATCTCTTATCATTAAATTAGAGTCTCCAGCATAGAGTATTTGAAGCCCAGTTGCTGAGGTCACATCCATTGACCACCTTATTCATCATTTAAATGAATGAATGGCTCGGCTTATCATGCCAACACTTTGGACTAGGCATATTATAGGTACTATATCATATATTCTTTATAATGTTACATTTTTATGTACTTAACTAGTGTAGTTTTATGTGTGAGCATAGAGCATAGCTAACAATTATTAAGACTACATATTGTTTTAAATGAACCACACATAAACTGCACTTTATTTTATTCAATTTTGTCTTATTTTTGTAAAATCTTCTTTTGTTTTGGTAGTATTGTATAGACTGATTGATTGATTGATTAATACTTTATTAGACATTCACACAAAAAATCATCATACAAAACAGACAAAAAAAAAACTAATGCCACAAATGGCGGCCTTATCGCTGAAAGCTATACATATAAAAAGTTAAAAAAATACTTAGTTATTATATTCATAAGTTGTGATTATTCTTGCTTACTGCCTAATATGTTCATAAGATTGCAGATATCTAAGTAACTACTCCAGTGGCGGCATGTTTTACTATATTATTATCTTCTTTATTTTATTAAGATACGATTGATAACTGATTAAATAACAAATACTTCAGAGAAGGACAAATTATGTTAATGAAAAGAATACATGATAAAAACAATAAAGAAACACGTTTCTCAAATTAACAGTCTGATGTGAAAAGGGCAAAGATATTTAGGTGAGTGTGATAACTATTTGATTTTGTCTGATATCCGAAAATTTAAGACCATTTTAATATCCGGATTTAGGGAGCAAATTAACCTACTTTGAGTTTTATTTTTGTGTTTCTAACCTATACTAAAATTATAAAGCTGAAGAGTTTGTTTGTTTGAACGCGCTAATCTCAGGAACTACTGGTGCGAATTGAAAAATTCTTTTTGTGTTGAATAGACCATTTATCGAGGAAGGCTTTAGGCTATATAACATCACGCTGCAACTAATAGGAGCGAAGAAACAATGGTAAATGTGGAAAAAACGGCGAAAATTATTCATCTTTGAGGGCTTTCGTTGCGTGCGATGCGAAAACGGTTCAAGAAATTAAAAAAAAAATGTATGAAACAATTATTCCTCTTGAAATGATCCAACAAAATGTCCGCAACAGTATATATCTATCTTTTAAGATTAACTCACTAGAACCGTTTTTATGGTAATAACTATTCCACACGGACGAAGTCGCAGGCACCAGCTAGTTTAGAGATATTAACCTACAAAGCCATCAATTATAATGGACTTTCAATCATTTACTTACTTAATACAAAAAGGCAACACAACTATTTTGTAGTAAGTATTTGATTAAAATGTAGTTAACAGTAATAAATAACAGCAAAGTTATTAAACAGCCTTTTTTAAAACAATAGTTAATTGCCATAATCAGATTTATCAACTCTTTATTGTATAGATAAATGGAGTTGATATGGTATTTTTCAAAGGAAAAACACTGAAAAAACATTAATGAAGGAGCTAGACACGAGCTGCATTCCAAGAATAAAAGTACAGTATAAATTACTTAATTTTTACTGTACTTTAATTATTTTTATTTAATTAAATCGGGAAAGTTGACTAGGATATTCTTCTTTTTATTGAATGAGAGTGGCCAACTCTGGTGTCGAGAGCTTATCAAGCCTAAGGGCCTGTGTAACATGGCTTAAAAACTAGGATAATGATGTTCTTATTTAATTTTACACAAGCTTTCAAAATGTAGTGCATAGATATTTTGGAATGAAACACATTTGTATTAGAAAAGAAAAAAAACAAAGAGTATGTAATCAATTTAATTTTTTTTTTAAATACAACATTAATATTTTTTAGACTATAAATTTGATTCTGTGGTAGGATGTAAATTATGATTAAATCTAGCAAAGTACTTACCTTATTTTTGTTTATTAAAACTAAGATTTTTGTTATCAAATAACTACTAAAAATTTGATTCTGTGGTAGGATATGTATAAAATTTAACAACTTAAAATTTTATTAACAAAAAAAACATTTATTCGTCATTCTCAGAGAACCCTAAAATACCTAAATGATAGATTGACATAGGTATTATCAAATGAACATTCCATAGTATTATGTAAGCAGTTTCTAAGCAATATGCTTTATAGTTATATTCAAAGAACAATAGCTACGGGAATTGTTTTCTATGGTATTTTAGAATCTAATATCAAGCTTTTCCAGTTTTTCTTCTCATACTCAATAGTTATTATGAGAAATGTTTTTAAGTTTTCTTTAAGTATTTGTTTTTATTTCTCTTCATAATTTTTGATTAACTTTAACAATTAAATTTGTGGCACTTTAATCTAATAAAGGATAAAGAAAGGAAATATAGAGTCCTTTTATAATTAATCATATATGATTTTTCTGTATTTTTTCTTGTTTATTATTTATGTAAGAAAACAGGGCACAGGTAGTGTTGAATATAAACTAAAAGATTTATTTTTTATGAGCCATTAATATTATGTAGTTAACTAAGAATGGCTTCTGAACATGTAAAGACATAATGTACAGTATTTTATGGTTGCTATTCTATTGTAATAATAATTGGATTCAACTTAATAATTCTAGAAAATTGATGCAATATTTTACTTGACTTGATAGACATGATATTACACTAAACATAATTAATAGAACTAAGAGAAAATATTGCTGCAAAAGTCTACATGCAACATGGCTTTGATCATGATTACAGGATCTCAAAGTGTAAGTTTCAAGCAAAAGAAGCATTACATGGCATGTGCCAGTGTGGTGGTTGAGTGTGTACTCACCGGGAGGGCTGTCGGTGAGGATGGTGATTCCAGAGGGGTCCACATGGGGAGGGAAGGCCTCGTACAGGTCGGGCTCCTCTTCCAGCACAGAGGACAACATGACGGAGGGCATCCCGCCTCGCTCACACTACACTGCACTGCACTGCACTAGTCTGTCCCGCCACTACACACCCACCACTCCACCACCCATTCCCTACACAACAGTCCCCAGTCTAAGTCAAATCTTGCTGCACCATCTTCAAATCTGCAAACAAAATACTAACTTCAAATCACACAAACTGTGTCAAGACTGCCGATTTATTCAATCATTTATCTCTCGATAACACTATCTTGGAATTAAACAGATTACACCCTAGGAGATAAGGTGATCTCCACTGAGGAACAATTACCTAGTGAATACAATAATTGAGTGGGCTCAACTTTCCAAAGTACCCAATCACGGGGGGGGTTGAGGGGGGGAGGGTAGGAAGGGGGGGAGGGGTTAAGCCCCCCCCTAAAAGGGGGGCGCACGGAGATCAATAGTTTTCGAGATATGACCATTTTTGTATTTTGAGGTTAAGTACTACGATTTCACTATAGGAGTACTTAACTTTACATTACCGATCATCGATTTTGAACCTAGTTTTTTTGTTGTAGGTAGCCTATAATAGTGTTAGCCTCCACCTAAAGTTTTAAGTTGCGGAAACAAATACTTTTTATGTAATAATTTTTGTTGTAGTGCAAGTGTTGGACTCGAAGTCACTTGTCTGTGACAGAAGGTAGATTAGGTTAGTTAGGTTGCTTTCTACCACGCACATGCGACGACGAGCGAAGCGAGGAGGAGCCAAGTCCTGTTGTAGTGCAAGTGTTGGACTCGAAGTTACTTGTCTGTGACAGAAGGTAGATTAGGTTCGTTAGGTTGCTTTCTACCACGCACATGCGACGACGAGCGAAGCGAGGAGGAGCCAAGTCCTGTTGTAGTGCAAGTGTTGGACTCGAAGTTACTTGTCTGTGACAGAAGGTAGATTAGGTTCGTTAGGTTGCTTTCTACCACGCACATGCGACGACGAGCGAAGCGAGGAGGAGCCAAGTCCTGTTGTAGCGCGAGTGTTGGACTCGAAGTCACTTGTCTGTGACAGAAGGTAGATTAGGTTAGTTAGGTTGCTTTCTACCACGCACATGCGACGACGAGCGAAGCGAGGAGGAGCCAAGTCCTGTTGTAGTGCAAGTGTTAGACTCGAAGTCACTTGTCTGTGACAGAAGGTAGATTAGGTTCGTTAGGTTGCTTTCTACTACGCACATGCGACGACGAGCGAAGCGAGGAGGAGCTCCCCCCAAAATCGATGATCGGACATGTAAAGCCGATGTTTTAGGTTGGTACGTAGTACTTAACCTCAAAATACAAAAATGGTCATATCTCGAAAACTATTGATCTCCGTGCGCCCCCCTTTTAGGGGGGGGCTTACCCCCTCCCCCCCTCCCTCCCCTCCCCCCCTCAACCCCCCCCGTGATTGGGTACTTTGGAAAGTTTAACCATTGAGTGTAGATCAGCTGATCTCTAGGCTGCCAGGGCAGACTTGACATTTTATGGCTATTTTAAGACATTCGGGCAGCTGATCGCACGTATTCAATGTCAGATGGCGAGCGCTAGAGGCGAGGACTCGCCCGTACGAGTGTCGCGGCGGACGGCTCGGGCGCGGACTGTACTCACCGCAATCCTGGCAGTAAATGATGCGGAGCTGGATCTGCGCCTCCGTATTTGCCGCTTTGGAGTCCCCGCGGCGACTAAGCCGAGTGGCCAGCTCCCGGCCCGACGTAATCCCGAATAGGATAATAGCTTACCACGGGAGCCGACGGAATCGTTTTGTCACATAAACGAACCACACAGTACATAACACAGATATGTCAGTGTTTGACCCCCACACACTGGGACATTATATCGAATCAATTTAATCCGGGATAAATTGCTATATCCCTTCTTTCGTTAATTAAATTATCGATGTATCCGGTGAAAGTCGCTTCAGATTTGTGCTGAGTAGTAATACACTATTTTGTAAAAATGGCGTAATGCCAGGGCGTTTTCTTTAATAGAAAATGTTCCTGTTGTCTTCAAAATAATACAGCACGTCTGCAAATATTCACGAATAATCGAGAGTGGAGTGTAGTGAACGCGATTTCGGAATAATTCGTTCGATTCGTTGTTGTTCGTTGTCGCGGAACTCTACCATTTCCAACCATAGACTAACAATTTCAAAACATGGGAAGGGAGGGATAGAGGTGTGATGTTCTTAGTGCCTACAGTTTTCTTTGCCTAACCGTATCCTATTTTAATATTACTTTTAATGTTAATATAGAAAAAGACAATAATTAGTATGATATAGTATATGTAAATGTGCTAAAACTACGTCGTTATTCTGTAATTATAACATAAATAGTTAATGAAATCCTAGTCAAACTGTGAAATTATTTAATCAAAAAACTTAGGTATGAACTAAAAATAATGTGAACCACTTTTATCCTAATCGATTAAACTGGCCGACCTAATAAGACAATATGTTGGGACTGAAATAATTTAAGACTCCTTTTATTAATTGTACATAGATGGATATGGGAATATTTTATTGTAACACTACAAATAAACAAAAGAGAATAAAATTATACATAAAACTTATTTTAACGCTACATACGTTAATTAAAAACGTATATAATTGCGTACCCATCTCATTTGATGCTTTTTTTAAATATTTTCTCAAAATTTTAAATTAGTAATGGTTATAGTTATAAAACTAAATGTTAAAATTATTTGAACAATAATAATTTTTATATTTGTTGTTTGTAATAGCAAATTGAACATTAGAAAAATTACATTACGAATTAATGCGGTAGGTACACAATACAATCTAAGTTTTAGAACTACTTCAAAAAATAATAAGATGTGTGACCCTGTCGCTAGTTAAATAATTACATTGTTGATAAACTGCGTATATAATAGACAGTTCTAAAAAGTCTCAAATAAACTTATCATTAATATATTAGGAAAATATTTTCTAATAGTATGATGCTATTGTACTATCTGTGTACTTTTAAATTTTGCGCTCTTTGGCTCTTTACTCAGAGACAACAATGACGAATAAAACGATTCGTATTCGTATCCCAAAATAACCAGAATCCTACTATAGTAGTAGAAAAGACATAAATCTGTTACGTTACAGACATATAATAAAATCATAATCATTAATAAGAAATAGATTTATATGACATTATTTAGTTCCACATCTCCAAGTTTTGTTATACTTTACACAAAATGCATAATTTAGAATAACATTAATAAAAATAATATTATACTAATTGATACTGACACTAAAAATGAGATAACTAAAGACGTTTACAAAGAGTTTGAACTGAGAAGAAACCATTATGGGTATGTTGCAAAAAGTGCCTATTTAATCAAGATTAATTAAGCTAATTATTTGTACACTCTCTCTGCACGAAATTATAATATTGATCTTAAAATTTATTTAACATAAAAACAATACAAAAAAATTTACAAAAATAATAAATTATATTAATTAAAATTATGAATAAATAATATAATTTATTATTAAATATGTATATTCATATAAAAACCGTAGAAGAATTAATTTCACCAAAACTGGCAGCACTTTAAATGTCAATGTCATTTATATTTAAAAAGTCAAAGACAGGCTAGAAAACTACCTATGGCACTGGCCAAAGAAAAAAAACGTATAGCATTTTAACATTTTTAACGTGAGAACTGGCACAACACAAAGTTATGGCCAAAAAAGAAGAAAAAAACCTATAGCATATGTTACCAGCAGTAAAGAAATAAAGCTATTTATCCAAATATTATAGAAATACTCATTTTTTACGAGAATGATAATATACATAAAATATCAAGCCAAACCATACATGAAAATACATTAAGTTATCCTTACTTAATTTTACTTTACTTTAAATATTGCTAACATAGAAAAAAAGTAAGTACGTTCGTATGAGAGTGGCCAACTCTAGTGTCAGTTTTCAAACCGCCCTAAGCCCTAAGGGCTTCTTATATGGGTTAACGAATAAACAAAGAATTAATAAATTTGTTAAATTAACATAGAAAAAGAATCAATAAATTATTTCCAGTTCTTCACTCTGTGGTTTTACTGAATGGGCATGGCATTCAGTTTGTTTATATATTAATAAACCTGCCACCTCGCCATGTCTGATCACAACCAATTTTGGATTTCTAATATTTCATCATCGCCATCTTTCTTATTCTATGTCATGTCATATAACAGATCATCAATTTTACATAAAACTTGCAAAAATATTAAAGATAATCTGACAACACAACATTCAAGACATTTCAGCTGTCTAAATTAAACAGTAAACTGTCACTGTCTTCTTGTTGTGCAGTAAAATAAAATATTAAGTACGAGAGATTATGTATAACGAGTTGCTTGTAATTTGCAGTGAATATTCTATTCTAATACATAGTTTTGTTGTTTTTATCTTTTCCCAATAACTTGAAAAGGTTCTCTGATTCTGATGAAATTCTGATCCAGTTAACGTTACAATGGCTACAAAAGTCGATTGCTTAAAAGGTGTGTTTACTTAATTTCCCATCAAATACCAGACATTTGTTGTTTTTCTATTTTGTAAAATATCTTACCTCCCATATATTTACACTTTCAGAAACTGTGGGGGTGTTAATTAATGCCGCCGGTGACAGTGAAAACTCCGTAAACAACGTCGTCATAAAATCCTTGACAAAAATAGCTAATTCGTATCCTAATGAAGTGATCGAATTGTTTTGCGACTTTTACAAAGACACCGCCAAAGCCAATCCTCTACAATTGGGAAATATTATTAAGTAAGTAGTAAGTTCAATTTGCAAGAATCCTAGTAGGTACAAGTTTTATGTCTAAAAACCCCCATTGTGATGTCCTTGCAGATATCTGCTAGTGAATAAAGAAAATAAATTACAGACAGGTACATAATATTGATTCTCCCTTATAGTGTTATGCTTGCCTCAATGGATATGGTACAAAAAAGTTTAATAAAATACTTATATAGATTAAAACATGAAAAATATGTACCTAAGTAAGTTAATTCTAAAGAGATTTTATGAGTATGTACATACCTAGATATATGTTACATTTTTCCTTATACTATAAGTCACTGTATGTATGGTATGCTTGGAAGTTTACAGTTTTGTAAAGCAATACCATGAAAGCAATTCATAAATTTGATTTGAGTATTGGAAGTTAAAAGTAATTTCTTGGATCAACAAGATGGAAGAGTAATTTAGAAGTTGAAGAAGTTCAAGGTGAAAACTTGTTTATTCTAGTTTTGTCTAAAAATTACTTAAAAGTCTAGCAAAATCTGGAACCAGTTATCAATATTACAAAATGTCATATCAAATGCACAATTAACACATTCATACCTGTATTTATTTAAATTATGTTAATAAGGCTGCTTATTAAACTGTTTGTAAAATAATAAGAAGTAGGTAGCCTTGTACAAAGGTCTCTAAATTTATTATCAATATTCCATAATTTTGTTTTGTATCAAACATTAATATGGTGAATCAGTTCTTACGGGGTAAGCACGTTCCATCCTAGACCGTAATGATTGCTTACCATCAGGCGGTCAAGTGTAAACCCAATCCTTGTAAAAAAAAATGGTAAATGATAACATGCTTATATTTATCTTCAGAAATTATTTAAACAACTCATTTAATGATTATCCTGTCATGACTCAAATCAAAATGTTGCTTTTAAATTGAATTAAAATCTATCAATTTAAAAAAAATTAAAGCAGGCTAAGTAACACTCTCAGATAACAGTTAATTATGTTTATTTAGTTTGTGATTTGCTTATGTACATTTCTATGTTATCAGTCACAAATTAATAGTTGGGTACAATATCCAACTAAAAATGTATTTATTTATTTGATTAATGGGTGAGCAGCAGATTGCTGATGTGCCCATATCACTCTGTGTCAAAATTGTTTTAAGTATATAGTCCACACAAGGTTTACAATTTTAAATAACCATTAAAATTCCCAATTACCCATGCATAACTATAAAATAAGTGTGTCATGCATGACATTATAAATAAAAACAAGATTAGGTTGTATTGTTGGTATATGTACAAAGCTTTTTCATATGGCACTTTATATAGATAAATAACTAGTGTCTGTAAATATAGTCTGTTGTATTTTAATTTGTTTAAGTACTGAATATTTTTCATTGTAAATTCTTCTAAGTACTTATCTTGATGTCTTTTAGTGAGTGTTTTCAAAAGCTTTTTTATGTGGGATAGGTTTACTTTTGATTACAGCCTGCCTGATCTTAAGCATTGCAGCCTAGGGTGTAACACACTTACCTAGAAGATACCTACTAACTCTAGATTTGAAGACCCCTGGATTGGTACAACTTAAATACTGCAATCTAACCATGCTAATAATCAACCAAATGACTTGCTCAGTTTTATAAAGTAACATAAACTTAATCTTAAATAATGATTGCATGCACAAACTAACAAGACAATGGCATCATAAATAACTGTAATGATTTTGAGCAATTTAAAGAGATACTTAAACAGATATTTGAAAGTATAATGTTTGCTTTCACTTTACTTTCTTTATGTTTGCACAAATATTTATGTTTCAGTCTGAATTTCACTATGGTCTGAATTTTGGTGTTGGGACTTTGTTAAAACCTCCTTAGAAACATTACAGTAGCTTAGCTCTGTTGTAAATATAGATTATTATAATACTTTATTGGACACAAATTAAACATAATAAAGAACAAGAAAAAACATATAAATGCGAGCTTATCATGTGGTTAAACAAAATACAATAACTGTTGTGTTGTGCTGTCCAGCTTTGTTTAAAATATAACATTTATTTCTCTAAGCTAAAATGTCTAACCTTTTTTTACAAGGAATGGGTAATTGCCAATAATTCGTAATTTGCCTGATGATAAGCAATCATTCATCAATGATTTCTCTGTTAGCTTAGTTGGTAGTGGCTCTGCCCTCTAATCTAGGGTTGCGGGTTCGATTCCCGCATGATACAAGTAATTATGAATATCAAAATTTGTATTTACTTGTGTTAAGTTTGGTCGTTTCTATGTATAATAAGAAAAGTATATAGGTATTGTTGTGTATTATCATAAATGACATTTTCTTATGTTATAATGAGGGTACTCAATAAAGTTTTAGTTCTGTTTCTGACTCAACTGTGTGTGTTATTATAATGGCGACGAGGATGGGATATATCTCCGTTATCTAGTACCCATGATTCAAGCTTGTTTAGAATGGGGCTAGAGGGCGCTGTGTGATATGTCTTGAAATATTTATTTATCTATTTATTTATCAATCAACA
Source organism: Macaria liturata (assembly GCA_964023185.1). Classification (NCBI taxonomy): domain Eukaryota; kingdom Metazoa; phylum Arthropoda; class Insecta; order Lepidoptera; family Geometridae; genus Macaria; species Macaria liturata. The sequence goes on from OZ026818.1 coordinate 11,293,693, forward strand.
TTGAGTTGATCAAGTAAACCCCTTACTTCCAGGGTCCTAGAGCAGGCATGTGTGAACCAAGTGAAGCGGCTGGAGACCAAGCCGGCTGGCGAGCTGGTCTCCGCCATGCTCCGAGCCATGACCGAGGGCCCCGGCCACGAGCCCGCTGTTCAGATGGGAGCCTCCGCTGTCCTGGTCGCTGTGGGACATGAGTATTTGGATCTGGTGAGAATAACTTTCCTCTCTAACATCTGTTGATATGAATGATATTTTATTATACAAGTACTAGAATACCAAGGCCAACAGCATATATTTTATAAAAAATATTTTAAAATAAACACAAATTTTTACTAGAAGACGGCCGGGCTTTACTCTCAATATTTCTGGATAAAAAGTAGCCTATGACACTCCTAAGACCTCATACTACCTACATACCAAAAATCATGATGATCTGTTCAGCCGTTTTTGCGTGATGAGCGTTTAAATAAACAGAGACACAGATAAACAGTCAACATTTCTAGAAATTGTTGGAATGTGTCTTATATCTTTAATGTTCGGACTTTTGATCCTCTTCAGCTTTATTATATTATGTATAGATAAATTATTACGACTTGTTTGTGCATATTCGCGTTAATATAGGTACATAGTTGTTATATACTAATACTATCGTTACAGCAATTAAAGATATTGTCAAAGACTACACACACACACTCATTATATTTTATTAAACAAAATAAGTAGCCATTTTTAGACCGGTTAAATAAAGTATACCTTACATAAATAAGTAATCAGTTAATACATATATATGTGTGCAAGATAAAGAGGTTAAACAGAATATACAAAGCAATGAATCATTCTGTAATTAGATACCTAGGACATATGGTGGCGCATAATGATAATATTGCTGTAATTTTGTTTACATAATGTACATAGTTGAATTTTATCAGCCATGTCTATAGAAATGTAATTTTATGATAATGTAGGTACATATGTATAAAATTTTGTTGTTATAACCGGTTAGCACTTACCTACGTCAAACAATTTAATCATGCCTTACGGAAACTATAATACAGTGATGTCTTGTATAGTAAGTATTTAATAGAATTTTTATGCTCTCGTTATATTATCAAACCGAAACTCATTTTATTTGATATACTGATTTGATATTTGTGTCTCAGAACGCGTCTTCTTCATATATTTTTATAACTTTATTTACAATAATAAAATATAAAAACAAGGCAAGAAAAACTAAACATTTTACTTCTAACTACTACAAAAAGGGGCACTTAGAAAATCTTTAGAAAAGCCTAAAGTTAATCTAAGTGCTCCAGCCCACTACCAGAGGGCAGCGTGCCCAGCATACTGGCCGCATTACCACGCTGGATAGCAATGCTGATACGTTGAGCCAGAAAAAGGCCAGCATTTCGGTCTTGCGTCGCGTCAACCAAGCGCATATGTCATTCTTCATATTGTACTATATCTGATATTTTAGGAGTTTTTTTATTCCTAAAAACAGACTAAATATAAATTAATTTTAGAAACCTACTTTTGTATTCGGTTTTGGTATGTAGAATAAATAATATAAAAGATAAACATACAGAATCTTTATTGATACTGTAAAGTTGCAACATATACTGTATAGTTGTTGTATATTATTGTAGTAAACGAGTTTTAGTCAAGCGTGAGTCTATCTAGTTCAAAGTTACATTTCACTAGATATTCCAACAAAAAAGAAATAAGCAAAATACTTACCTATGTTGTCTATAGGGTGTATGTACTCATAATAACAATCAGTCACTAGTATCAAATAAGATATATTTATAAACGCTTTGCTTTGACTGCTCATAGCGTGTCTTTGCGTTAGCGGAGAATTAACGGCATGCCCGGAACGCAAGAATGCGTTTTCAATACGCTTCGTAAATTGAAATTCGTAAAGGGGGAATGTATAAATAGACATTTATAATAAGAGGGCACCGTGGAAGGACCTGGCGGCCACCACGATGTATCTGCCCAAGATAACTCCCCTAATGAACAATCCTGCGGGGGAGTCACGACCCTCAGTCATGAGGGAATACGACTCAAGAGAGAGAATAAGAGGGCAGCGAATGCGTTAAGTTATGTAAACTAACTGACTCGTCCGCAGGTGCTCCGCTCGCTGATCACCCAGCTGTCCCCGGCCAGCGTGCCGCACTACACCATAGCGCACACGCTGGGCACGCTGGCCGCTGTCAACACACACGCCGTGGTCCCGCACATCAAGGAGGTGCTCAGCAAGATGCTGCCATTGCTGACTCTCGTCAAGAACGACTCGCTGAAGCAGGCGTTTGCTTATGGTGAGGTTTTTTGTTTGTTTGTTAGTTCGACATTAACTCCTAAAGTTGATTTAGTTGAAATATGCTCAGATGGTATTAATATAGACCAAAACAAACGGTACATAAAAATGCAGGATTCACTATTGCTTCCCCACTATGTTGAAATGCACACGTTGGGCAGAAGATTTGGTTGATAATAAGTAAGAACAGAGATAAAACCTTGGGTAAAATTTACTGAAAATCGCGTTGAAAAATGTATGAATAAGAAGATCTTGTTTAAAGTCAGATTATCTTTCTAAATAGACCATTTTGGTTTTTTTTTCAGCGTTCGGCCACTTCGCCATTGCGGTATCTGAACAAATCGGAGATAACGTTGAAAACGGAAACATAACGTCCATAAAAGACAACTTCGTCACTGAATTCACTGTCATATTCGACGTGTTGTACAACCAATGGCTTCTTTCTCACGAACCCAAAGTCACAGAGTCGGTATTAGAAGCCCTGGGACCTATCACTAGGCTCATATCCGAGCGACAGTTCAACGAAACAGTCAACAAATTCGTCCTCACATTGCTGTCTTTGTACCGAAAACCCGCTATGAACTTCTACTACATCAGTCAATGTATATCGTACATATTATCTCCGTCGCCACTTAACCCTAAGCTGACTTTGAACGACAACGTGATAAATAATGCGAACCATGTACTGTTCAACTTGGTTCTTTTAGAACCGGATTACGACCAGCCCCAAACGGTCAAGAACCATTTCGAAGTGTTACGTTGCTTCGACCACATGGCCAACCAGTTCTCGGAACAGACTATCGAAAGTCTCCTGCACCAGTGTAAAAATAATCAAGAGAAAGATAGAATGAGGTCTGTTATAATTCTGACCCATCTGACGACGTCGTCGCAGATTTTTGTAGACAACTACGCGCCCAAGTTTGTCGCAATACTAAAAGTCATGACGGTCATGGAGCAAGGGTTGAAAATGAAGAAGTTACTAGTCAAAGCTATCGTTGGTCTCGTGTATAGAAATTGCATAACGACTCCGGAAGAATTTGCGCTCGTGGAGTTTATCATCAAGCATTGTGGATACGAAGCGCCTGTCAATGTCAACGTGTCAAGGTTTGAGATGGCAGACTTGCATGACACTTGCAAGAGCTCTCTAGCTCTCATGTGCAATACTGTGACTAGTGTAAGAAGTCAACTCAGGAATCTATTACTAGCCGCGTTGACAGTAGATGACTTCACGGCATCTATGGGTACTGTGAGCCATTGCCTGACGTCTCTACTACAAAATAACTCGAACATCATCGACGGACAGACAGAAAAAGAAGCAGAACCTAATATCTCACCGGACTTGATCTTCGTCAGATGTCTAACTCACATAGTCGATCCAGCTGAAATTGACAGAAACCGTAATCTACTCATATTTCTCGAAGAGTATTCTGGAGATGTTCATAAAAACTTGAAGAATTCTTGGACCATCGAAGTCCAGAGGCTGTTAAAATTTGTGGACAAAAGCGAGTCGAAAGAGCAATGGCACGGAATGTTGTTGGATCTTGTTGTCTCTGCTATAGAGCAAGTAAATAGCAACAAATGGGTGGAAGTGATCGCTACACACATATCTCAGCAAGTGTTGGCTAAGAAACAGGCGCCGATGATAAAAGGCATGTCTCTGCAATATCTGGCCATACTTTCCTGTCACATGTCGAATGCAGCGGTCGTAGAGAAAATATTGAAGATCATTTTACTGGCGCTGAAGTCTATACCGATGGAAAGTTGTAATTATGTGAGCAAGGCAGCCGGGATTGCATCCAGACAACATGGCGAGTTCGTCATGAATGAACTAGACGCCATTTACAAGGAAAATGAATCCAAAAAGGGCAGTAAGATATTAAACTTCTTGTCAGCAAGGAACTCTAAAACAGATCTAGAGTTTAGTGTCGTTAAGTATGCAGTTATAACGTGCTACGGGAAGGTGGCGGGAGAGTGCTTGGATGTACACGTGTTAGCACGCTTGGGGGAAAATGTCACATCCAGCTTACTGGCCATTTTGAAATCAAACCCACCTTTTGACTTGTGTAAAGCGAGTGTCACCACTTTATATGAAATCGGAAAGGCACTACACCCTGCGGCACACCACAATGTGGCTCTAAGAAACAGATGGCAACTGCTCAACGCTGTTTTGGAACAAATCTACAACTCTAACTTGGAGAAACGTAACGTCGAGTTATATCCCATCATCGTCAAAGCTTCAAAAGCCCTAACTAAACTCCAAAAGGGCATTCTGCCTGAAGAACGCAACACGATATTGCGAGTGCTTTTCAACAGCATATTTGGCGAGCTATCGTCTTTCAAACGCAAGTACGAGATCGAAGGCAACGGCGATAAGAACGATCAACTTGCGAAGACTTTGAACGACAGCTTGATTTTGCTTCACCATTTGATTCGCGAGTTGATCATACAGTCTACATGTCTCAGCACTATCGATGATTTAGTCACCTTGCTGATGGAGTGGTTTAGACATGAAAATGATGAGATCAGAACTGCTGCAGTGATGATACAACAAGTCATATTCGATACCTACATAAAGAATGTGAAACTGAACTATGAAACGCCGAGTAAGTTCGGACAGATGGGATATTTGCTCGGGCTAGTGGTCCCTGGAGTAGCGGATACCAACTTCCCCGTTCGACTGACAACGATCGACTGCATTAAACTGATAATACAAATCCAGGATCTGTACGAAGGAAGGACCATAGAGCCGGACGACGTCACGATGTCCAACCTCTCCCATTTACAGAACAACGTTCTGACTAATGACGTGTCCATGATATCTAACTATTGCATGTTTCTGACTGAGACTATAGCGGGGAAGATCCCTCACAACCACACGATGCAGTTTATCGAGAGTTTGTTGGATGGGTATGACAGTTTGGAGCTTAGGAGTGTGGGAATAAGTGCTATTTTGGACGCGTTTTTCGTGAGCAAAGGGCAGGATCTGTACCAGGGGGTGGAGAGGATCGTGGAGGTGGTGCTGGGGACCATGGACGCGGTGGACGAGGGGGCCAGGGGGAAGCTCATGCGGCCGATGACGTCACTCACCAGACATCACTCCAACGCCGTCACAGCCGTGCTGCTGGCGCAGAAACTACCTTTGAAACCGTAAGTTCTGTGTTCAGATTTTTTTATAATTTTTAGATTTTTATTCCATTTTAAAAGTGTATTAGATAGTTGTTTTAGATTTGACCTACAGCACATAAAGAAATTGCTAGAATAATTTACTTGCGAAACAAATCTAAGTGTGTGACCACAGTGTCGCTTTTCAATCAATTGTCCAGGTTTGACGTTGCGAGTGTCCACAGGCTATGCTGAGTGGGTACCATCAAGTATTTGCTTATTTCTACTTATTTAAAAATACATCACTATCAATCCTAGCTGCGTGTCTTCCTGCTGGCGCCACCTGGCGTGCGACGCAACGCTGGCGCCCTCTATCACTGACAACTTCCTGCGGCTGATGACGTCAGTGGAGCTCTACGAGGACCCCTACCATGTGACCGATACACACATCGCGGCGCTGCAGCCGCTCACTGTGAGTTCACGAATACAAAATACAAATACAAAATTCTTTTATTTGACGTAAATATTGTACAATAACGTGGGAATCCTCTGACCTTGTGGTAGCCGTTAGACTGTGTTACGATGCCAGAGTCATCTCCTAATATAATACTAGGCACTTAGATAAATTACGTCATAGTTTATTATTATATTATTATCATTATTTTCTCTAATTTCCAGCTAATCAGCGCGCTCGGTGACATGCTACAAGAGCCTACAATGAAGCCTATTTGCGACACTAAATTCGCAGATTTATTCTCCGTCCTGTACACGACACTAGTGTGTTACATCGAGGCGGAGCCCCCCGCGTACATCCCGCCAGCCAATAAGGGACAGGAACGCTTCGGATTCGTGCCCAATAGGGAGGCAGTGAGGCTTTCACCGGGGAAAATATGTATTGGGACTTTCAATGCGTTCTTGGACAGAGCTGACTGTCAAAAGGTACGCACTATTTGAGCACCTAGTAACTTAACCTAACTTTTCAAAATAAACAAGAATAAATCGTGTGAAATGCCCTGATTTATCATTTTAACGTCTTGGTATTTTTTTTTCTTAATACATTCCTTCTTTGATGTTTGTTGCCATTACAGCTTCGTAGATTCATAATTATTGTATTTTCTAATGCAAAATAGGTTAAGACTACGGCTTACCTGATGTGAAGCGCCAGTATAGTTTAAGATTGTTAGGAATTTGTTCTGGATCAAAACCAGTTTTGAATGTATACTTAGCTTATTTGGGAACTCATTCTGTTTTGTGTACCATTATAAATAAATAAATAAATACGAGTACAAGATGTAGAACCTTTTTTTTTAACTAGTACGGGTTTGCACTTGGCCATAGTTTGCCTGATAGCAAGCAAAGGCTATGGCCTAAGATGGATGAACCTTGTTTATTCTGGATTTCCTTCTGAAAGAAAGAAAACATTTATTATGGCAGATTTATTAGAGAAACAAACACAAGTATGAACATAATAAACAAACAAACATAAAATCTGCCACAACACAGCCCCAACTCAGCATAATGCTGGTTGTGTGGAAGCAACCAGCGCTGGTCTTCCGTTGGGACCTTCCGTTCTGGACCTTGTTTTATATTTGATCAGTCTAGACTTTAGTTTTATTTAATTTCTTAATTTTATTTGTTTTTACATCTCAGCTTAAAAAATAGTCATTTTCAATATCTTGTTTTATGTTTAAAAATGCTAGAAATGTGTTTTTGTTTTGATTTATATTCCTTAAACAACTTACAATTATTAGTTTTGTATATCATACATTAGACGAGTATACGAGTATACATCCTTACCTGACAGTAACATCATCGGTTCTTATCGGGTAAGCACGCTCCATCTTAGGCCATAGCCTTTGCTTGCTATCAGGAAAACTATGGCCAAGTGCAAACCCGTACAAGTTAAAAAAAAACATGTAGTAATAATGATGTGAATATACCTACTTTAGTTGTACACCGAAAGGTAAACTTCCTGTATTTTTATGTTTTTACCATCTGTCTGTACCCATGAGTGCAATGAATGATTTTGAATATGTTTTTTTTAATATGTAGGTTCGCGAGGCTTGCTCGCTGTGGCTGAGCGTGGAGCCGGGGCCGGGCGCGGAGCTGGCCCCGCTGCTGTGCGCGTCGCTGTGGCTGCACGCGCCGCGCCACGCCCCCAAGGTGGCCGCCACACTGGCTACATATGCCCGAGCCAGCCTGCCTCCGCAGCGGTTTGCAGCTATCGCTCTCTTGGCTGATATGCTGAACTACAGGTTAGTTTGTGTAAGAAAATGTGGTTCTAGCCTTTCTATTGCCATTTTATTTGCTATTATACTACATAGTTATTATATGACACATTTACTTGTCATTTTTTTTTGTTTTGGCTTTTGCGAAGATATCACTTCGCAATTCTGCCAATGTCAAGTGGGAAGATAGGCCATCAAACTGAGAAATTTTAAGTGAAATATCGATATGTACGGTGGTTTTAAATTGCACAGTTCGAGTGTTTTTTCCCCCTTTTTTGCTTTCTGTAACAGCGATGGTTAACCAATCTACAGACATATACAGAAACAAGACTTTGATGATTCTTACTTTAATTTGACATTTCATATAATTTTAAATTTATTTGTCATTTTATTCTGACATTTTTACCATTGTAAAAAATGTAATACGTTTTTAAAATTTTAGACATATGTATTTAAAATCTTTTAACTGACATAAATATTTTTGTAAGACGGGACAATAGAATGACTAACTATTAAATTTTAGTTCATAAGTTGAGTATTTCTATTGATGAATAAATGATTATCTTATCTTACGGTCGGATTAAAATTACACACGCGCATAATATCTAGCGGCATATGGCAAAATCGTAACGGATCACAAGTCTACAGGTACAACCAACAATCACTATAGACAAAGCAGCTTATGTGAATGTAAGGTGTTTACATAGGTGCCAAATTTAGTAAGTTTGATATAATCCACACTAGCTTGTACGATACAAAAACCTGCATTCTGCATAGACGAATGTTTTCATTCACAGACATTCTGTTTTTGGGAGACAGAGCGATAATTTGCTACGAGCATTATATTTTTGTCCTTTTGTAATTTTTTCGCCATGTTTTCTTCCCTCTTTCGCACAGCTGTAAGAATGTTTTTAACATATTTATACTTACTTAATAAAAAAATAAATAAAAAAAGTCATTTATTTCAGTCCTTTAGTCCATACACATTTCAAAACATAACCAAAACGTATCAGCACAAAATTAAATAAGTATCTTCCTACTTGACACTGGCAGAATTGCAAAGTCCAAACTTCGCAAAAGCCATAACTAAAAAAAAATACAATTTTCTATTCGTAGATGCAACGACAACCCAGTGATAATAGAGACGGTGCTGGCGACCCTCGACATAGGCTGGAAGGACGAGCACCCCCGCGTGCGCGCAGCCGCCGTGAGGGGGGCTGCCAACGTGGCGCGCCTGAAGCCCCACGCGAGGGCGGCTGCTCTGCCGCACGCCACCGCGGCGCTGAGCCGGGCCGTGGATGCAGACCATACCAGGTAAGGGGCAAAAGGAATCAAATTAGCATCAAGTTCATCTCCCATGAGCGTAATGTCATCAAATTGGTGTCAAGTTCATCTCCCATGAGCGTAATGTCATCAAATTGGTGTCAAGTTCATCTCCCATGAGCGTAATGTCATCAAATTGGTGTCAAGTTCATCTCCCATGAGCGTAATGTCATCAAATTGGTGTCAAGTTCATCTCCCATGAGCGTAATGTCATCAAATTGGTGTCAAGTTCATCTCCAATGAGCGTAATGTCATCAAATTGGTGTCAAGTTCATCTCCCATGAGCGTAATGTCATCAAATTGGTGTCAAGTTCATCTCCCATGAGCGTAATATCATCAAATTGGTGTCAAGTTCATCTCCTTCAAGTTTTGCTTTAGAAAAATAATATCCATTCAATTTAATTTCAATAACCACTTAATTATCTTTTTTTAAGACGTGTCAGAAGCAAAAAATGAACTAAAATAAGATTAATAAGAAATGTCTACCATAATTTGCACTAATATGTATGTCCCACCAGTTCCCCCACAGACAACGTGCCCCTGGCCGCCATCCAGGGCCTGAGTCGCCTGATCTCGGAGCTGGACTCCATCGACCCCGAGCTGCAGAGGGAGCTGCTCGCCATCTCACAGAAGATACGCCCCTTCATGAACACGCAGTGTGCGCTGCTACGAGAACACTCCATCAGGTAACATAGTGGAGTCCTTTAGAATAATATCTAGAATTACAATTTCATCTAAGGTCTTGGACACCATCTACCCAGAGTTACAGAGAGAACTGCTCGCTGTTTCGCAGAAAATAGGGCCCTTCATGAACACGCAGTGTGCGTTGCTAAGAGAACACTCCATCAGGTAACATAGCGGACAATTCAATGAAATATCTAAATAAATAAAACTCAAAGGAGATAGACTGATTGACTGACTATAGTGATCTATCAACGCACAGCCCAAACCACTGGACGGATCTGGCTAAAATTTGGCTTGCAGATAGAAGTTATGACGAAGGCACCCGCTAAGAACGGATTTTTGGAAATGCTTCTTTTAAAGGGGTGAAATAGGGAATGTTAGTTTTACTATGTTGGTAACCAGTCCGTTCATTTGATATTTCATTCACATTCAACGTTCCACTGCTTGTACAATACATTCAAAGTACGAGTTCGTATTCAGAGTTGCATGGTTCCATTATGATATTTTGTCCAGGTTGTTCGGTATAATCTCTGGGCGCGTGCAGGCGGCGGCGCTGGTAGAGCAAGCTGTGTGCTCGCTGCCTTGCTTCCTGCTGCACCTGTGCGACTCCAACCCACCTGTCGTGCGGGTGAGACACTATATTATGTGTGAGCTTGAGTATTTGGGAGAATAAAGCTACATATCGAAAAACTGGATATGAGTAACTGCCCCCTTAGACAAGAGGCGTATTTTAGTGAGCGTACTGTAACCTTTTTAAAAGCTAAACCTACTTATTTTAACTAGGTAGATAGTAAATGAAAGAAAGCGACTGAGAAGGATAAGGTTATTTATTAAGGATACTTGTAGAAAATAGATAATATACAATAGAATTAACGCAGTGCCTGAAGGGCTAAATAGACTTACAGAATTTAGGTTTTAGAACAATAAATGGGCGCCTTAGTTACAGAATGCCAGCTAGATCAGCAGTAGATGTTATTCAAGGGGGGTTTCGAGCCTACATACTAGTTTTGCAACCATAAATCAATTAATTTGTTAAGGGACAATACATTAAAATTTTGAATGTGGGTAGGCTCGGCCTACCCACTGTTACCCTGAGATACAGATGGCCCGAAGCCAGGTGCTGCTGCAGCGGCGCAGGGGGTTGTTTAGGCAACCCTCAGGCTGCGGAGCTGACCAGCAGACTGTCGGGTGTAGTGTAGTGTAGCGAAGGTGAAGGCACCTTCGCTTGAGTTTCAGAGGTAGTGTAAAAAAACCCTGTGAGCAAGGAATAGATCACGGTGTGCACTGATGAACAAAGGTGAAAGATAGAAGCCTACGGATGGTAGACTTACCGGCAGAGGGTTTCAAAGATCGCGCACTTCTATATGTAAATTTTACGATTAGCACTCGGGGTTCAGTCTCCCCGGCGAGTCAAACGAGTAAGGAAGGACAAGCGACTGGTCTCCAGCGAATCTTATTAGCCAAGAAAGAACTGGAAGCCCCGCCGGCTGGTGGTTGCAATGACCATGCCGAATCGACTTGGGCCAGAAGGTGACAATGACAGCTAACTGACATTAGGATTGTTTGACTTTTTACATTTTCTGGCATCGCACGACTTGCGCATTAAGCCAGAAAATGAAAAAACCAAAGGATGCAGAATCCAACGGTTACAGTATCCCGCGAACCAGGGAAGAATTCACGTTAGGGAATTCACGGCTGCCCCAGCCGCATATTACAGAGAAAACCAGGTCATGAAAACAAAACAGCAGAAAAACAAAAATAACAACAGACTCTACAAACCATTCTCTGTTTTACAAGATGTGTTTACAAGACTTGGAAGAGACAACTTTAAAAAAAAATACCATAGGTACCATACCTAATCGAAAAATAGACATCTGAATAGATGACAAATCAATACAAATACTATTATCATATACTACATATTTAAAAAGATATGTGCAAATGTTTATTCATTGTTGTTTCCCATATAATCCCATGTAACAATACTAATACATAATGATAACTATCTTTATATACTTAATTCATTATTGGGAGAGACAGAGACCCACCATATTTGTATAGGTAACCACTGGATATAACGCAAGTGTACTATGTAAATTTCTGAGTTCCTCCCTTCCAACATGTTATAAGATAAACTAATAAATTCATTATTGAGAGAGACAGAGACCCACCATATTTTTACAGTTAACCACTGGATAAACCAAGTGTACTATGTAAATTTCTGAGTTCCTCCCTTCCAACATGTTATAAGATAAACTAATATACTAATCCCCGAAATATGTTCTCCATCACCACTTTATGTGTAGCAATGGGCCTTAAAAGATTGTGTTTATAGCTTATTTATAGTGTTCACAAAACTGCACTTTTTTAAGATTGTGTTTTAGCTTATTTATAGTGTCCACAAAACTGCACTTTTTAGTCTGCGAGTGAGCTTATTTTTCCTAGAGTCCGCGAGCTGCTCTGAATTTATAGGCGTGTTATTAGCTTATTTATTTTTAAAAAGAGTTCACGTTACTGCTCTTTTAATAGTTAATGGCCCTGCCAATGATGTAATATACTAAACTCAAGTATGATATTATATATATGTTATACATTCAAATGTAAAATAATATCTCTTCCGTATCTGTATTTTCTTTAAGTTAAAAATTAGTGATGTAAGTAACTACATTGAAGTTTGAAATATAGCAAGTTATAAAAAAAGAAAATTTAAGTGCTGAATATACAGAAAGAAAAAAACTGGTATAACGCCAATAGCGCAACCAATGGTTCGGTAAGATCCGAAGTGAGGAAAAACAAGAAGTTATTCAGCTACAAAAATTATAGTGACTCTAAGTTATGTTTGCAATGAAGGATAAGAAACAATAAAAATAATGAATTGATATAGTATATATATGATAGCAATAAATAAGAAGTTGGGGAATTATTAAGTTGGGTTAGGGTGTGTGGATTATGTGGAAGGAAGAGGAGGTAATTGGATACTGTGGTTCTTTGAGGAAGTGGAAAAAGGGACAAAACCACAATAGCTCGAGCAGCTCGTGGGCGCGTCCAACGTATCTACCTAATTTATTACCCACGGCAATAACTAGATAGACCTCTGAGCGTTAGAGAACGCTAAAGTAACAACATTAGTGTCGCTCAGCGAAAAGTAGCAGTGGTAGAAATTGCTACTAGATGTTTCTAGCCACAACTGTAGGTTGTGTGAAACAAGTTTAGCGAAGAGCAGCAATGGTAGAAATTGCTTCTAGGTAGATGTTTCTAGCCACAACTGTAGGTTGTGTGAAACAAGTTTAGCGAAAAGCAGCAATGGTAGAAATTGCCACTAGATGTTTCTAGCCACAACTGTAGGTTGTGAGAAACAAGTTTAGCGAAAAGTAGCAATGGTAGAAATTGCTACTAGATGTTTCTAGCCACAACTGTAGGTTGTGAGAAACAAGTTTAGCGAAGAGCAGCAATGGTAGAAATTGCTTCTAGGTAGATGTTTCTAGCCACAACTGTAGGTTGTGTGAAACAAGTTTAGCGAAAAGTAGCAATGGTAGAAATTGCTACTAGATGTTTCTAGCCACAACTGTAGGTTGTGAGAAACAAGTTTAGCGAAAAGCAGCAATGGTAGAAATTGCTTCTAGGTAGATGTTTCTAGCCACAACTGTAGGTTGTGTGAAACAAGTTTAGCGCCGACGTCTCTTGACGTGGAAGGGTTAAAGTTCGAACTAAAACAATAACAATCTATAGCCGTTATCCAAGTAACTGGGCAAGTGCAGTGACTTGTTTGGGTAATAAAAATGCTTCCAATAGGTAGGCGTCAAGAAGTGCGTGACTTTATGTCACTAAGAGTTAGAGGGGAAAAGGAAGATACGTCCCTTTAACTGTTCCCAAGAGGCTACAGAGTTTCGAATGCCTCTAAACCAGATAAGTGCTGGGCCCTCAAATAACTCAGCCGCTGAAGTAAAAACTTTTTTGTATGTGAGTGAGCGAGAAGACACCAATTCATCAAGACGTTCTAAGAAGGAAAGAACACAAGTGTCACCCTTAAACTTTAGATTTAGTGAGTTAATATTCGATGGAAGGACACAAGTTATTCTAGTAGGTCTATGCCTATTGTCAGAAGAATCAGAGTCCCCAGAACGCTCCTGACAACAAACTTCCTGCCGTCTAGACCTAACTTTAGGACTCATTTTCCTCATTGGTTTACAGCTAGCAATGTCCTGATCCGAGGTGTCTGAACCACCGTCCGTTGGCCTCGCTTCGGTCAACTCAGCACTAGAACCAGGCATTGATGACAGGATATGCATATTAGATGTTTCTGAGGTAGTTTCAAGAGTCTCCGGTTTCTGTGACATTTTAAGAAAACTTCAAATAGATTGGATGAAGTGAAATGTGCTAATATACCTATAGGTACCAATAATACCTTTGATATGAAACAAACACCCAGCTATCAACGGTGTGACAAGAATTGTGCAAGTAGACTTGAGTGTTTATGTAATAGGTACTGCAATCTACAGTACAATGTGATATTAGATATCAAATTATGTAAAACTGTTCATGAATATCCTAAGAGTATATTATATACCACTATACTGCGTAGTTGCAGGTTTTAGTTCATATAGAATTTGTGTTTTGTAGTCTATCTTTGATCTAAAAGTTGTTTAGTTGTGTACTATTAAGTTTGTATTTCAGGGTTATATAAATAATTTAATTTTGGTCTAGTACTGGTTGCAAAACTGTTTACAATGTTATGATTTCCAATATTGAGCCTGTTATAAAAAATTTCACTCAGTAAATAGTAAAATACTAATAATTATGTTGCTTATCTTTTACAAATGAAGTTAAGTTTGCTACCAACACACTATGAAAATTACTAACAAGGTTTAGTATTCCTCTATATGCACTGATATTATATGAAATAGAATGATTTTATGATAAATTTTAACTTAATAATGTTTACTTATGTACAGAATGTTCAATATAATAATTATGAGAATTTACTAACAAGGTTTATCATTTATCTTTATGCACTGATAGTAAGTATATGAAATACAATGATTTTATGATGAATGTTAACTTAATAATGTTTACTTACAGAATGTACACAATAATAACATACAATGAAGTACAGTATGAATTCACATGTCAGATCTTACAACTAAAGGATATTGAAACAACACAAATTTCTTTTCAATTAGGTATTCTTATTGGGTTAGTATATTAGTACATAAGTTTTAATATAGCTGCAAAACTAGTTTTCACCAAGTGGAATCGCCAGTGTAACCTTTTTAAAAGCTAAACCTACTTATTTTAACTAGGTAGATAGTAAATGAAAGAAAGCGACTGAGAAGGATAAGGTTATTTATTAAGGATACTTGTAGAAAATAGATAATATACAATAGAATTAACGCAGTGCCTGAAGGGCTAAATAGACTTACAGAATTTAGGTTTTAGAACAATAAATGGGCGCCTTAGTTACAGAATGCCAGCTAGATCAGCAGTAGATGTTATTCAAGGGGGGTTTCGAGCCTACATACTAGTTTTGCAACCATAAATCAATTAATTTGTTAAGGGACAATACATTAAAATTTTGAATGTGGGTAGGCTCGGCCTACCCACTGTTACCCTGAGATACAGATGGCCCGAAGCCAGGTGCTGCTGCAGCGGCGCAGGGGGTTGTTTAGGCAACCCTCAGGCTGCGGAGCTGACCAGCAGACTGTCGGGTGTAGTGTAGTGTAGCGAAGGTGAAGGCACCTTCGCTTGAGTTTCAGAGGTAGTGTAAAAAAACCCTGTGAGCAAGGAATAGATCACGGTGTGCACTGATGAACAAAGGTGAAAGATAGAAGCCTACGGATGGTAGACTTACCGGCAGAGGGTTTCAAAGATCGCGCACTTCTATATGTAAATTTTACGATTAGCACTCGGGGTTCAGTCTCCCCGGCGAGTCAAACGAGTAAGGAAGGACAAGCGACTGGTCTCCAGCGAATCTTATTAGCCAAGAAAGAACTGGAAGCCCCGCCGGCTGGTGGTTGCAATGACCATGCCGAATCGACTTGGGCCAGAAGGTGACAATGACAGCTAACTGACATTAGGATTGTTTGACTTTTTACATTTTCTGGCATCGCACGACTTGCGCATTAAGCCAGAAAATGAAAAAACCAAAGGATGCAGAATCCAACGGTTACAGTACTGACGCTCACTTATAGAATAGAAAGAGCAATGTATGGGATTGCCGTAACAACTCCCCCCGCGGAGTGCGTCGCGATCACACTCCTGTACATTGCTGTTGCTATTCCACAAGTGAGCGACAGTACGCTCACTAAAATACGCCTCTTGTCTAAGAGGGCTGAACCTAATACCATAGTAATTTATCTTGATAAAACGTAATGCCTTTCTATTCCCTTAGTTGAAATATACCTACTCGATGTAAATATCTCGTCCATATCGAGTTTCCGAGAAATTCGAGACAAAGTAACATCCATGAAAACGGATATTTATCATCATATTTAACTTTTACACCGTACATTCGAATCGAAACTATTTTTATTTAATTGGTCTAAAAACATATTTGCAGGCCAGCAAGTTCACACTGAAGCAAGTGTTCAAGACGTTTAACGTGAAGAAGTCCAACGACCTGATCCAGACGCACCTTCTGGACGAGGGTCGCCTGTACCTGGAGGAGTTCCTCTCCGCGCTGGTGCGGAGCCTGGCCGAGGAGATGCCCTCTGCCGTGGCCAAGTGCTTGCAAGCCGCCGTCAACTACCTGCATTGTGCTAGCGAGGATCTCAAGCCACATCCGCCGCTGTTGCTAGGTGAGACTTTTTTAGTGAACGGTGAAAAAACGGACTAACGCTAAGAACTCACGGGGCGGTTTATTCCCGCGCCCGCGTGCGGTGGCGGCACCGCAGCCTTTGTAGAATACAGATATGTATGTAAAAAACTCAAGCACATTTCACGACGCGGTTTACTCCCGCGGCGGTTGCGATTGTTCGCGGCTCCCGCTGCATCCGCGGGCGGGCGCCGCTCGCGGCACCGCTGCCGCGGTGGGTTCCACCCGCGCGCTTTGCGATCAAAGTCCGGCGAAGGTCCTTCTTGCGATAATCAACCGCCAGGTTTGCGGGCGATAATCGCAGCCGCGGCGGCAGCGGCGCCACACAAAACTCCGGCTCGTGAGTTTTGAAAATTAAACGCGGTGCCGCCGCCGCGGCAGGCGCGGGAAAAAAAAACGCTCCGTGAGTTCTAAGCGTAATAGTAAACATACTGAGATAACTTACATTAATTATAATGATCATTATCAAAACTCTTCATTTTGTCTGTAAAATTCAGACTTGATTTAATTATAGGTACGCTGTGTGATGACAGGTGTGTTTGATTCTCTTTATAGCTGCAGCGGAGCGACGAATTATTACGATTTTAGCATGAACTAGTGGATGGAGTCGCATTAAGAAGTAAAACTTGCATCCCCTATTTCACTCCTTTAAAAGTGGCATTTCCAAAAAAAAACTTAGCGGATGCCTACGTCATAACATCTATCTGCATTCCATATTTCAGCCCAATCCGTCCAGTGATTTGGGCTGTGCGTTGATAGATCACTATGTCAGTCACTTAGTCATCTTTAAGTGTATGAATAATATGTAAGGTAACATATAAAAAAAATTGGTGGAGGTGTACAATGGGCCTTATTTTCTTTTATTACTTTGCAAGTTCGACCGGTTTTGATCAAATAAAAAATAAATAAAAAAAAATAACTTGCAATAGTTTTCAAAGTGCCATTTTCTCCAGGTCTCCTGTACGCAGAGTTGCACCGCATCCGAGACAAGTACCCCGAGGACACGGAGCTAGACCCCGAAGTGACTCGCACAGCGAGACAGAGGCTGTTGCAACTGATTAAAGATAACAACCCCAATGTGAGACAGAATGCCGCCATGGCTCTCTCCAACATATGTCTGGTGACTGCTATGGAGAACTGACCTTCACTTCTAAAGGGAAATAAACTACGAATAATTGATATAGAATTGTAACTGGGCTAAAAAAGTAATTCCACGAGATGGTGTACCGCCGCCACCGCGGTAGAGTTGGTCAGCGGGACTTAACCCTTTAGCGACCAACTGTGACCAAGTATCCGGCAGATTTATTTATTTGATTAATGGGCGAGCGGCAAATTGCTGATGTGCCCATATCACACTGTGTCGAAATTGTTTGAAATATTCCACACAGTTCAAAATTATACAGTGCAATGATCACAAGTTAACAAGAGATTTAAGTTTTTTTTCGGCATCGTAACTAATCACAAGCAAGCTTTGTATACGAGTGGTGGTGAAAGGGATAAAATGTGTGGAAACATTATCGACGCGAAATTTGTGAGGAGGTACATTTCTATAGTGTCACCTTATTCGTAGGAAATAAGCAAATGTATATTGTTATCTGTAAGCGGTATTACTTACGGCAAAAAAATGTTATCTGATCTTTTTCGCTGTAGCATTATAGATAGCTGGCATGGATGGACAGAATATGATTTTTTTCTTTGTAAGGTAATTGAATCGAGAATGTTATATCTGTGTTTAATCAAATCAGTTGAGGTATCAAACAATTGTATATTTTCCATATGCATGGTACTTTCCAACTTTACTTGTTACAGGAAAGAAAACATTTAGACGAATTTTGAATATCCGCCTTTTTTGTGTTGGTTAAAAATAATGTTTGAAAAACCATTCAAACGAAATTAAATGTTTTTTTTTTTCAAATAGACTAAATGGTTACTTATATGGAAGAAACTAAATTTATAATTACTTAGTGCCGTGCGTAAGTAAAAGTTGCTATATTAACTATTTGTATTATATATTAACTATTTGTATATCCATGTTCGCAAAAAAGCAAGATAAATCTATGCACATATAGAATCTAAACGAAAAAGTCCGAATTATGATAATTATGTGTAGAAACCGTTCCACGAAATAAGCCCCACGAAAAAAAATTATTGACATTTTAAAATGAGCTAGTAGACCGTAGCCGAGACTTTCGGGCGTTCTGGCTGGTAATTAGAAATACGCAGGTTCGAATCCTGCCGGTCGTGATTATTTTCGCTCATTTTCCAGTAAAAAGTTTAATTTAAAACAACCATAGTCCGCACTATGGTTGTTTTAAATTAAACTTTTTTCTTTTTTTTAAGCACTTGATAAAAATAACTCGTAATATTTTAGAGTTAATAAATTACTCTTTAGCGAAACAAGCTCTAATGATACTTAAACTTTTGAATAGATTTATCTTGCTTTACTAGTTACTATTTGGCTTGTTATATCTGAATAGCATTGTGAAATAAAATGCCAAATTATATCGGACCAAATTCCAATAAAAAAAAGTCTAATTATAAATGTTTATGGCATTTGCTTGATAAGTTACTAAACTTATCTCTTCCAAATTGTTTCATAATAATATAATCAAAATATGAATTATCGGTAAAATAATCATTAGAAATATATTTAATTGGTTTAATGCTTGCACTTGTAATTAAGGAGACTGATACTGAATTGAACATAAAATATGAGAAAGGCTTTGTTGACAAGGAAATGTTTATGAACTATTTTTAAGTTCAGTTATGTATAGGTGCAACCTTTTTTTTACTATACTAAGTGATGAGACGAGCAGGACGCATACTTGATGATAAGCGCCGAGGTTGCTTATCCCAGGGGACACTGAGTTTTGAATCTCAAAACCCAGTGTGTTACTGCATTGTGCTCATCTTTGTTAAGTATAGATGTAAAATCTTAAATACTATTAAAAAAAACCACATGGGTTACTATTTAAAAAGCTTTTGAGAAGTTATATCAGGACTTAAGCTAGGTTTATATAAGTTTACGCCACTTTGTACCTAAAGTATAATAAACAATAAATGCATACACGTTACATATGTGTTAGTTTAAATAAAATAAATATACCTACATTCAAGTGTCAGAAACTTAGAAAAGAAGTATACTCAGGGTGAAAAACTTATCACTGTGATGAAATATAACAAACAAATAATCCAAAGTTGTTTTTATCGTTTTAATTTGCATCAAATGTGCATAAGCGAGACCGTCATAATAAAAAAAAACTTTCAGAAGACTTGATAACCTCCTTTTTTTCGAAGTCGGTTAAAAGGGTGAGAAAAGGATAAAAAACTGAACAAGTATTACTTGTGTAAAATTTCGACATTTTACTGGTGATTTTTTTTTACCAACAATCTATATATCTAAACATATAATAAAGCTGAAGAGGGTCAAAAATCTGTACATAGAAGATACTAGAAAAAAAGATTTGGGTATATGTACTTTAAATCGAACACGTTACAGCAATGTTTAGAATTATTGTCTGTTTCTTTGTTTATTTAAACGCTCATCACGCAATAACGGCTGAACGGATCATCAAGATTTTTGGTATGTAGGTAGTATGAGGTCTTACGAGTGACACAGGCTACTTTTTATCCTGAAATAATACGAGCAAAGCCGCGGGCGTCCATTATTATACATATATATCGCTATGAGAATAGCATACTTGGGTTCAAATCCGAACTCATGAAAATATTTTGCTGAAAAATTTGCAATAAGTAAAGATATTACCACGAAACATTCAGTGCTATTTCATGTGATATTGCTTGTTAAGAGTCAGGAAATGTTAATTAGAATAAGTTTTAGATAATAATCTGTTGTCAATGAATTATTATTAATTGCTTAAATGTATATAATTGCGAATATATAAGAGATCTCACTTTTTATTTAGGACAAATTCTGATTGTATATTTCTTATTATATACCTATTTGTTTTCTACTCATAAATATAAAAAACAATGATTTTTTTAAACAAAAACCAATTAGACAGTCATTGAGAAAATTATAAAAGCATTATGAAAGGAATCAAATTAATATGATTAGATGTAATGTATTATTATTTTAGTATAAGTTGAATTTAAATTTGTTTGACAATAAAATGGTTACCAATTTACGTTTGTCTTTTCTTTCCAAAGCTAAAATTTGTATCCGAATTGTTAATAATACTTTATTTTATGAATTGTTAATAATACTTTATTTTATGAATTGTTACATTACAGTTAAAACATAGTAAGTTAACATAATTACTAATAAAGAAAAGTGTGGTGTATTACAGATAAAATTTTAGAGCTACTTTACCGATAAAACGGCTTTATTTATTTCTTTATATTATATTTACTAAGATTTAAATTTAATGGCTAGCATTTTTTATCTACTAATAACTGTAATAATAAAGATAGGTAGCTAATTAACATTTGACGGAAATTATACCTACTACCGTTGCTCAATAGCTGTTTGTAGGTTGGATAAGTTCAAATGAAACTAAAACAAAGGTACTTAATCCTCCATTCTAGACCATAATGATGGCTTACCATCAGGCGAATTATATTTGTGCGTTTCGTTTTAAAAAAATATATTTTTAGTATTTCTTCGCTGCCAGTTGCTGTCTGTCTCTGTGGGCCAAAGCTCTAGTTGTCTCGTCACATTTAATGCATCTGAAACAGATAATAAGAGAACGTCAAATCTCCAAAAAAAAATTGTACAAAACACTCGCTAGATGGCGCTCATCACTGTTAATCTATGCAAACGTTTTGTTGTTTCATGAAGAGGTATAATTGCCGGCAAACTTCTTGAACCAAAGTAGACGTAGTGGGGGTAAGTTCGCGCATCTACACCACGGTAATAGTATCATACAGTATTCCAACTTCATATAAACGAACGACGCGCGAGCTATACCTACGCGCTCGGATCGTGGTATGCGCGGGGTATGCGTGCGGACTACAGTCGCGGTTGCGCCGCAGTGACGAACGGACGGCACGGACCGCGCGAATTTTTACTCAAAATATGTACAAGTAGATTTAACATGACAAGTAGAATATATTGTGCTGTTTTTGGTTGCATGAATTCCGAACTTCATTTAAAACTAAACATATAAATTGTAAAGTAGCTTCAGGTATCTATAACCAAGTAAAAGATATTCCTTTTTCTCCTCCTTGTCTATGTTTCCCAAAACAATTTTTGATCAAGCTTTATATTCGAATGCGGATTTTTTATACACTAAAATATAATAATAAAGCATTTCGTACATCACAGTCAAGGCGCAAATATTTTTCGGTCGCAAATTTATAAGATTTATTTATTTATTTATTAGATATAGATAAGTGTACACAGCTTGACAAAATAAATGCGATTTGTTGATTTGTTATAGTCACCTACATAATCATGGTTTTTTAATTAAATCTATCAATCAAAAATACAACTTGCATTTTTATTGAACACTTTCTATTCAATTCACAAAGTATTTTATGTAGGTAATATTAATATTTTATATTGTTACTAAGTATCTGTGCTAATAAATAAATAAAAAGTAATAAATTTACAATCTCGAAACTCATAGTAGCCAGATGCAATTAAAACGCTGTAGATGGGCGACAGCGACAGCCCTATCTCATGCTTACGTTGCTTACGTACCGCGCGGCCACGCGCGGCTGTAGGCACTTATTTCAAGGACACGGCCGAGTTACAATACTGTATGATACTATTACCGTGTCTACACTTCGGGACATATTTTATTGGTCATTGTTGGCGTTTGTAAAATATATCATACTAGCTATTTTTTACCAGATCTTTTTTTGCCTGGTGTCCTAAATACATTAAGGAACTCCGAGTCTTTGCTTTCTTTTATGATTCGTTTTACGGTACCGACAGACGTTTTAGTTGCTTCTGCAGTCTTTTTTATAGTTTCTGTTCTTTGTTTTGTAGATCCTTGCTTCATGAAGCAATACACATTATATACCATTTTTCTAGCTTGTCTCTTCAGAACTGTGTTACGTTTTGGCGGCATTGTCCAAAAAGTTTTTGGTAGGTAAAAAGATAAACATAATATAACAAAAAAACAAAGTAACAATAAAACAATAACAAACAAACTTTAACAACAAAACTTCTAAGCTCGAAATAGCCTATTGACACTGCACGCAAATGTAGTCAGATGCTAGCGGAACATGCGCGCAACGCGGGGAACAGGGGCCAACTGATCGGCCAATCACGGGGACGCGTGCCGACAGAATGCCCCCGCGCACCTCTCTTTCCGCCAACGATACCTTAAAATCGTCTACTGCGCACTCAAGGTCATGGCTCAAGAAGTTTGCCGGCAATTATAACTCATAATCTAAGTTAAATGGTTTATATTTTGATTGTTAGAATAAGAATATTACTAAAAGTTTACTGTACCTAGTCAGGTCATAAATTCTGTCACATGTTTAATATAAAATAATTGAAACAAATTTATTCTTTATGTAACCATTTATATACCAAAATGAACTTAACAAAACATAGATTCTTATGACAATAAAGTTTATTCAAAATGACCTCCGTGATTTTGAATACAGGCCTTCAATCTGCGCGGCCAGTCGTCTATCGCTGCACGAACGAGGTCCATGTCAATATCGGCGGCTGCCTTAATCAAGGATGTCTTGAGTGACTCCAAATTGGGATGAGGCTTTAAGCACGCCTTTTCCTCCAAGTGTTTCCATATCTTGTAATCTAACGGATTCAAACCTGGACTGGAGGAGGGCCAGTCTTCGTGCCGGATGAAGTCGATTTCACGCGCCGCCAGCCAGTCTTGTGTGCTCTTCGCTCTATGAGCTGGCGCCGAATCTTGTTGGAATACCCTGAGTGCTTGTTATTGAACATGATATGAGAAACAGGTTCCACAAAGTTCGTCAGGACTGTATTTTGATACACAGCTGCATTCGTTTTTACACCTTTCTCACAAAAATGTACCTCTGTGTTAAGCCCCAATAAGAAACTCCCAACCATACCATGAGCGAGGATGGAAAATGACCTCGTTGGACACGCGGAATACGTTTGCTCGCTTCTTCACTACTGTGTGCGTACACCTTATCATTTTGTTTGTTGTAGCTCTCTTCTACAGTAAAAATTTTTTCATCCGAAAAAAGAATTTCCCGGTATTTTTTTTCCCGCGTACCGCTTCAACAAAGCGCGGCATCTCTTCAGTCTCAGGTCCATTAGACGAGCATTCAAACGATGTCCTGTTTTTCTTCGATATGCCCGAAGCCCTAAGTCTTCATTTAACACCCTTTTCACCGTGGTTCTGCTTAACCCCATCTGAAGGGCCAACAGTTTCTGCTTACGTTTGGGATTTCTTTGAATTCGCGCCTTCACAGCTTTTATCACTGCTCGAGTCCTAACAGACCGAGGGCGACCACTTCTTGACCTGTCATCTACACTAGAGTCTTCATTGTATCGTTTGATGGTTCGATAAACGAATCTTTTGGTTATATTCAAATTTTTCAGTATGTCAAAAATTTGAATTGGCGCGTAACCGCAACGATGCAATGCAATAACTGCAACACGGTCTTCTTTAAGCGTCCACTCCATATTTAAAAATGAGTAAAATTCTAAAAAGTATACATTTTTATTTTCATGAACAATTCGAAATTCGAATTCAATAAACTTTTTTGTGGCCAGCATTCTAAAAGAAAAGTTTTTACTGTGTGACAATACTTATGACCTGACTAGGTATATTTTGTTCTTGGGATGCTGTATTGAGCTTAGCTTGCAAGTAAAAAGTTCAGATGAGTTTTATTATAATACTGGCTTCTTACTTCGGTGAATGCCTACTGAGCTGTATGTGACAAACTCGTACCTCTGTGACGTCACTTAAGGGTTGACTAATTTGGAAGCTGTCTGAATCGCGCAAACGTTGTATTTGTTGTAATCAACATTTCACTTCTATGAATGGGGGCAATGACTGGATGCTTGTCGCAGTATCCATCGAGAGGATCTATTCAGCTATTCCTATATGGACGTAGATAACTTATAGTTTCATACTTAGGCGGGTGTCTCCTGAGCCAGAACTCCTTGGTGTGGTCGCAGTAGGTGCGCACCTGGCGCCGGTCCCACGCCACGGACTCCACGCGCCACTCGCTCGGCACCAGCGGGGGCTGCAGCCGCGGCAGGCGCACCTGCGAACACGAAGAGACTTTCAAACATACAATTAATTTACATTACTTAAACGTACAACCCGACACCTTTCCAATCGAATTCCAAGTGAGTACAGGGTCATAGGTTGTTGGAATATTATAGTTGAAGTTTCTCCACTTTCCACCTATCGGCACGCAAAAATATGGATTTCATTAACGTCTTTCATAATCTAAAACTTACTTTTCAAACCTTTTACCTTTGGCACCAAGGGGAGCAGGCATATACCTAGCAGTGGGGCAATAAGGGTATGATGTTATGTTAAATGGGCTTCGTTTTCGTATCAATTAATGTAAATAATCTTTGTGTAATTGACCAATGTCGTCACAGCAGTTATGAGGCCAGTAAGAATATTAGGAAATTGTTGTACCTAACTACTAGGTGTTATTTATCTTCTTAATGCAGAATCTTATTATTTTCCCCAAATTAACGCCTAACTATCACCATAGTTTACTTAAATCTATAAATAGCTTCCATAACTTCTGCAAGTTAATTTAATACCGTACTTACCGGATTGGCCACCGCTGGCAAGCCTGGCAGCGGCGCCTTCACGCTGAAGTAAGCGGAGATAGCGTCCCGCTGTGCCTTCAGCGTGTCGGTGGTGTACATGTTGTCGACGAGCAGCTTGCGCGCTGTCGGCTCGATGTCATCCATGCTGACCGCGGGGGTCATCACCAGGCGCGGCCGCGTGCGGATCGCCTCCGACAGACCCTCGTCGGTTGGTATCTCCTATTGGACAACGGCTGTAAGAGGTCTCAGGGCTGGTTGGACAACTTATGAGTTATCCACATTTCAGAAATGGGTAACTGCGCTATAAAGCGTGTGCCGAGAAATTTGCAAATTTAAATCACCTTACAGTATCCCGGCTAAAGGCAATGCTGTTGTAAGTGATTCTATTATAAGTTTATTTATTTATACGTGCACACATACAATTTGCCAAAAAAAAAATACATTTGCCTCGAGGTATTGGGGCGTAGCAAGAGACTCTGGCTAGTCTTTATCTAGCCAGAGTCTTTACAAATTGTGCTTACATCTAATAGTCTTACTATGTATACTTACTGTTATGGATTTAAAGTAGGTATACCTGCCCAAACATTTTTTTTCTAATATCTTATTATTCGGATTTTTGAACCTCTTCAGCTTTATTATATATATAGATATTGTAGTAGGTTCGTCTCACCCAAGCTTGCTGTATGGTGCGCGGGTTCCCGCGCGTGATCTCGTTGTGTCGATGCAGCAAGCTGAACGGCACGCCGCAGCCTTTCCAGTCCGTCAGCGTGTGAATGTCCCTTTATAATACATACACGTGAGAGAAATTACATTTTCAGCCACAGAAGAATAAAATTATCCATCTTTTATCCATGGTTGCTCGCGACTTCGCTTCAATTCAACCTTTTTGTACTTACCTACTTACATACATAAGAAAAAATATTATAAAATAATTAATAGAAAACTCTTCTTTACCCAGGTACATTGGGCAGCCTTATCGCATATATGTACTGTTCTATTCGCTTGCGTTGGTAATGAATAAAAAGTGCAGTTATTAGTACTTTCCACGAAAGAGACGTGTTTTCGGATTTTGTAATCTTCAAACATGTCGGTTTCCTCACGATGTTTTCTGTAACCGTTCAATTTCAATTTCAAAGAGTCTTTATTTCACATATAAGTAATTAACAATAAAATATGCTAGTGTACATTAAGTAGTTATAAACTAGTTTCCTAGCATGTTTTGACATGAAAGTTAGTACGTTTTCAAGTTGGATTACCACTCATATAAAACTTTTAGCAATGTTTAAGGTGTAAGGCTGGATTCAAACCAGAGTGCGTCAGAATGTAAAGCAGATACTTACACCACTGAGACACACTAACCATGGAGTTTATAAAGCACATACTAATACCTACTTGGTTAGTTTAGCTTGAGGCCTCACTCTCGGTTTTTTCGGTACATATTTAGTATAGACGAGATCTTTAATCCTGCCTCCACTATAGTCTGTTTTATATGTGGTCTCGTAGTTAAATAGCATTGATTTTAGTCTGGGTCTCGTGTCTGGCATTGTGGATAGCTTTATAGATTATTGAGCCACAAGAAATGGTAATATGAAAGTATTTGTAGATGGTGATTTGTATTGGGATTTTATTATGATAAAAGTTCGCAATAAACGAAATAAACAATAGGTCTCGTTGAAGTTTTTGACAATGAGATGTTTGACAAAATAGCTCAAACACAGACTGCAAGGAGGTACCTACTACCAAAGAATACCTACTAACTTTACCCATAGATTGAGAAAAAAATACCCAGTAGTCCTGTCAACAGAACTACTTAACAGAACAGGTGGGAGCATTGATCTCCATCAGTACAAGTACGCTGGATTGGCTGGTCGCCGCATCGTTTTGTGCCTATTTGATTTTCGCCATCTTGGCGCCGACAACGCCAGTGAAGTTCCACGGAACTAACTGTAGGGACGGGACAATGTAACAAATTATATCGACAAAAATCTAATTTTCGCATAGGCGATAGAGATACCTGTAGATGTCTATCCTTTTTAACCACTGACCTATATTACTACTAGTACGCCGGACTGGCCATATAAAATAAAAACTATTTTGTGCCGATTTGAAAGGCCTCCCTTGAGTGTACTGAAAACTAAATTTGGCATTTATTTCTCAAAAAGCAAATTGCCATCGTGTTTTTTACATCCTTTCCGCGATTTTATTAACGTTTTCTTTATAATTTAGTTTATACATATTAGAAAGTGTCCAAAACAATGTTAGTTAGAAATTTAAAGGAAAATGTAAATAGTCAGTAATTTAAACAAGTAGGTTGTAAGAAAAATTGTTAAGTAGTTAGTAAGAAAGCGTAGATTAGGTTCCCCCATAAACCACCTGGGGAGTTAGAAGTATTCACTGTCTTTTAATCAAATCTTATGATGATACTGAAAAACTGGTGAGAGTGTACAACCTAGATTTTAGGCTGAATACAGAAGTAGACCTTCTATTCTAGCTAACTGGTGTTCGTTCTTAAGCGTAGTTAGATCAAAATTACTCAAACATTTTACACAATATGCACACAACATTCCCACACACACATATATACACACAAACACATAAATACCCTAGACTACTCATTGGAGATACCAAACATTCATACGTAATCTTTATAAACCCGCAAAAATCCTTGCATTCCTTTCATATGTAATGTATGTAATACGTGTAATACATTATCACATTATCTTTTTATTTTCTTGAAGCAGCTTCAGTTTGTACATTACTGTTTTGTAACAAGCATTATTTGCAACTGAAACTCTGGAGAAATATGTAGTGATTTTCCGCTGCGACTCACCACATATTTTAATCATATTTCTCCAGAGTTTCAGTTACAATGGATTTCCGCAAAGTAACGCCTGATTCAATATCTTAACTTATGTTGAATTGGTTTTTGTATTGTAGGTATATTATTTAATGCAATTAAGCCTTTAATCATTTAAAATCATTGTCATAGAAAGATCAAATGTTTACCTCAAATATGTAATTCTTCCCTAGGCCTCCGAGATACAGGCATTGCCTAGTTCGGGGTCCGCTAGAAAAGCACATGTATGTACTTAGTATGTAAAAAAAGAACGTAAATACCATGTCTTTATTATTTCATTAGTTAATTAAAAAATTGAATTTGAATATATTACTCAAAAAACCTTTGTTTTCCTATCTTTCTTCCAGGTACATATATTGCAATGTACTTTTCGTCCACTTGTTGGTAGGGGTACGTTTGATGGTGCCGTTGGTTCTAATTCTGGTATAATGTTTCGGATACGGGTTTTGATATGCTGTGGAACATTAGCGATAAAAAATCTTATAATATGTAAAAATGTATGCAAAAATATGTTACGTATGTATTTAATCGCTACCGGGTCCAATAGACCCACACGCACCTTTTAGGCCCATAGCACTAACATGTAGCGCACTAACTGTCAGCTTAGATCGTTATCTACCGCCCTAAACTATAGTCGAAAGGTATTAAGAACGGCCACATTACAATCGTCGTAATTTCGAAATAATTCAACAAAATTCAAGGGACTGGGTCCACTGGACCCAGTAGCGAGTCCTTAAGTGTTAAGCCACAGTTTTAGTGAAGAGTCTTTTAACATGTAATTTAAAAACAAACCGTTCATTGATACAATTTATGCCAGAAAAAACATCGACAAATATTGTCGATATGGAATATCGACAACACTATTGTGTTGTTTATGTTTATCAAAACTTGTCAATGTCATGTCAAATACGTTCTAATGTCATGTCATGCATGTAATACATGCATGGAATTAATATATAATAATAAGGAATGAGCACTGCTGGTCCAATTACGAGCAGAACGAGGCGAATGTATGACAGGCTGTTGTCTTTTTCGAACTATGGTGATAATACATTATATAATTAGGATATTTCAATTCATCTTCCTACCAAATCTGGAGTAGTCTCTTTTGGGGCCCTTTTTTACCTGCATCTTGCCAATCATGATAATCCCTAGCTCTATTGACGCGTTAAGTAATAAACACCAACAAACTTACTTACAAAAGGCACTTTAATTTGTAACTTATGATAGTAACCGACATAAAAGAGACATTTTGTTGTGTCCTTTAATTAATTGAATAACTTAATAATCTTGTAACGCTTATCACAAGATTTTAGAATACATATATGAACGTGTACCGTAACCACAAACCTATTTCACTTTAAATAAAAGTCAACCTTAAAAAGTTAAGCATTAGTAAAGTCGCGACGCCCCGAAAAAATATAGGTCACCTTAGTCCCAATAATGTAATCTTAGCATACCTGTTGAAAGATATATTGCAGCCACTATAAGATTCACTTCTGCAGTCACTTCTGCATTCTGCATACACTACTATGTATTTCTTATCATTTTGTTATTTTTACAATAAAATACATCTAAATTAGTTACAAATGAAATTATTTTTTTCCCGTTACCTTTTGTCATAATATAATGTCATCATAATGTTGCTTGTGTGAAAATAATATAATATCAATTTGTTATTTATTTATTCTATTTTGTGTTAGTTTCACAAATTAATTCAGATTTCTTTGTGTCGAGTAAGATTTATAATAAATAAAATTAAATAATATTATTTATTGATAAATATGACTACGTTGACTAGACAGTGACGTTTCTCACAGATTTTTTTTTAAACTGGAAAGCTGCTGAAACAGGACAACAGCCTGCCTACTATGTCTCTCATTTTTGATTGATTTCATCCCCGATTTAACATTTATAGAAAATGAACTTTTACTGTAGAAACATAAGGCTTCTATTCGTATAAAATCTAGTTCACAAAACAAAAAGAGAAATCCTGTGATAATGAGGGGGATTAAAATCCTTGAATAAATGTCAAATTTAGTTCTCATTCCTCTCAAGGGAGGCGCTTCAAATCGGCACAAAAAAGAGCTGTCATTTTGTATGGTACAGCCAGTCCAGCGTACTAGTAGTAATGGAGGTCAGTGGGTGGGAGTAAACGGATTTTACATGCCCTTAGCCTTTTAAAAATGATACATCCCAAGCTATTGCGTGATCCCAAGGATCTTGTATGTCGGTCTCTTGATATGACTTCTTATCCATTGAAAAATATGATATACCTATGTAGTTAGAGTTACAAGTCAGTTAGGTTTTGGAGGCTCTAGGCATTAAAAGGGTAATAGTATTCTTTGCTTTAGGCTATTTATCTTGAAGGCCCGTTTGAATATAAAGTACTAATTATAAATTATGTGTCTCCTAAAAAGAAAATAATGCAATAATATATAATTTAAAATAATTTATTTCAAAATCACCATTAGATTTACACCGAGTAGATAATATAAATAATTTTAAATTATACACACTTAACTTAATTCTTACAGTAAAAATATTTTTTTTTATATCACAAAATAGGTAAACTTCATTGGAATATCCTATTTCTTTGCATACATACTTTAGAGATCGCAAAACGTGATTCAACTGTGATTTTTTAACACAAAAGCCGCTTAAAAATTTACTCATCATATGCTACGAAAGTAAAAAAAGAAGAGAAAGAGAAGAGAGGGAGAGTTTTTTTTACATGATATAGGCTTACGCTTGACTACAGCTATAGAGTGGTATATTTTAGATAAGTATTGGTTCAATTAGAACCAAAACTTGTCTTAACTGATTTGATGTATCTTTCTTGCAAACTTGATAGGAAATAAACGTAAGGAATCTAATCGGCGTCCAAATCTCTGAAATCTTTTGACTTTTTTTCCGTGTTAAAAATCACAAATAAATCTTGAATTCTGCTGGACAACATGAAACTTGCTTACACCATTAAATGTAAGATAACTACGACTATTGGCGGCACACTTCAAATAGATTGCTTTTAGATTTATTTCCTTTTAACAGCCCTTCTTATCTGAACACATTCTAAAAGGCCAACACCGGTACACTATCCGCCATTTTGTTTCACAAGAATTCTACATTATAATCACGAGATCACAATTCCAAGTTAATATAAAAATATTTCATTATTTCTTCACTATACTTTCATAATAAAGTTGTTAAGACATTTCGGGACAAGATGGCACCACTGAAATTAAAATATCGTAAATAGTAGAAATAACATTATTTTCGTTTTATTGTATGATAAAGTAAAGTTCAAAATGCGAAGAGTATGCATAAAGATTTTATAAAATATCAAATACACATTACGCTTTTAGGTTCACAGATCAAAGGAGTATTTTACTATCTTGAATGCCTTTAACAGCCAATGCTAAAAAAGCATATAAAAAAATGTCTTAACATCTTTGGTATTCCATATACTCATTTACAAAATGTTGCTTTAACATCTAAGAAAAACACTTATTACAACAATAAATAAATAGATATGTTAATAATGTCATTAATTAATAATGCATTCATTCAGGTACGCTGCTCTAGTATGAAGTAGTAAAGAACAACAATTTATAGAAAAGTAAACATTAAGGAACTCATTGGAAGTTGTAACTTAGGAATTATTTCTGGCTCAGTATAGTGGAAGAGAATAATATCGAAGGAAATATTGTGAGTTCGATTCGGACATATCATTTAACTGCTGATCTACAAATTATCACCTTTTTTTCACTAAACGGGTTTGCACTTGGCCATAGTTTGCCTGATAGCAAGCAAAGGCTATGGCCTAAGATGGAGCGTGCTCACCCGATAAGAACCGATTCACACTCGCTTTAAAGATCGCTGGATTATAGTGTGTGGGGAGCAGGGACTCAGTTACCTATTTATATATTATAGTTTTAGACAAATTTATGAAATAATATTTACCTAGTTTTTTTGTAGAAATTGCAATAAAATGTTGTTTAATTGAAATAAACATTTGGATTTTTTTAAAGTAATTTAGTAAAGACATAGAAGTAAATATAAATCCGAATCAAATAACATTAGCTATAAGATTGAACGGAAATAAGTTATTTCATACATTTAAATATTTATCTAAGCCTAAATTTAAAAAAGCACAAGTTTCAGTCGATGCCATGCAAAGACGAAATATATATTTACATATTCATATATACATACCTTTATAACATAGACTACCTACATAATTCATAAGGACGCTGATAAAAATATGGTCAACCAATTTACTATCCTATCTAAATATTTACAATATTTCATTTTATTCCCGTTAGTAGGTGAATTGATTTTAGTAAGTTGTAAATTAATAGTTTATAATTTACTTTAACTTCTACGGTAAATGCCCACGCCTTTTTAAGATACAGAAAAATTAGACTATTTTTGACACGCTGTTTAATATTTGGCGGCAAAATTGACTTATAATTCAATATGGCCGCCAAATACAACCTAGAATTCATAAACAAGATATACTCGCTAACGATTTGAAAGTAGGTATATCAGATAACAAATTAGACTGATTAGTGCACAAGAATGGCAAAAGCCTTGATTGAAGAATATTAAATTCAATTTAACTTCATTCGCAATGAATAGAAGAAATTGTTTAGTATAAACTTGCCTAGTTGTCAAATGTACGTAGATTCTATTCAACAACTTGGATTCTTAATGGGGCAAAGTTTCTCTCTTTTAAGTTAAAACTTGTACAAAAAAGTCTTCGCAAAAAGCTTACAATTTGGTAGCAATGACATAAGATAAAAATGACAATTCTTATCTCAGACAGATTGAAGTCATCATCGACTGCATTGGTTTTGTTTTAAACTTGATAGGCTCGCGTTTGTCTACAACTCACCTGATGTTAAGCAACGGCTATATAATATCTACGTATCCGAGCACATTCGTCAATCCGGCACATTGATCTCCGCCCAGACGGGGCAGAAGGGCGAGGCGGGTCCCCCCCAGGACCACCCGCGCGGGATGGCGAGGTGGCTCAGACCCGACTTGATGGCTCCGGAGTATCCGTTGAAGAAGCTCGTCTCTATCTTGTCAGGAGATATGATGCTGCTCATGCCGGTCGCAGACGCGTCCACGGTTGTGACGACCTCTTCGTCTAATAGCGGCTCGCACGTTTTTAGAGCTGGAAACAAAAATGGGGCAAAATTAATGAGAGAAAGATCAGAATTTTACTATAATTTACGTTGCCTAACATCTGTTGCTCTTAACACACTGAAACTACCCATAAAATATTAAGTTTTTTTTTGACGTTTGATATTTCAGGCTTAACGCTATAATACATATATATTAAGCGGAAAAAGCACACGCAGTCGGGGATAAATTGAACACCAGAAGCTGGTTCCATTCTTTGACTGCTCCGTTCCGTTAGCTTAGTTGGTAGTGGCTCAGCCTTCTAATCTAGGGGTGCGGGTTCGATTCCCGCATGGCACAAGTAATTATGAATATTAAAATTTGTAAATATTTGTGTTAAGTCTGGTCGTTTCTATGTATAATAAGTATGTATTTACAAAAGAAAAAGTATATATGTATTATATCCGTTATCTAGTACCCATGATACAAGCGTAAGCTTAGTATGGGGCTAGATGGCGCTGTGTGATATGTCCTGAAATATTTATTTATTTATTATTCTTTGCTATTTAATGTGATAAAACAGTTACCGATACGATTTTAACAGAATCTTTATCTTTTAAATCCAAATGACCATTCCTGCCTGAATTAATAATAACTAATCAGCAATTACAAAGTTGCTTATCGAAGTAATTAATTATTCTGTAGCCGTAATTATCAGATATTGTAACAGGCATATCTGTTGTGTACATTTCGTGCTGTTGCTAAGGAATTATGGGAACGAAAATTAATTCAAGATACGTGTGAAGATGTATTAGTTTTTCTAGCACAACCTTCTTTACTCTCAATCCTTTACCATCCAAGCCATCCTCTTGTGGAACACGTTGCCCCTGCCCATCAGGCAGGCCAAGTCGCTGAGTATATTCCAAAAGTTAGTGTATCACCATTATTTGTCATTGTTATAGCATTAATTTATGTAGTTTACTTATATAAAAATAGTAGCTTATTTCCTAAAGGTTTTGTGTAATATGTATGATATATGTATATATTTATTTATGTATATTTTGAGTATGTGTTGGTCTTTTAACTAATGTATGTATCTAATTATATTTTTTAGTACACTGCCTGTTTATAATTCTTAGTAATGTCCATCCAAAAGGTTGCCTGGAAGAAATCGCCTAAGGCGATAAGGCCGCTCAATGTGCATCACTTTAATATATTTAAGCTTATTTCCTGTTTTGTTATTTCTATGTTTTATGGTGTACATTAAAGATATATTCTATTCTAACCATATTTTTTTTTTTGAATCCATATTTTTATTTACGAATGTAAATGATAGTTAACTGGCCACGTTGATGCAACGTAGTCATTAAACAATCCTTACATATACAATACACATATGTATTAGTATTCACCACAAAAAGGTCAGTAAACACTTGAAGTTTACATCTAATCTCGGACACAGCTGCGTTAGTCTAGGACACACTAATATACATCAATGTGATGTAATCTTAAATGGATAAACAAAGGATAAATCACAGAATTACTGCTGAGCAAAGTGCAGACTACAACGTAATCATCATCGTCAGCCAAATGAGACCCACTGCAGGGTATAGGCCTACAA
The DNA here is from genome assembly GCA_964023185.1 of Macaria liturata. Classification (NCBI taxonomy): domain Eukaryota; kingdom Metazoa; phylum Arthropoda; class Insecta; order Lepidoptera; family Geometridae; genus Macaria; species Macaria liturata. The sequence continues at coordinate 11,328,467 of OZ026818.1, forward strand.
CGTAATATATGAACTAAATTACAAACGCCTCTATTTATATACAAAATTGTTCTATATATCGGAGTGTATAACGATGCCCAGTCTGATTCATCCATTTGATTTATAATTTTCAGTCACTGCGCTGAAGTTGATTTGATGGAAGAATCAAATTGATTTTATGATTCTAGGAACCGGGAGATATTCTATTCTCAAAACTAACAAATAATATGTAAGCGTGCACTATGTCTATACCCTAGGCCAGGGGTTCCCAATCTTTTGTAACCCGCGGCGCAGTTACAAGTTTAATATTTGTTCAAGGCGCCCTGTCCTATAAAAAAAAAAAATCCTCTAATAGTTAACTATTAGAGGAAATTAGTCAAAAGAAATAGGTACCTACAAGAATAGAAGTTAGGTAAAGTTGTTCGTAACGAAAATTATAACACAACAATATAAAATTGACTTCATTGAATTGTTCAGGCGAGCTGTGGTCAAACTTAAACCACGTAAAAAAGCTATATACTCACACAGAACATTATCCTTAGTATAGAACTCGCCGAGGAAGGCGCAGTGCAGGTTGGTCGCTCGCGCGAGATCACCGAAGTCTCTCAGACTCGCCACGTCTTCGTCGCTGAGACGCTCGCGACACTGCACATTCACGAGGATCGTCGGACGACTGCAGATCAGGAATGCTGGAAGGTGGGAATTAATGGGTTAACAGGTGCCACCATAAACCTTCATTGTTAAAATGAAATTGATGACCTTTAAATTAATTACTAAATTAAATTATTGTTGATTGTAGGTACATACGTACTCGTATGTACGAAAATAAATTACACAATTTATACGGTTTTATGACACCCAACTTTTGAAATGTTACTCTTTTTAGTAGAGAGGTTTAATTCTCAATAATCATAAGCTTGAGATAACGAAAGAAGGATGATGTCCATAAATAAAATAAAATAGTATTTATTGCCCATTTACAAATTATATAAGAACTTAAAAAATAATTTTGAATTAAATTAAACTATTAACATAAAATGAATCGTTTATTCAGTATATCTTTAGGGCACCCACAATTTAGTGAAGGCCTCTTCCATGATGTACATACATACATATATAGGAGCAAAATATTATATTACTGTCCATTTTCTATTTTTTTATTGGAAACTCTTTGGTACTCGCACTATCTGCTGATCATCAATGTACAGTTGCTGTTTGACGATGTAAGATGCTTTTAAGTTACTTCACATCTCTTGCCAACATAAGCTTACTAAGTACTTTTATTAAATAAGAGAAAAAAAGGACATTAAGAAAAGCAGTCTCTAAACGTAACTGTAGTAGTTTTTATGAGCTTATCAAGATATAAAACGACGCACTCTCTACGTTAAGATTTTGCTTCGCTCAGTAAAATAAAAAAATACCATAGAAATATGTTGACATCTATCAGGTTAGATGCAGTCTGTAATGTAGGGTGGTACTGGTATCGCCGGATGTATTAGCAATTATGGATGCAACCATGGGTGTGCAATTTTAAAATTGCATTGCGCCATAGACCATAGACGCAATGATAACTCAATCATGTGGTTAGAATAGTTGCAAATCTTTAGGAATACTTGGAAATTCGATCTGAAATCAAATTGTGCAGGAACTCTAGTCCACCAACTCTCTATAGTCTTACCGCTTCTTACCATAAACTATGATCAAATGCCAAAAAAGCCAAATGTCAAATGCAAAAATCAAGCACATTTGGTTTAAAAGAAACTCGTCTAAAACCTGTATTCTTCTGAAACAGCCATGGTTTCATATAAATGAGAGAGCATACATTTTATTTATGTTCATAATTTAAATATTATCTCGTGCGTTATATTCATATCATATCGATTGGAAATCCTGTTTCAAACCAGACAAGTCAAGGTTAATCTACCTAATTGTAACGGATCAGTTTTAAAATATAGTACATACATAAAGTACCTAATACTACATATTTAAACAGGTCATTCGCTTAACTATCGCCTGCACATACTGGTATCAGATTAGATAGGAAGATAGCTTTAAATCTATTTCATATTGATATTAGCCATGGATTACACCCATTCTTAAACAATAGATCCGTTTAAACGACACACTATAATAGGAAATTTTGAAGAACTACTTAATATAATAAAAAAATTCACCGTTTCTTATTTTCATTATGACAATGTCGACACATTATACTCAAAAATTAATACTGCTGTTACGTTACGATGTACGTTATTATAGTATCTGTCAAAGCTAGTACGTGGTTATAAACAGTTCTATACTAATTAATAAGTAATTAGTATGCACAGAGTCGCGACGTGCGCCGTTCTAAGCCGCAGTGGTAGCCAACTTGCCATTCATCACCAGCCACGACCACTTTAAGGCCCGCAACAATTTTTTACTTAACCTTCATAAATCTTCTCCACTGATTTAATTACCCTGGCAATAAAGTATAGCTTAATAAGCGTGCTTGTTTAATTAGAGAGCCCTTATAATAATTAATTAATTCTTTGCGCTCATTTGTATTCAAATTCCGAGAATGTTTGTATTTTCAAGCCCCATTTTTACGACTGACACTGGAAATTAATGGTATTGATAACTTTACAAATGTAAAACTTTTAAGACTAAATCTTGGCGGGTCACCGTATCTGTAAAACAACACAAACTGTACAAAAATCCCATCCTAAACATTGATATTCAAAACACATAAAATCGTCCGCTCATAAAATAAGTTGAGCAGTTGAGTCGGCTTTGGTACAAAAGCGCAGCCATACTTGGCAAGCGGAATTGACCTCTATTCGTAGCACAATAAGGCATGGCAGCCAAGCCTCGTGTGCCAAAGTCAATGGCAAACGAGGGGACGGCCGGCGACGCGACGGCCGCGGCACTGCCGCGGCGGCTGGCAGGTCACTGCATTTGGAGCAATAATTGCAAGTCCAGACGGTGATTTATAGCTGGAGGCTTATTAATGTACCGAGATGTCTCAATCAGAGCATTGCTACTTTTGTTTTCCCTTTTTTGTTTTTAGTACGATTAATAAATCTAAATATATAAAACTAAAAGGTGACTGACTGATATAGTGATCTATCAACACACAGCCCAAACCACTGGACGGATTGGGCTGAAATTTGGAATGAAGGTAGATGCTATGACGTAGGCAACCGCTAAGAAAGGATTTTTGGAAATGCCACATTTAAAGGGGTGAAATAGGGAATGCAAGTTTTACTTCTTAATGCGAGCGAAGCCGCGAGTACCCACTTGTTGAATATATAATACTCTGAAAGAGAAGAACAGTGAATGCGTCTGATGGTGCCCAATCCAGTTCAAATGTCTTCCCAAGACTGTAATTTACCATACTTAACAAAATATATATTGATACAATTTTATAAAAAATATAACGTCATTAATTGAAGCAATCTCAGAAAGAGGGGAAAAAGATGAGCAAAATATATGTAAAAACTATACAAATACAAAATACACATAGGTACGTCCTAATACGTCAGTCTGATGTAAGCGTCTCAAACTATTAACCTGATTTTAAACTCTGTTCCTTTTTTTGAAGAATAAAATGTATTATCAAGTCCCAGACATTGCACTCATCTGTTTTAGCATATGTTTATCTGTATACATGTGTTGCAAATTATGTATTTAAAAAAAAGAGTAGGTAGGTACTCGTAAATTCTGCAGCGGTCGTTGCAAAACAAGAACTATTTATGCATATTCTAGAGTAATCTAGAGATTTAGATGCTTTTCATGTTACGACATCGACAAGGGTCTGTATTATTAGTTAAGGAAGACGGAACAGGATTTACAATAGTAAATAATCTTGAAATTGACATTGCAAAGAGCACTTAGATTTGTGATACATTTTAACTGCAAAACTTAAACGATACTTAACGTACCTATAGCATACTCACATGTTTGACTAAAGTACGTAGCTGTTGAATTGAATTCGTAAACATTTTTTTTTACTAATCATATGCGTAGTTTCGTATGCATTGCCGCAGTTCGATTGTAACCACTTGGCAATCGAGTTCGGGTTAACAACTAGTGATCCTCGGCCCGCTTTACATGATTGCCTTCATTTGTACATTTACATACATTGTAAGGAGTGATTACTTCACTTGCTTCGCTTTGTTTCAGCGATCTAGTTTGTGTGGCTCTTTGTTTGTGGAAAGTGAGATCACGGCTCTACGTTATCGGTTCAAGAAGAAGGAAAAACTTTGTTTTCGTTGTGAATATTTCTTTATATTTCATTTTATCGTCGACCAGATGGAACAAGGTTTTAGAGTTTAGCTCATGCATGCGTATATATGTACATATTTATTATGTTTGTTTTATTTACCAATAACTGGGATAGGTACTATTGTTACCTACCCCTTCAGTATAAAAAGGTATACTAAGTTCGCGATTTTTTTAAATTCATAGTAATGAACCTACATGAGGAAACGGACGTTCCATCATTTCAATTCTACCCTAACATAATTTCACAACTGGAACATTTCAAATTCAAAATATATCAATATTATCAATATCACTGAATACTGAAGTACTAGGTAGTCTAAGTAAATAACCTCAGTCACAGAGTACAGAGATAATAAATAAAACAAAGGAAATACTCAAGAGGCTCATATCGGCAAACACGCGTACAGAAATATGTACGTGTGTTTATTGTCTATCTAGTTACTTTCAAGGTCATTCTTTAAAAACAATAGGTCAATTCAATACATATTTCCTCATAACGATGACATGGTTTACTGAAAAGTAAGTGATACAGGACTTGCGTACAACTCATACGTCAATACCAACGTTTTTTGCACATTGCAGTTATTTTGATTCTATGTAAAATTTTGTTCACGTACTCACGAAACAGCATAATATATTTTGGATATGGTAAAAAAATGTGAATACAACGTGTTCAATTTGATGTAACTCATTTTTTACTTAACTGGCGAATTATGGTCCCCTAAACCCAATGGAAACCCAACCCAATTTTGGATAATCGTAAATGTTTATTCGTTAAATGTCTCTATTTATTTACTAAGATATAACATTGCAGCCTCCAGCTATAATTAAATTTAGATAACAGATCAATACAGCTGCTAGGTCCAGCAACACTAGGATAGTGACACAAACGTGTTGGAGTCACAACAAGGTGAACAATCCAACATGCGATGCAAAAACCGCGATGACTGGGCAATTTGCAATTACAATGAATACTTATCTAAAGAGCAAATGTCTACGAGATCAGACACCTGTTACTTGAATACTAGATAAGGTTTGTCGTTTTACCTGTTACGAAATGATGTTTATGTTGGTGATTGAGAAAAAGTTGAGTATTTATTTATGTTGACGCCAGTAGAGTTGATTAACTATAATCTAAATAAAATTTTATTCGTTTATATAAACGCAATGAAGGCGTATAACATTAGGTAACAAACATAAACATACAAATTGATTAATACGCGTCAATACACGTATCCTCATTTACTGAAAAGATATCTTTTATATATGTATACCCGGTGTTTCTTTGTTTGAAACGTCACATAATTCACGTGATTTTTTTGGATCCGTAAAGATTATTTCATATCGCGCGCATACAAAATATACTTTGATACAATCTGATTAAAACGTGAACTCTAATTTGCATGCTCATTCTTAGTAATCAAGTTAAAATAGCATTGGATTTCTTCGAACAACGCACTTGTTTAATAAGACTGTTGGTTGTAAAGAGCCTGTCTTGGATTTTTCCTGTTTGAACTTTCCAAACACTTATGAGTGAAAGAGTCTGTAGTTGATCGATTTGAAAACATTGTGGCAGTAATTTTTTTTCAAAATCCAAAGAGCGCTACCGAAAGCGCTACACTATAAATATACCTATATATGATATTCTACCACGGATCTTGTTACACACACAAAGTAATATTACTTTACCTATAGTTATCAGAGATCACAATCAAACAGATCTTCACTCGCTTACTATTTGCTTTATGACAGACAGATGTTTCAAGTCATGTAAACAATAATGCAGATGCATAAAATTTAGCATACCATAACGTTTATAAAGAATGAGACAAACATAGCCGATGTTCCTTTTTTCCTCACAAGAGCGCATAAATTCAGACTATTCTTGCTTACACAGAATGAATAAACGAAAAAAAAACATGCAGTGTTTGGTGTGTTTGCTGTTTATTAAAACTACATATTTAGGTCAATTTTCAATTGCAAATTGCTGGCAAAGTCCTGCAGCACCTCTGGAGTTGCAAGTGTCCATAGGCGACGATGATTGCTTACCATCAGGCAGATCGTCTGCCTTTTTTACAAAAAAATAAAATAAAAATTGACTTTACTTCTAAGCAGATCACACTGCAGATTGATAGATGACGTTTTACAAGAAAATCTTGGTCATATCTACAGCACAAAACATAGAAAATATAATAGAGCAAAGTTAAGTTATACTCGTAGTATGAGTCGTGTCCAACTTTATTACATACCTATTATTACCTATGTTTGACATGTTTTTAATAACAAAAATTTTCATTGTTATTAATAAAACTTGACATTGTAACTTCTAAACTTTTATTAAAACTAAATGTTATAAATTCAATTTGACGAGATATTGTAATTTGTGTAGCATATTCTATGATATTAGTACTTATACCTATGTTACAACTTTACATTATCAATAAAGATTCTTTATCTTTATCTTTTATCTTTAACTAGATCTTTTGCCAAACGTAAGAGATCCATCCATACATGAGACTATAGAATCGTCTGATTAAATTCCATTGTTCGCTATCATTGGTCATAGAACCACCCTATACATAGATTACAGCAATAGGTAAATATCAACCAAAGAGTCTCAGCTTGAATGCTACAAATAGACCGAGCACCGAAATGTGACAGGAACATAAATCTATCCAACATAAAAGGCAATTTTTTGCAATCAAGTATCGGAACGGCGTATTCGCTAACTAACAATTCGAAATGAGATCATCGTCTGTACTAGAGCGCGTTTATTTGGAACTAGTGGACGCTCGCGCCTTCGCTCGCATTATTTTGAGATAAAGAGTGACACTCCCAAAACCTCATACTACCTACATACCAAAAATCATGAAGATCCGATCAGCCGTTTTTGCGTGATGGGCATTTAAATAAACAGACAAAAATTCTAAAAACTGCTAAAACGTGTTCTGTTATCAATTTACAGTACTTATACCAAAACATTATTTTGACAAATATCCTCTATGTACAGACTTTCGACCCTCTTCAGCTTTATTATAATTATAGATTAAGTGAGTTAAATTAAAATAAGTAAAACAATTTGCTAAGAATGAAATCCTCTGTAAAAATAATATGTCTTGATCTAACTCCCTGATCATCTCGCAAGTTATGAAAACTCGAAGATGATTTATACATAGGTATACCAAATGGTTAATTAAATTCTGTATGCCAAATTTTGCGATATTTAATAGGATAAACGGCACTTATGTGCCAATTGCAACCAAACCCAGGCGTTCGTTACTTATTTTTGGTGGCGTTTTGCTTCGCTCAGTCAAAAACACATCACCTCATTTTGATTTTGATTTTTATTCATTTATTTTGTGTATAAATTTTGACGAAACCAATTTGGAATGCGATTCCCCCTAATTGTATTAATGAAGATTGTGAATGTGACTTGACATGTTGGCAATAAACGATTTCCTTTCATTCGGTTGTGGCTGAAATATGCCAGTAGTAGTTTTTATCGCTATACTACATTCTGTGAGCCACTTGTTACTCGTAGGTATGGAGCATAATAAAACACGTACAACGAAACGTGACCGAAATAAATTGGTTCGATCTCAAACGCTGGCTTTTCACCAATAAAAACTTATCAAATCCGATTGATATTTTCAACGAAAAAATATGACTTCAGTAAGTCTGTTACATCATATAAAAAAGTGACACTGCGTATTTTATTTTAGGAATTTTGTAAAGAGAAACGTAATAGGCATCTTTATAAGTATACCAGGATTATAAGTAGGTAAAAGTATGTCTTCTCTACACGTACACATATTTTTATTACATATTTTTTAAATAAAATCTATCCACCTAATAGATAAAGAAGACATAGTATGAAAATGTTTCGAAGATACGTAAATACATACATAATTTTTAACATTATAAACATTCTCAAAACAGCTGGTTCTGAACGTAATCACAATCTAATTAGTTAAATAGGTAGGTCTGGCTACGTGTGTAATTATTGGAAGAAAGCGTACTTTAATAATGAGCCCGCTTACGTCATAATAGCACTTGTAAGGTTAAGGTATCCGATATTTTGGATATGCCGTAGAAACTATCCATATTATCTGAATGTAAATGAGATTAAGATTAGATAACGCGGCGGCCATTTTGCAGAAATTACGTAATCGTGTATTTTGTGGACTTTCATGTCAAGTCGAGATATCTGATAGTATGTTTCTGAATATGAACGGATCGAATGTTCATCAAATGTAAGGTTAAGGTACATTAGCAAAAACATTTCATAGATATTATAAATATTCAGCTGGATAGTTAATGATAGCATCTGTTTCCGTATATCAAAGAGCTCTCTTCCTATGTTCAGAAATAATGCATGGTTGTCAGGGTCGCAGTGGAGCCGCGCGGAGGTGACATTGTTATGTGCCAAACGGGTTTGACCTTTTGCCAATCTGCCATGAGACAATTTCACGTTATAGCCGACCTTTCTTATATTCCAACATCCATGCCAATTTTAGAAGATTTTCTCCGAAAATATCAACTCGTCGCACATTTGAGGAGCGTGATAAAAAGTTATAAAAGCAGCGCGCTTATATCTGACCCGGATATACTGAAATGACAAACAGTGTAACCAGTATTGATCGCAGTCACCTTTCGTTCGCCTGTCCCCAGCGCTTAATTATGTAGAACATAAGCGTAAGCAGACGCGACGCCGTTTTGTCGTTTAGTTACATTTTCGGCTTATGTAATGTGTACACGGAATACGGATAACCATTAATCATGTCAGCCAGCGTCGGCGTGTGGATTAAAATGTAACGCTCGACATGAATTCGCAAGTACTGCAGCCTAATGACCTTCAAACCGCCTTCGAATCGAGAGCATGAAACCGACACGTAGGCTTCAGACATAAAAAACGCGAGCAAAAATCGATATTTCAGAGTGCAAAGCTAACATACGTAATCTGGAAGCACGCAAGCATCGTGCGATTATGAGCAATGGTTATCGGGTTTCCGTTTACGCCGCGGAGCGTGAATGTTTACAGCGGCGCGTAAACAAGCGGCCGGCGTGCACCAGGGAGATGAGGCAGAGCCATTGTTGTTGATGCAAACCATCAAACATGTTTTGGAATCTTTTTGAAATACGTATTGAGGTAGGTCCGAGAAAGAACATTGTTTAATAATTATGTACTCTTTCCGCAGTTATAATTTAAAACATACATAAATTTAAAGAAGACATTCCGGTTACATCTCTGACATGACATTGTTATAGCGATAAGTCAAATTCACGTCAGCTCATAAAACTTGAATAAAAAACATTGTTGTAGATTTTACTGAAAACCCATTAAACTGGCAGAAAGATTTGCATCTTAATTGCCATCAATTAAATTTTAATGACAAGTTAGAAGTCCTCGATTCGCTAGGAAAGATATAATCATGCACCTTGCTATTATCACGTTTCTTAGACATCATCTATTTATAGAAATTATTTATTGTAAATGCTGAATCTTTTTCTAGGTAATAAAATTATAGTTACTATAGTTTAGTTCATATTAAGCGAGAGACTATTTGGGGTCAGGTTGAGAGGATTCTAGGAATCGACAAGCTAACATAGACAAAATCCGTGTTCTAAATAAATTCTTTCTAAGATGTCATGGCTATGAAGTAACAACTAACCTTGGGCATCAATGGTGACCCTGTCACTCCTGAAGGTGGATAGTTCGGAGACGAGCCTCCTCGCTTCCGGCGCCTCAGTGAGAAGGCACACCTGGTCGAGCTGGATGTCCTCAACGACGATGCCTCGGTTCGACGTCTCGTAGATGAATCCCAGGTGCGGGCTGGAAAGGAAGATCATACTAAAGAAATGCGTGGTTGTTGGTTTCTTGATCTGTTTGTACCGCTTTCACGTCGTAAAGGAGCGACGGGTCATCGCGACTTTCGATATAGTGATAGTATACGGTTCTGCCGTATCAAGGCAAGTGAAGGTGCGGCATGACAAACAAAAGTAAGAAAGGTGAAGGATGAAAGGAAAAATAGTATGAAGCGCGAAAGTGCGAGAAGCATAAAAGTAAGAAGTAGAATGAATGAGAAAGAAAATAAGGCCCCCGATATTGTACGGGATCAGATATTTAAAAAAAAAAAAAAAGTGAAGGTGCGTGCATTATTTATTGTATTATTGCATTTATTTTCATACTAAAATCTGTATCCTTATTCAGTTCTAATCGTGAAACAAAAACGACTATATAATATTATTGCGGTTAGTTATTTATAATATTTTTTATGAAGCACGCCAGAAATAAGGATTCAATGAAATTGACGTGAGAAAGATGATAAGATACTTGTTCAAACAATTTTGAATGTAATTTACATTGAAAATGCTCGCACAAATCTGGTTTGTACTATGTATGTATGTATGTACGTACATATTTGATTTTACATACCTACATAATTACACGCGTTAATTAGGTTTCATTCCATGAAATTTGAATTGCAAATTCCGGCAAGAATAGAATCGGATTCACACTTCTGAGTGGCTAGCTCTAATTCCAAACTTTCCGAAACCAATAATGCGAAAATTAGTTCATCCTTTTGGAAAAGATTGATTGATAACATAACTATATTTGTTTTACGTGAAAACTACAAAGTCACAGACAATTAGATACGAGTACATATTCTACGCTAGTGGAAGCCAGCGGCTTCGTTCCCGTTATTTCTGGATAAAAAGCCTATGACTCTTCCAGGACCTCATACTACCTACATACCAAAAATCATAAAGATCCGTTCAGCCGTTTTTGCGTGAGCGTTTAAATAAACAGAAAAAAAATATATAAATTGTTGGAACGTGTTCTGTTATCAATTCTAAGTACATATCTCCAAACATATTTTTTTAAATGTCTTCAATGTTCATACTTTCGACCCTTTTCAGCTTTATTATATGTATAGATTCCTCTAAGTTGAATTGTAACATTTCATTAGCACAGTGAGTCACAAATGATAGGTATTGTTACGCTGCTGACAATATTTGATAACACTCGCCGCAGTTATCAGGTCTATTTTACTAAACACGCTTGTAATAAGTGTCAGAGGTCAGCTTTGTTTAGTCTTTTTAGTAGCCGTTGTATAATAATTAATAATGATTATTATTGTTTTATGCGCTTTACAAGTTAAATGCTGTTTGTTGTTTGAAAATGATTGTTATTATGTTTATAAGGCTCTAACTTTTGATAAGATAGGATAGTACATAGTCAATTGTATTTATAAAATGTATTAAAATGTTTTGTCAATAACTATTATAGATTGTATTTCGTTGTATTTGTAAAGGCGCTATTTCGTTTCGTCATACGCGTAGTTCTAAATGTCAATTAAACAGAAAGTAATCTGCTTTATAGCAGTTTAAATTGAGTTGTACACTTTTTGGACATTTATATTTTAATCCGGCTCGAAGGACCAAAAACTGTTGCTACTTTCCTCGGTCCTATTGGGATGCCTTGTTGGATGAAATAACAACGAGTTGGGTATGTCTTGATGCGAGTGGACTGTATATTTTTACTGGTTGCGCGTGCGGTGATGCGGTGCGATAGACGGATTTTGTCGTTCTGTTGGCGCGCGGGCTGCCCCCTGTCGTCGTTGGCGGGAACCTCTCACATTGGTCAACCTGTCCCGCCGTTATGTTGGTAGCAGGATGTGACGCTCTAACACACAACAATAAGCAACTGTTAAAATATATAAAAATCGCTTTTTGCCACTGAGTACATAATGTGCTAAGATGTATTTCTCCCGAATTTTCCAAATCCAACAAACTCTGTGTCGTCATTAAACTACATTATAATGGGCCCTTCCATTAGGGCGCCACTGTGGGTTGGAAAACACGTAAATAGCAGGTTCCGGATGTCAATCATGATACGGTAGTCGTCAAGCAATGTCAGAGGGTCTAAGGGTTTTCGAAAAGTCATAAAAATAAAGTTAGCCACTCTTATACAATAAGAAGCGACGAGCTCTGGTGTCGGGAGTTTTTAAGCAACATCAGGGGTCCATTGACGTGACGTGTGGCTGTCGTATATACCTACTATTATTACATAGGTGACAGGGAACTACATAATATACCTACTATTATTACATAGGTGACAGGGAACTACATAATATACCTACTATTATTACATAGGTGACAGGGAACTACATAATATACCTACTATTATTACATAGGTGACAGTGAACTACATAATATACCTACTATTATTACATAGGTGACAGGGAACTACATAATATACCTACTATTATTACATAGGTGACAGGGAACTACATAATATACCTACTATTATTACATAGGTGACAGGGAACTACATAATATACCTACTATTATTACATAGGTGACAGGGAACTACATAATATACCTACTATTATTACATAGGTGACAGGGAACTACATAATATACCTACTATTATTACATAGGTGACAGGGAACTACATAATATACCTACTATTATTACATAGGTGACAGGGAACTACATAATATACCTACTATTATTACATAGGTGACAGGGAACTACATAATATACCTACTATTATTACATAGGTGACAGGGAACTACATAATATACCTACTATTATTACATAGGTGACAGGGAACTACATAATATACCTACTATTATTACATAGGTGACAGGGAACTACATAATATACCTACTATTATTACATAGGTGACAGGGAACTACATAATATACCTACTATTATTACATAGGTGACAGGGAACTACATAATATACCTACTATACATAGAATAGATGTTGAATAGTTAATTTCAAGGTGAAGCTGGTCATTATTTGATATCGTTTCATGACTACATGAGGAAAACATGCCATTGTCATTTGTATTGTAACCTTGCCATACATTTTATAGACATTTTTTGTAAGGCTGCTTTTTTTTCTTAAAATTTATGTTTAAAATACCTATAGAAGTACAGATTTAAATAAGTGATTTGGTAAAATTTAGTATAGTTGTGATAGTTGAAGTCTTGCCATACAAATAAAATGAGTCGCCTCGCTGTGCTATTCGTACTTATTGAAATAAGTAACCATTGGACCGTTTGAACGTGACGGGATGAGAAAACAGAAATACACCACACACACACACACTAAAATTGATAATGCAATGCATCTTGTCTGTGCTATATGAACACTATAGGCTAAAGCTTACTTCTAAACATAGGAGAAGTATCATTTATTTGTTTATTCATTTATAACACTTTACTGTTTTACTTTTGTGAATATTAAATGTGAAAGAATGTCTCAAATATACCTGTCGCAGCACAACACAGCTCTCCACAGACTTACTGTGTTACGCAGTCATCCAAAGCTATTATATACTATTACCTAAAGTAAACTTCGTACAAATATTGTATCTTGGCATAATAAACTTTTATTTATTTATTTATCAAATAAAATAATATAAATGTATTTCTGAGATTCATCGCATCAGTGACTACTATGGATTATGGACCGATAAAGCCTAAAGCTAAACCCTAAAAGCCTACCTGTTCGTTCTGTTTGACATTGCGAGGTCTCCGCACCGGCCTTAAACCCATGGCGTGCATACAATCGCATTTCACCACTGCCGTCAATATTTTATGTAGTTATTGTGTTCAAAATTGTTATAGACTGCGCGTTATAGTTTTTTTAAATGAAAATATCAATCGGTGTTTATAGTAGTTTTTATTGTCCTAGAGTTATGATGAGATTAGATGGTTATCATTGGTTGAGCTTGAAGTTTTATCGTAGTTATTCCGATAAGAATCGATAAGAGTTATAAGTACTTTCTTAACTTGGTTAGTGGATAAAATGAAAGATACAATAATCTGAATATGGAGTTGTAATAAGAAGGTATAAAGTACACTATTTAGTAAATATGGACGACCGCGACTATAATCGCACAATTTCGGTATAAAAAGTAGCTTATCTGTTAAGGCCACGATATTTCACACGAAAACGCTTTGCGCTTGGAAAAATGCCTACAGATGCATTTTCGCATGCAATTCCACGCTGTATTAACATGAAAGCAAGGTCGAGCATCGCGCGCATAGCTCCGGCCGACGAGTCTTGTCCACACGCAAACAATTTTGCACAATTTGAGCAGTTTTGCAGACGTTTTTGACGAAATAAATTCATATAAAATCAGCAATTCAGAATATTCTATTTATGGCTTTTTACTCCTCTAAATAATAACTTTATCTTTTAGATATAATTAAATTGGTTTCAATTTCTGTACTACTTTTGGAAAAAAAGGTGAAAAATATTTAAAAACAACTATTTTTCAAAAAATAAAACTATCGAGCGAAGTATACGTAATCGTGTTTTGGCGTTTTTTTATTGTCTTAACACTGCATAAAAATTATATAAACTGAAAAAAAAGTAGCTCTATCTTATATACTTCTTTTTTATTTGATTTTTATGAAATGTCGATTTCACATAGCACCCCGCGTTAATACAAGATCTAATCTGCATGGCAAATTTCATCTCTATCGGTTCGGTCGTTTGAGCATGAAAAAGGAACCAACACACAAACTTTCGTCTATATAATATTAGGGCGATGAGAGGCAACTTCTTAACAAGAGAAGCGTAAAACAGGGAGTATTGGTATATGAGGATTATCCCATCAAGATATAATCTATTGATGATAATTGGTAAAGAGACAGTTCTTCCGACCCTAATATCAACATAATATATAATTTGCTTAGAAAAGGGTTTACAGTAGTAGTTTGTTTTCGCGTCTAATGCGGCACAACCTACGTACACGTACTCGTATGTATATAACGAGTATGTTCATATTATTCTCTATGATGACGAATGCTTTGTTGATTCAGTTAAGTTTTAAGTGCACTCGGTGCAACGTGAGTTTACAATAAATACTTATGGCGATATCGACAGAACCTGCGAATATTGTTACTGGCGTATACTAGTAGCGCCATGTGATGCCATTTTTAACAGTTTTCTTTAAATAAGGGACTTATTTGGATGAGGTTTTTGAAAGAAAGAAAGAATGAAAATATATTTATTGAGACACACACAAAACTTTAACCTATTTACTTTTTAGTATTGAACTGGAGACAGAATAGATTGGACCCTATTTAAACACACAGGCTACTTTTTTTACAAAGAATGGGTTTTCTCGCTTTGATTATCGCAAGATTATAAGTTAAAGTGAACAAAGTTATAAGGGAACAGAGAGTCAGGCACAGGCGCCGCTGGAGCTGAATATCTACTAATACCAATATTACATATTAGTATGTATTATTGGTGTATGTAATTCACCCATTTGTTATGTAGTAAATAAAAATATAGAAAATATATTCTTCTTGATTTTGGCACAAACGAGCCGTGGGCATGCGATAAAACATATTTTGCAAGTGCGTCACAGATTGCAAAACAGGATATTGCATACACTATTAATTTTTTTATCAAGTGGACACCAGACGTAGCTGTAGAAATGTACTCGAGAAAGTCTAGAATAGAACACTTGAAAGATTAATTTTACCTCTCTATATATACAGAGATACTGGATTTTCTACTACATTTGGAAATTCACATAAGATTACAACGTTGCCAAGCGAGTTGTAGTCAAGCGTGAGCCTATCTTGTTAAAAAAAACATATACCTATCATTTTATATTTTTTAGGAATTTTCAGACGTAGAGCTTTGCTAGAAGTTTTACTAAGTTACGTTAGTATTACATATTTCATTTTCGTGCTCTTACATATGACGGCAATGTATGGAAGCCACGAGAGCCCCTCGTGCGCGATCGATTGATTTCACACAATGGACAATAGGAGCTTCTCACTATGTAAGTATACATTGCAAACATACACCATATAAGCCAGAGACATCTAAATACTGGCACGTATCTCGAAAGTACGTAAAGTATAAGGGAAAAAACACAAATCGACAAATTGTGGTTACGAGGAAGAAAATGCTTCTTCACTATCACTACACTACATAGCATAAAGCAAAGCAGCTTTCCGATTTCCGATGCAGTTTTTATTAGTAGATAGAGTGATTCAAAAGAAAGGTATAATGTATACTAACGCGTGCGATGCCGTGGGCAAAAGCTAGTACTAAATATTTCGTTCTAGACGTAGGGCCGTAGGTAATGATGAATATGAATTCAAATTCAAATTCATTTATTCCAATTAGCACCGTTCACGATTTACACTAATGATAACATAGAAATAAATTAAAAAATACAAACAAACACCACAATATTGCACATTAGTCAATTAAAGAATATCTATATAAAATTAATTGTTAATCAGTCAAAAATTAAATTAACACAACAATAAGACATCTAAAAATAAAAATAAAAAGTATAATAATTATGAGAACAATACATACGAAGTGTTGCGTATTATCAAATAATGGTAGATTGCCTGAAAAATGCTGTCTCACAATATCGCAAGCAATCCCCCAATATTCCACTCCACGCACCATCAAAAAGATCACAGTCAGGCTTAACATCTAGAAGAATGGAAAAGGCTCAGATGAGTAACGAAAAAACCAGAGGTCATAAAAAAGTTCTGCACATCTTTCGCTCAGGACTTTATATCTAAGATGATCTGAGATATCTATATCTCTATCCTCTATCTTTGCAATTCGATCTATCAACCATAACCGTACCAACCAGTAATCAGATTTATCACGCGTCCCTAGCAACGAACGAATCAAGAAGCAGACTCAGTATCACGTGAATTTATTATTATGTGTTTTCAATTTTTCATAATTAAATAAATAAATAAAATAAATAAATAAATATTTCAGGACATATCACACAGCGCCATCTAGCCCCATACTAAGCTTACGCTTGTATCATGGGTACTAGATAACGGATATAATACATATATACTTTTCTTTTGTAAATACATACATACTTATTATACATAGAAACGACCAGACTCAACACAAGTAATTACAAATTTTAAAATTCATAATTACTTGTGTTATGCGGGAATCGAACCCGCACCCCTAGATTAGAAGGCAGAGCCACTACCAACTAAGCTAACGGAGCAGTCAGAGCAGTCAGAGGAGTCGGAGCAGGAGTTAGGAGTTTATTGCGTATAATGTTACATCTCAGTATGTAGATTACAAATTAATGCTCGTTATTGGCATATTGGCTCTAAAATGGAGTAGAATTCCATTCTGATTGACCAGACGTTGCCATTTCTAATTTTAGATCTGATTAATCAAGTATTTTGGTTTTTTTTTGCTTTCAAAGGACATGTTAAATAAAGATCGTAAAGTCAAACAACATTTTTATTTTGTACTAGCTGGTGCGCGCGACTTCGTCCGCGTGGAATAGTTATTACCATAAAAACGGTTTAGTGAGTTAACCTTAAAAGATAGACATGTACTGTTTGGGACATTTTGTTAGATCATTTCAAGAGGAAAAATTCTTTCATACACATTTTTTTGAATCTCTTGAACCGTTTTCGCAGCGCACGCAACGGAAGCCTTCAAAGATGAATAATTTTCCCCGTTTTTTCCACATTTTCTATTGTTTCTTCGCTCCTATTAGTTGAAGCGTGATGTTATATAGCCTAAAGCCTTCCTCGATAAATGGTCTATCCAACACAAAAATATTTTTTCAATTCGGACCAGTAGTTCCTGAGATTAGCGCATTCAAACAAAAAAACAAACAAACAAACAAACTCTTCAGCTTTATAATATTAGTATAGATTTTATGGCTACAGCATAGTGGTAATCCTTATATAAGTATGATTAGGGACATATGAAAGCCAGAATATGACAAATCATGATAATACAATACCTACTGTATCGGATTTGAATCGATGTGTAATTTACCATTTTCTTTTAAAAAAATATCGTTTCCACGTCCAAAGCATAATAGCATTCTATTACGCGGAAAATCACTGTCATAAGGTTTAATTTGGTTTGTAAGGTTTTTTTTCCGTGAAGCATATTTTATTCAGCGATTTAGGTTTTTTGATAATATGTCATTTGTCATTTGAATTAGAGTGTGGTAAAGTGCTTTTTTTTTCAAACAAATATTCGTTTATTATTTTCATTATAATTTGTATAGATTTTTTTAGACATACCTACTTTTTTACACATACTTACGAGATAATTTCTAAATGAGAAAATAATTATCAGACTATACATTTACGAGTAAAATTTATTTGCTAAATAAAAGGGAAAAAATCAGCTCTCTAGCTATCACGGATTATGAGATATAGCCAGACAGACAGCGGAGGTATAGTAATAGGGTCCCGTTTTACCCTTTGGGTATGGAACCCTAAAAAAGAGCTTGAAGAATTGGCTAAACACTGGGAAGGATGGCGCATACTACACAGAGCCTCGCTCTATATATACGCATAAATGTATGATGATGATGATAACTATCCAGTTAGTTACCTCTCTGTCCTCTCCGAGACACAGTACTCCCACCGGTGGCTGTTGCTCTTCCACTCCCGGACCCTCCTCAGCACGGGGCTGTTCAGTTCATCGCAGATGATCTTCAAAGCTGCCTCGTTCACCACATCTTGGATGGCTATTAGTGATAACCTGAAGAAAAATTATGTGTTAAAAAAGAAAACATTGCTAATCCTGCCAAGTGGCAGGACTTTGCGGAAAGGGGTCTTCAAATCTAGAGTAAATAGTTTTCTTCTAGGCATGCAAGCTACATCTTGGACTACAGTGGTACTTAACATCAGGCAGGCTGTAGTCAAACGTAAGCTTATTTCGTGATAAAAAAAAGTATGGTGAAGTAACCAACAACCACCACCAGTACACTATTGGAACGACAGACAGCCCTCTGTGCAGAGGCTGTATGACAAATGACGAGACCGTGGAGCATGTGTTACTACACTGCGAAGCAACAAAAGAGGAAAGAAAGAAGCTAAGACAGGCTCAAACAGAAACATCACTTGACGGTGCAAGCAGTTCCACTTCTTATACCACAACTCCTGCCGTGACGGGAGTAGGAGTGGAACTAGTATGCCAGAAACCCAAGGCTGTGCTCCGATATTTCAAGGAGCTTGGCTGGCTGGTCTAGGCAGAAATGGGGGAAATGCACAAAACGCCCCAAGCGGGATGTCTGTGCAGGACTCATCGCCCCCACCTTAGAATTAGAATTAGAATTAACCAACAACTAGATAAGACGAGCGGCCTTCTTTTAAAATAAAAATTAAATCAATGTTGCAGTCAATCAATTTTCAATTTTAAAATATCTTTATTTACATAATAAATTATAAAATATGTACAGACCAGTGTTTGTTCTTAATCCTAGAAGCACAAAACCTGATTGTTATCACTATTCACAAGCAAATATTGCTTTTTGCGAACTGTTTGCTGGGAGTTTTATGTAAATTTAGTAAGAATGGGGGTATTTATCCAGTTATTACAAACAGGATAAATACCCCCATTCTTACTAATGTTGCAGTGTTACTTTTATTAAGCCATACACAACACATATTTCACATGAAGTAGTAGGCTGTTTCGTGTCTGTTTTCCAAGCATTAAATTAACTTAATTTATAACTAGATTTAATTTCATAAAAAAGTCATAGATGACATAATGTACTTGTACTTAATTGATATTCATTAACAGCCAAACTATTATACATTCAAATGATTCCAAATCACATATAAAAATTAAATAAATAAGTAAGTAACTAAGGTCAGTTGGGGCAAGCGCGGCTTTGAGGTAAGTGCGGCTGGCATTCAATATTCGATAACTAACACAGATATTAATAAAAGCACCACCTAGTGTCGACGAAATATATCAAATTAGTTCTGAGAAGAAAGTTTGGTGGCGCTACTCGCCAACAAACTGATTTGACGTCATTTTTATTTGTCAGTAGCATTTCACTACGATATGGAGTTAACGTGTGTACATTATTGTAATAAAATTTTTGGTTACTAACGAGACAAAAGCTGATCTGACATGCGTAAGTAATTGTTATATACCTAAAGCATAATTATCGCGTAGTTATTTCAATTTGTTCGTAAATTTTGTGATAAAATTTAGGAGTCAAAATACTAACCTCAAATTGTGTTGTTTGGGAAAGTGCGGCTACATCGTTTGGGGCAAGTGCGACGCTATGACGCACTTGCCCCAAATCAGAGGTTATCAACCCTTCCATTGGGAACAACATTTTCGGTTCATTTCCTCAAATCATATGAAATGAGTCCCTCATAAAAAAATATATAAAATAAAGTATTGCCAACGACAAAAAAACCTGTAAAAACGAAAGCTATGACTAACTTATTAAGTAGAAAGCAATTAAGACCAAAAATTAATACATTTTTTTTTCAGACCATGGTGCGAAATTATGTAAAAAAAACAAATGGGCCAAACTGGACTCCCGAAATATTGCAAAAAGCTTTGACAGAGATTAGAAATGGAATTCTCACATTTTACGCTGCTAGTAAAAAATATGAGATTCCAAGAGCAACGTTATTTGATCACATGACTGGTAGACGAGGGCAAAAATCTAATAACTTTGGAAGACCAACAGCTTTAAACGCTGATACGGAAGAAAAACTAGCCAATCTCATTTCCACCATGGAAATAAATGGATTTGGACTGACTAGAAAAGAAGTGGTGGAGCTTGTAGCTGAATATGTCAACAAAAACCATTTGCAATCTCCATTTAAAGATGGAGTCCCCGGTTACGACTGGTTTACTGGTTTTGTGAAAAGAAACAATTTATCTATTAAAAAACCGCAAGCTGTAGAGTATGCTCGAAAACAAGCCGCAGACCCATTTGTGTTGGATGAGTATTTTCAAATTCTTGAAAATACTATCCAAAAACTGCAACTGCAAAATAAACCTCATAGAATATGGAACATCGATGAGACTAGTTACTGCAACGATCCCAAAAAAACAAAGATCGTTGGTAAAAAAGGATTCGAATCAACTAGAACAACAGCTGCCACAGGAAAAGACAACACGACAGTGCTCTTTGCCAGCAACGCTGCTGGTGGTAAAGGACCACCTTTCATTATATATAAGGGCAAAAATGTATGGAGCGAGTGGACTTCGCCTGATGCATACGAAGGAACTCTGTACACAGCTACAGAAAATGGTTGGATAGAAAGCAAGGCTTTCGCTGAATATTTTACAAAGAGTTTTATACCAATGCTCGGTACTACCGACGAGCCTACTTTGTTAATATTTGATGGACATAGCACGCACATACAGTTGGCAGTAATAGAGGCAGCAACACAAAATAATGTCACAATCATCAAATTACCTCCCCATACAAGCCATTTACTGCAACCGCTGGACTTGTCAGTATTTAAACCTTTCAAAGATAGATGGGATGACAGAATGATGAAATGGCAGCGTTGTAACTACGGCCAAAAGCTATCAAAGAAAGAATTCTCCATTATTATTGGAGAAGTGTGGCGTAGTTTAGACCCAAAAATAATAACTAATGGGTTCAGAAAAGGCGGAATATTTCCTCTGGATAGAACAGTAGTATCAGAAGATAAACTGGACCAAATATCTTTAAGGAAATGGAAAGAATACAAAAAAGCTGCTGCAATTAACGCATCACACGGAGTCACAGTTTCAAGCCCATCTACATTATTATCTATATGTTTAAAAAAGATAAATGGCGAAGAAATATTGGTGACTCGAAGCCCTCAAACTGTGATATCTGGACGGACAAATAATGAAATTTCCTTTCAACAATTGCTGCTAAATACCATCAAAAAGCATGAAAGCAAAGTAACTTTTGCAAAAAAGCGAAAAATTGCTAATGGTGCAGAAGTTATAACTCATCCTGATGTTGTAAAGAAACTGAAACAAAAAGAAGACGAAAATAATAAGAAAAAAGACAATCTCAAAACGAGACAAAAGAAAACTACTACCGATAAAATTACAATAACGAAGAAAAAAAAGGGCCCTTTACCTGATACTCCAGACATTCCTGGTATAAACGGTCAAGGTTCCGGTAAATCAAGTCTTCAATCAGAAAACCAGGACACAAAAAATAATAATCCAAAAAAAGTTATTATAACATCAAACATTCAAATAGAAGACTTGAGCATATATCGGGGAAGTATTAATAAAAAAATGATGACAAACATAAGTAATAAACCAGTGATTAAATTAAAAAAAACAAGACAAGACCACTCACGTCTCAGGAAAAATGCTGCATATCTTCAAGACAGCGCTATAAATATGGTGACAAAAGGTACAAAGAAAACTGACAAAGATAAAGGACTTAAAAAACAAAAGAAACTAATAATCAAAGAAGAAGATGAATCATCAACTGATGACAGTGATTTTAGCGTTCATGATGTGTCCGATGTTGAAAATTTTGCTGATTTTTGTAACTCAGTACTTCAAGATGATGACTTAAATTTAGAAATTCCTGACTTTGATGACAAAGAAAACATTAATCAGGCCCAGCAATGTACTGATTCTTCTGTCAGGTGTTGTATAAATGACTGGGTTTTAGTACAGTTTGCGTCTAAAAAAACAGTTAAACATTTTGTAGGACATGTCCAAAATATAACTAATGGGATACCAACAATAAAATACGCAAGAAAAATTCACAAAGCAAAAAAAGATGCGATATTTGCGTATCCAATTATTGATGACATATGTGATTTGAAGCACAGTGAAGATTTAGTTTCAGTACTACCTAAGCCAGACATATCCAGACGTGGTCATATAATTTTTAAAATGCAATTTGACGGATTTAATGTGCAGTAGCAAGAATATTATAGGTATAACAAAAATGGCCAAAGATACTAATTGTGTTATGTAGTTAATTTTAGATACTGATAATATTGCAATAGCTCTCTTTATAATGTAGAAGACTGTTCATGTTCTATAATTATGCATAAGTTAGATTTTTGTGACATAAGATATGATCTTTTTGTGTCGTACGTTTTTACGTTTTACATATACTGATACATTATTTTTCAAAGCTTATTCACTTAGGTAATTGTCATAAGCATAAGCAATATTTTTTAATCCTAATATTTTGTTAAGTTAGTTTTTAGCCTTACATTAAAAAATTAACGTATTTTTTCTATGCTTGAAAATAAATTGTGTGTTCTGTATATACGTTTTATATTTTAAACTTTCTCGAAAACCTTTTTCTTATATGTAATTTCACAATGTCACATCAACGTCACACTCTTAAATTTAATATTTTAACACTATTTTCTGCAGTGGTTCCGAAAAATTTAACATTTCAATTTAGTCAGCACTTTCCGAGTAGGTACCTGAGTTGACAGACCCAATCTGAAAATATAAAATTGTCCTAATTTTTTTTTATATTATAACATTAAGTTTGCCCAACAATGGGACACTACAGGCTCATAATAATATTAACATTAAATTATTAGTGGGCGTCAGTTTTTTCGTCAAATATATCGGAACCTTCGAGCTGCTGCAAGCTGAAAAAATGTTTAGCACCACTGCCCGTAGGAAATATGCCGCACTTGCCCCCGCTTATAATTTTCATGCTTTTTGTAATGGATCTTATTACAACGAGATCGAGTCTAATATCCTTTTGTTAATATGATAATGTTGTGTCGAATGTTGTGTTGATATACTGTCTATAAGTCTTATAAAGAAAAATATTTGCGTGCGCCGCATTTGCCCCACTTCGTTGGGTAAGTGCGGCTAGTGACAAGGTTGTAAAAGTATATCAAAATACTCTTAAACTTGTAACTGAGCGCTATAATAGCAATTTCATTTAAGATATTGATCATTATACTTTATGATATTGAAACTTGTTGATTGCATATTTCTAATGAATCAAAGTAATTCGAGTGCAAAGTCAGGTATCGAAATTATGCGCCGCGCTTGCCCCAACTGACCTTATATGCTATATGATGCTATCTGCCACCATCAAGTGTATATTTATTTTTAAATCCGCAAAGGAAAATAAAAAACAAAGTTTGCTCACCTGCTTTATTGTAAACAGATATTATTAAATGCAACCTCAATTTCTTACGTGACACTGTTGCGCCATAGTAGGTGGACCAGAAGGCAATAAGGTGTTATAATTGTAGTTTCTAAAACTCAATTGTTTCTGTTTGATCAGGTAATCAAAGATTCCATGAAAGGCCCTAACAAGGTAACAAGAAAACTCTCACAATGAATTGAGGAATCAACTGCCATGGATTCATAGAAGTCAGGAGTGCATGGCAGACACAGCATAAAAATAAATTCCAGGTGTAGTTAATATGATCACAGGCGATTTAATGATGATCATATTTTAAGAGTAATTGGTAAATCAAATTACTGACAAGTTTAATAAAGATTTATTAAGCTTTTTTAATTTATTAAGATACAGATGCAGATCAATTACCTTCAGAAGAGTTGCCCGTACTACTACCCGACCCGAGGTTTTGGTCTGATATCATTGGAGTACAGAGTTGATTTAAGTGTGAAGATATGTTGTGTATTATCATAAATCTCATTTGCTTATGTTATAATGAGGGTACTCAATAAAGTTTTAGTTTTTTTTTTTTACATGATATAGGCTTACGCTTGACTACAACTTGCCTGATGTTAAGCAACGTTATAGTCTATGATCTAGCACGCTTGCCTAGAAGAAACCGGTTTACTCTCGACTTGAAGATCGACAAATTATAGTTCAAGGGGAATAGAGATTCGGGCAAGGAGTTCCACTGTTGGGCTGTTCCACAGTTCTATTTCTGACTCAACTGTGTGTGTTATTATAAGTCGGACTTTTAAAAGATAACAAACAAATAAATGCAGAATCAGTGTAATAGTTATTATGGATATGCATGAGTGCATAACTAACATATAAAACTTGGCTTTTGTAATACAAAGATCATTAAAGTGCAAAGAGAATTATCTGCTTTAACAACTAAATGATATTTTGATAGCTATGATAAGTCTGCTTCTTATCAGTACTTATACACCAGGCAACAATATTTTATAGATTATTTATTCACAGGCCACCAAATTATTTTATTGGATTACACCTCACATATCTCTTGCAATAATTACTTTGTGTACAATACTTACCACACAAGTGTACATATCTCGATAGATTCTTATTGTAATATAATTTGTACACTCAACAAAATGTCTAATGTTAATATGGATTACAAAGATAAACTATAACTACAAAATATAATAAAAGTTTAAAGAAACACTTACTTGTTTTCTAGAATAGTCCTGCATATAACCTCCCTGACCCCTGGGTTCATGATCTTGTCTATGCTGAGTTGGTGCAGGTTCCATGTGGCCAGTCTGCAGCAAGCCACTCCATTCCTCTCATATGTAAACACTTCCTCTACTATTGGTCTATGAGAATATGCTGCTAATAGGTCCAATATATCATTCAAAGGTGCCGTAGCAAAACCATTTGGTAATGTGAGAGGAAATTTAATTGGCATTGATAAGCTCTTCCTGTGAGGTGATTTCGGTGTACTTGTCATACCGTTGCCATTTGGCATAGGCTCCTTGAGAACTTCTGTCCAACCGTTCACATGCCCATTGGTTAAATGCTGAACGCTCTCACATTTTCTCGGTTCTAAACTTAAATGTTGCTTAACAGTGCTCAGTCTAACTATATCCATTCCTCGCACTTTGATTAAATCATCTAAGGATTTGAACGGCCCTTTCTTATTTCTGTAGTCTACAATGTTGGCTGCTATTTCTTGGTTTAAGCCGGGTATACATTGTAACTGGAAAACACTGGAAGAGTTTACAGAACAGAGTCTGTTCTCAAATGGCACTCGGATACTGTCCAGGGATTGTGTACATGAACTCGCTCTAGAGATCTGTTTCCTCGTACTCGTGCATATCTCTGGCCTTAGAAGTTCTAGTTTATCAGCACCTATACCTAAAAATTCAAAATATTAATGGCAGTGTGTTACAAGATACAAAAAAACTACGTAAGTTTTAATATATTTTTTGTTTAAGTAATTGAAGTTATTACCTGAGACGAGCGCCAGGTCGTCGACTCGCTTGAACCTGCCTATGACCTGCCTGTGCCGCACGATGTCGCGCGCCAGCTGCCGGCTCACCCCGGGGAGCGTCATCAGCTGCTCCTCGGTCGCCGAGTTCACATTCATCAGCTCGGGGTACTCCTCGGAAGGCGGCAAGCTGAACGTATGACTCAAACTAGACTTGTTCAGTTTACTCCGCCGCACGAAGCTCCTGAACGACCGCTGTCTCCGGTGTTTGCTCCTCACGGAGCTAGGACTCTGCCCCATTGTTATACCCGCCACTTCGAACTTATTCAACAATCATATCATCACAAATTGCACTGATGAAAAAACTATTATTAGAATTTTGCTATGCCGCATGTACACATTTTTTCACAGACACTAGTTCGATCGATTTAACACCCTATTGTGGCACTTATCACGTGAGATAGTACGACGTGATTATAGTGTAATTGATGAAATCACGATTATAAGAAATAAAAATATTAGAATTTTTAAAACA
Source organism: Macaria liturata (assembly GCA_964023185.1). NCBI lineage: Eukaryota > Metazoa > Arthropoda > Insecta > Lepidoptera > Geometridae > Macaria > Macaria liturata. Next base: position 11,355,159 of record OZ026818.1, read on the forward strand.
CGTCCTTCGCGTCAGCAAAATCGTAACAATGAAATGAAATGAATGTGATGTGACTGTGACACTTGGTATGACAAAGACATTATTATTGTTTTTTTTTATTCGTTGGCTACAAGTTATAAATTTTGTAATGTGTCAGTTCTCAGGTTAAAACTCGTAATCCCACCAAAAGCACGCAATATCAATAATATGAAATAGTAAATGAAAGGTTTACATATATATACTACCTAACAAGCTAATATAACTTAATACTACATAATTTTAACTCTGCGGCTTTAGAGTGTGGCTAACGAATCGTGATACTGAAAAAGCGCGGCAAATTTAAAAAATATTAGTATGGCAGCACATGCTATAGGTAGGTACAGTCAAGGTGAAATTAAAGTTTAAGAATTGCAAAGGTATGACTGATTTTTATTTTACTTTTAGTACTTGTGTGCAATTTTCTGCCTTAGATTGTATTTGAAGTTTTGTATTATTATATTATACATTTTATAAATAATTCATCAATGCATGCTTGTCAACTTCAACAATTATTACATAATTTACGGCAATGAAGCATTATATATTATGTTTCTCACGTTCTCACGTAATTTATGGATCTCATATTATTTTATTTATGTGTCCCTCTGTGCAAATAGAATCCAGGTGCCACCGCACTGCCTCGCAGGACCGGGTGGAGTGGCGTACAAGAAGAGAGGCCTATGCTCAGCAATGGGCGATAACATGACGATGATGATATGTCCCTCTGAAACACTGATGATGACTCTCCTTACTATGCTACGGCCTCATTCAAACCTATTCCGTAGCTATGTATACTTAGTGCTGTAGTTAACAGTTTATTTATACTTAATTGTATAAAATGGCTCTGTTAGAATAATCTACCACGGATCAAATCATCACTATAATACTACATACCTACTATACTATACTACTAATACTACTATATATACTATACTATATACCTACTTTTTACTTTGTAAAATTGCACTACTAACTTCTCAAGATTTATGAATAACTAGCAAACCCGGCAAACTTCGTTTCGGCACGTTACAGCGCCATTTACTTAAAATATTGGTTTGTAGTACATGCTATGTATCAGAGATGGCGCTGTATGTGAAAAATGTTTTTCCCTATTCTCCCGCTTTTCTGTTGAAATTTTTCATGAATTTTCTTTGCTATAAACCTCACGGAACCCGAGACCTTTCCCACGAATGCAAAACCGTGGAAATCGGTTCCTACGCTCTGGAGTTATAGCTTCAGGAAGGAAACCCGACTTATTTTTATATAGTAGACTACATTCTTACCAAGTAAGATAGATTGATACTTTATTGGACACAAAAAACATACTTAATACAAAACGGAAAAAAATAATAATTAAGTAAGTTTAAAAATAAAACAATAAGTCGATCAGAACAGTTTTGGAATTTATTGAAATTATCTGTACATTGCCGCAAATTGAGCTAAACCATACAAAAGATACAAATAAACTAAATTTTAGTCGATCTCTGCTACTTGTCCCATTATTGCGTTTTTAAAGATAGTGTCTCAAACAATTTTACGACTTCCTTAATGATTCTTATACACAAGTTCCATAACTCATATTTCATATACAATTTTATTATGATTTTATTTCACAAATATTCTAAAAAAATGAGAAAGTCGAGTAAAGTAAATGACATTATGTACCTAATATACACTGCAAAACATCTGTAAAATTAAACATATTTACAGAAGCGAGTGCCCGGCAATGTATATACATAGAAACATAGAACTATACATAAGAATACATACAAACATGTTAAGTTCACTGTCTGTCTGGTTTTCAATTCATTTTTTAAAATTCAATATTAAATATTTATTCGATCGATTTTTAGTCACACGACCATACCTTACTCATAATAATTATTAGTATTCAATTATATAACATAGGAGATAACAACTAAACATTAACTAAGTATATTAAATATTGGAATCTACTCTATTGCGAAGCGTAACAGAACTAAATGAAAGTCTACATTATTTTACTTAAATATAAATCACTATATTTCAACAGCGTTCTGTTTTATTATTACAACCGAAATGGCTTGCATACATTTTGCAGTCCTGTTTTTTTTTTATTCATTTCATGCTTTTGAATTAATTATCACTAGGATTAAAATTTACACTTGTGTTGTACTAGTTTTAGAAGTTATGAATCAATAAAGATCTTTAAAATTAAAAAAGAAAATAAATTAATCCGCTATTTTTTTTGTGTAACACAATACTGTGTTTAATCCATTTAATGTTTTTTTTTAATGTTTAGTTTCCTTGCGGTTTTAAAGGCGTGAAATAAGAAGCGCACATATTTCACACAAAATTAAGGATTAAATAAAATGTAACAATAAAAGTACAAAATATCGCATTATAAACAACACTTTCAACACGTGTTTGCTGTGAGCATAGAGATAAAAATAATTAAAAAAACACTTCGTTCGTTCGAAGCATGAAATGAACAAAAATATAATCACAGACAACAAATGCATACAACCATAAAGATAATGTTATGTGGCTAACGTACTCAAAGAAATAATTTGTTCTAAATAAAATCATATCACAGAAGAGATGAAAAAAAGTCATATAAAAATGAAGCCGACATTTTGACTAGTTGAACAAATACATAGATAAAAACTTTTTAGAGTAGCGAAAAGCCGTTTGATCAGCAAAGACGAAAATTTTAGATATAGCGTTCAATTTTTCCAGCAATTTTTAAACTTATATTTTTTTGTTATACCTATACAGTACCATTATAAGTACTGGTACATTATATTATTTGAATATGTATAATACAAAAGCGTGAGCGCACATTTGATATTTTAGGCTTCAGACTGACAGACACAGAGCGCATTTAATTCTGTAACTTATTGGCAAAAATCTATATAAAATTAAAGTTAAATCAACTACCTAGTTTAAAAAATGTATAATTGTAAAACAACACTGACTATAACTGTAATTCACAAATCAACATTCTGAAGTGCACAATTTTAAAGTATCATGATAAGTATATTATATAGAAAAGTATATATGTATTATATCCGTTATCTAGCACCCATGATACAAGCGTAAGCTTAGTTATAGGGCTAGATGGCGCTGTGTGATATGTCCTGAAATATTTAATTAATTAATCAGAAATAAATTTTAATGTTATAATTTATGATACGTACCAATAAGCGACATGCTTTAGTATTATGTTTTTGTGCGCTCTGCCAATCTTTAGTCTAGTATCCTCATATATGTTTAACACTTACAAATAGGTACCTATTCATTTTTAATTATGCATTTTAGCCACCTAACATTAAACCCCCATTATAAAAATAGACCTTCCAAGCCTTGGCTGGCAATCACTCCTTACAAAATGTCTCATATATCAAAACCTGCGAAAACTTCACCATAATATATACATTGAGTTATTTATTATTACGAATTTAAGTTTGTTGGCAAACTTACTATATTTTTTCAGGTGCAACAGTGAAATTGCGTCCCTAAAGTAGACTACTTTATCAATGATCTTTTGCGATTTTGCGATACGACATTTTACACTTTTTTTACGATTTATTTTACTCAGTCCGTTTCGAGAATGAACAATCAGAATGGAATCATACCAATAGTCTTGTCAAAATTACTGTCCACTTCTTTGATATCATCAATTAAACTTCGTGTATGGATATTTCACTTTAAGTTTCTCAGTTTGATGGCCTATCTTCCCACTTGACATTGGCAGAATTGCAATGTCATATCTTCGCAAAAGCCATAACACAAAAAAAAAACTTCGTGTGGTTTAACTTCTGTACTGTAACCAGAACCTAGTAAGTGTGCCACCAAAGAAATTAGAACATTATTATTTAACAGCTAAATTAATATTGAATAAATAAATTACATCATAACTCCAAAGGTACATTTGATCCTTCTATGATATATAACTAATTACGTGTAAGAAAGTTATGCTTCTGCTATTTAGTTTACTATTGGGGTTGGATGTGAAATTTAAATCTATTGAATTTTTTTAGTTTAAGTACTTTTATAAAGAAAATAAACTTCTTAGTATTATGATGCAAATTTAATAGGTCATATTTTACAACCGGTACTTTGTATACATTTTGTATCAATTTTGATACATAAGGTACAGAAATGACATGTGTTAAATATAGTCTTTCAAATCGGCCCTACATATAATATTTGTCTTGTTAAATGAGTCTAGATAAATAATTAGTGACCTTTAGTGCTGAATAAAACATGTTAATACACATAAAAAAACGAGAGAGCTAATAGGGCAAGTAATATGAAAATGAAAGTCAAAGTCAATATTGTATACATTTACTATTAAAAATAAGCACCAAACCACGTTTGGAATGTTCAGTATTGCACCACATGTGACAGAAAAAAAACCAATCTTTAAATAAATTACATTCACAAAGGAAAATCATATAAAATCAATCCATATCTACATCGACGGTGTAAAACGGTACAAATATGAGGTTAATAAATAAATTCGGACAAACAAACAGTAAAGGTCACCATTACAATATTATTATTGAATGTGAAAAAGCTTTATAATATAGAAAATAAATTGTATTATTGGCTCAGTATTGTTTTATTAACCATTATGTTAAATATGCGTTAAGACTATCATATAATTTACTTTGAATTTATATAAATTCCAATATAGAGCTATTCCACTGGTTTTTTACCTTTTAAGATGTTTATAATCTTTTCAAAAATATATATTTTATACATAGTTAACCAAACAAACTGAACCAATACAAAAAAATCTGTACACTCTATACACAAATACAATATGAGCAAATAAAATTTACGCATAACATATACATGATTAATACCCATATACTTGACTGGCGAATAACTTGAGCAATTGCCGATATTCATTCGATGGTGTTGCCACAAATGGAAAATAGTGTTGCCATAACCAAAAATCTTTAAGTTTTTTTTTATCACGAAACAGGCGTATGACTACAACATGCCTGATGTTAAACACCACTGTAGTCTAAGATGTAGCACGCTTGCCTAGAAGAAACCTATTTACTCTAAATTTGAAGACCCCTGGATTATAAGCTGTTTACACAGTTAAATATTTTCCATGATTGAACCAGTTCTCAAACAAGGCACATGGCAGTATTAGAAAATGTGGTTTTATTTTTTTTGTTAAAAATTGCAGTTGTCTAAATGTTATGGTAACACTCAGTCACTCACATGCAAGCCAAATTGAATCTTAAGTAAACACGCCAAGAGCGCATATTGCGACGAACGCCGTTTAGTTCAAAGATGTCGCCGAAAATTGTACAATAATCTCAGTCGCATGCGTACTTTATATCATTTTATTAATTTGTTAAACGTATAACGTTTTTATATATATATAGATATAGCTAATACACCATTTGTTTTCACAAAATTCAATAAAAGAAAACGCTTCATTTTCATTAATCAACTTCGAAAAAAGGAGGTTATCAAGTCTTCTGAAAGTTTTTTTTGTAGTAATTTAAATTGAAATGATGCTCAAGTGATCCACCAGTACACACACATGTTCTCGGTTTGTACAAATAGTGACTCGATTGTGCTCAGTACGTCAAACTGCTCGGTCCGCCAGTCTTACAAGAAGATCACAATTTTTGCTCAACTTCTTAATCTCAAGTTTATTATAGCCGCTCACATTTCAATGCGCACACGATGCCACCATACTTATTAAAACTACACATTTAAGTTTAGTTACGAATTTTTACTACTAGTTTTACTTAGTTCTTAGAAGATTATTATTATGATGAATGTCGTATGTTTTAAAACTTTTCTGTTTTACAAAAGCAATTTATCGCTTCAATCTTGCACGAATCAAGTATTTATATTATTATTTTTATTAATTATTAGTACATATTACAATTAAAAATATCCGTTATCTTGTACCCACGACACAAGCGTTAGCTTAGTGTGGGGCTAGATGGCGCTGTGTGCAATGTCCTGGAATATTTATTAATTTAATAGCAGTAGTTTCAATAAGTATCGTGCACATCCAGTTATCAAATATAAAACTAAGAAATTGTAACACAACAATTTCTGAATAAATACTTAATATCATATAAACAATGTTAGAAATAAGTATGGTACTGATTGAATAGGACATTTCATTAAGACTCGCACAGTTCTGGTTGATATTAATCTTAATTAACGTGTGATGTCCCGTGCGTATATTCCATACAAACTTACTCATGCCAAAAACAAATAATTGATCAAAAATTAGCATATAATGCTTTTTTGATCACTTCCATTATATATAATTTTCCGTCATCAACATCATTCTTTTTTCTAACGCTTTATCGTAAGCTTCAATGCCAAGACGAGTCTATGAAGTTAAATAATTCTTTGTATGTATCCCACAATGTGGGGTATGATTCAGCACTTGAACTATGAATTTGTATGAAAGGACGCACGACCACAACTGAAAGGCTTATGGGCGTTTTTGTCACATATCCTAAGTATATTTTTATAATGACTTTAATACAGGCCACAGAGAGATTATCTTGAAGCGAATGTAAAATAATCTCGCAGGTAAATTCACTTCCACAGTTTCAGCGTTCTGAATGCCCTACCTTGTCCTGTCATAACATATTATCGAGAAGTTAACAAAATAGATTATGGATTACATTACAGTTTTCGTTTTTTTTTCGTGTCTTGATTTTAAAACACTGGCCTCGCTCGATAGCTGCCTTATATAAGCTTGACGTCAGTGCGAAATGCAAATATATTCAAATAATACATACATTTAAACCATAGATTCGCGCTAGAAACAGCCACAATTAAAAAAGGGCTAGTGTTTTAAAATCAAGGGCAGTCGCTTTGCTCTTTTCGATTGCTTTTTACCCATAGCAAAAATTAAACATTTATTTAAGGTAATTAAAAAATACAATATAATTCATCGTGTCCTTAAGTTTACACTCGATTTTCTAGAAACTTTTAGAATCTTGGATAACTTGAATATGATAAATAAAACGTATTTAATAAACATGGAAATACATACAATCTCTTGTCTTTTGAATAATACTACACCTAAACCGCGATCCATATTCCTATTTAAAATTCGCTTTGAGAAGCTAATTTAAAACTTTCAAAAGATTTATAACCTTCAGCATTCATGTCGCGATGTTTTTACCATATTTCCAATACGAGTATGTATCCTACTTTTTTTCGATACTAAAATACTTGATATACATTTAGGTTTTTTGTTCCGCAAAGTTTGCCATATATGGGTAAAAGCAGTGTTGTGAGCGGACCGCCTGCCTTATGCCTACTAAGTATCGTCCTCGCTGGGCGCCACAGGCCTTACCGTGCT